>JARIHS010000046.1:600000-784312 GCA_029320655.1 Mycena floridula
GCTGTCTTTTGTGAGATGCTCGCCGGTTTATTATTCTGGTCATCCCTAATGATGCCTTTAGTCTATTGAAACTATGATACAGCCAACCCAAAGAAATAGAGATCTAAGTAAGCTACAATTCATCCAGATGCGTACATCCTTCCACTATGCGAAGAGAAACAGAAGTAATCTAGAGGCATATCAGCCGAAGTCTCGTCGGAAAGAATAAAACTCACATTACAAGGATCAAAAGCTTCAAAATGGTGTCCCGGAATATCTAAAATCTTGACCGTAGCATCCGTCAAGCTATCCCAGTCGCCGGCATGACGCTCCCGACGATCAGAGATCCAAGACGGGACATTTACAACGCCCAGAGGGTTATATCCCTGACTTGATCTGAGAAGAACAATCGGGATAGACATGGGCGCCGGATTATATTGTCCAAGAAGCGCCGAGTTCATTGCAAACTGCGCTTGAACAAGCCTCCCAGTTGCCGAATCGCGGGACCCAGCAGCGGATTCGATTAGAGCAGCGGAAAGCGGAACATGATTGATAGGGCTGGGTGAATCGATGAGAAGGAGCCCTTTGACGATGATACCCCGTTTGGACAGTTGGAAAGCCGTTTCGTAAGCAGCGACTCCACCGAATGACCAGCCTGGAACCATGTCAGAAAAGAGTAATGAAATGAAAAGAATTCGACTGACCGCCAAGGATAACTGGTCCAACTGTGACTGACGCAATACCTTCAGCATAAGAGCTTGCCATTTCGATGACGCTGTCCCAGGGCTGCGCCGAAAGGAAATGAGGGTTCTGAATGCTCCAGACAGATCGACCGAGGTCGGAAAGTCGATCGTAATGGGTCGCCAGGCCACTACCGTCATGAATCAAGAAGAGAGGCAGACGATTCGGAAGGTCAGATTTCTGGATACGTCGAGGCAAATCTTCAAGTCTCTTGTTTTTGGTGCTGATGCGATAATGAAACGAGAGGAATCGTTTGACAGCGGATATCCTTGGATGCAGATAAAAGAAGTCGTTGGGCAAGTCGAGATGGAATCGTGTCCTCAGTGTATGAAGAACTTCGATGGAAGTCAGAGAATCCAGGCCCAGCGCTTCGAATGTCGTATCATCTGTCAATTCGTCGGGTTTGAGATCCAAAACCGATGCAATGAGCTCCTTGATATCCGGTGCTCCGTCAATGAGGAAAGGCATCGGTTCGGCAAGCTTCTCGTCGGCGACCAATGTCCGAGGCGACGACACCGCAGTGACTGGAGGAGTCAGAGATGAGCGAGCTGCATTGATTTCGAGCACAATCTCGGCAGTCGTTTTGCAAAATGCTAGAGAATGTGGCGTGATGTATGTCTCTGGAAACGCGAGCTGAAGTTTCGTCAAGATCTCGATAAGCATCAATGAATCTACGCCAAGAGAATCAAGAGAAGTGCTTGAATCGAAAGCACTGAGAGCGACGTCACAGGTCTCTGCAACCATCTTCATGATGCTAGTTTCGACATCGACCTCTGTCTGACCAGTACTCTCAGGTTCCATTTGTGGACTGGAAGGGCGACTGCTCTGGGGAGAGCTGGCTGTCGTAATCTGGGAGAATCGTCTGCTGCGAGCCAAGGTCACAAGACCTGCCGCTTGTCCAAGCATTCGTTTCAGGCTATTCAGCTTGACCCGTCGGAATTGCATATCCTTGAAATGGGCTACGACTCGCCTAGGCTCCTTGATTGTCACAGCCCAAGATTGTGCAAGAATGATGCCTTCGTCAGGAAGCCATATGTTGCTGCAGTATAATCTGAACTCGGCATCGGTATCAACGAGATGGGGCATGACTTTGGCGGATCCCAGCTCTGAGCAAATGTAGGCGTCGTTGACGTTTCCCTGCATATTGGCGAGGAAACCAGAGAGGTGTAAAAGGGTATCCGTGAAAACTGGATGAACGACGAAGGGTCCCGTTGAATATCCAGAAGGAAGACGGACTAGAGCGCAACCTTGCATTGAGGTGGCGTCAACGATGAGCGACTGTATCGTCTGGTACTCGCGGGAATATTGGACTACTCGAGGAAAAATGACTTCATAGATTGTACGAGTCGAGAAGACCTCGCGCTCTTGAGCCGGATCCATCAGACTATCCATTTCTGCAGTGATCACAGGCAGCTTTCGCTCGAGCTTTGCCTTGGATCGAGCAGCAAAGTCCCAGCGGAATGTACCGAAGACGTGGATGGACTCTTCTTCGTCGGGGCTGGCGCGAGAGCTGACCGTGAACGTGCGATTTCCTTCTCGAAGATTGAGCGTGACGATGACAATCCGCTTGACCTTTTTGTCGTAAACCAGAGGTTTCGGGAATTTGAGGTCTCGAAGGATAACCGCATTTCCTTCAAAGTTCATCTCCAGATATTCCGTCGACAGAGCGATTCCGGCGTAGATCTGCTCGAGATATACTGAAGCTGGACAGAGTGGAACACCGCCAACAGTGTGACCGACGATAGAATCTGCCAATCTCGCAATGGGCGTCTCGAATACAGAGACCAACTGGTTCTCATTCGAAGGTTTCTGCGTCCAAGCATGCAGCATAGGATATCGAGTCAAAACAGGTGAAGATGATGGTTCCGAGATCGTCGAAGCCGTCATCTCCTTGTAAGGAATCCAAAACCTGGACTTGGCGAAGGGATATGACGGTAAGCTCATGCATGAGATCGACGGGATGTGCGAAAAAGGCTGACGCCACCGAATGTCGACGTTGGAGAGGTACAACTGAACGAGTGACGAGGTCAATGTGACCATGGCATCGCGCTGCTTTCGCAAGGATCCGATAAGCTGGGTATTCGAAGGGAAAGAGCGAATCGATTTGAGCATGGGAAGCGTGGTGCTATGAGGACCAATTTCGATCCATGCGTCAAGTTCGGCATATTCCGGCGTCGCCAATAAGGAATATATCCCGTCCGTGAATCTGACAGCCTCGATGCAGTGTCGCGCAAAGTATTCAGCATTGAAAACGGAAGAATCTCCTGGCAAGACGAGCTGTCCGTGAAGATTGGAGACGACAGGGATGGTTGGAGCATGGAAGGTGACGGCGGAGCAGATTTCGACGAATTCGGCGACGATGGGAGTCATTGCAGCACTGTGATATCCAAATGGAACTGCAAGGATCGTGTTTTTGCAATGAACCTCGGTGTCCAAGAAGTCTTTGAACATCTCGAGCTCGGCTTGTGGCCCTGACACGACACAGTCGACGGAGCTGTTGTAGCAGGATATGGTGATCTTCGAGGGAGCGATGGACGAAAGATAGTGTTGAGCCGATTCAGCGCTCAGGTTGACCGCCATCATCCCTGTCGTTTCTGGGGAACATTTTTCGACCATGAGGCGAGCGCGATTCGCGACCATCATGAGGGCTGCACGTAAGCTCATCACTTTCGCAATGACCAGACCGGCATATTCTCCAAGACTGTCATGAATGTTAGTAAATTGCGACTCAGAGATATCAAAAGGTCTACCTGTGACCAATCAGCACCGTCGGAACAAGTCCCCATGAGATCCAAAGCTTTGCAAGCGCATACTGAAGCGCAAATAGAGAACTTTGATAAGCTTCGAATTGTGAAGATGAGTCGGCTGCTTCGTCGCCGAGAATGACAGACATGATGCCGCGAAAACCTGCCGCAATGAGGATATCGTGACACTCGTCGATATGGGCTTTGAAGAGCGATGACGAAAGATAGAGCGAACGTCCCATTCCGATATACTGACCGCCTTGGCCAGAAAAGACGAATCCAATCTTACCAGAACCGTCAACGGAGCAAGCAACAGCGTGAGTGAGCTTGTCACGAAGCTCGTCGAGATTGGAAGCGGCTATAGCCATACGATGTCGATACTGCTGACGTCTGGCGGTCATCGTGTAAGCGAGATCGCCGAAAGAGATCGCTTTCGCCTCGGATCCGTCAAGCCATTCGAGGTATCTGGATCTCAGAGCCTCTAGCGCACTGGGCGTCTTGGCCGAAAGACCAAAGACGAAAGGCTGAATGACCAGTGGCGTCTCCGGCTGATCTCGTCGATATTCTTCGACAATCAGAGCGCTATTGGATCCAGCTGCTCCGAAATTGTTCAACAGGGCCATTCTGGTCTGACCTTCGTGCGACGGTGACCATGGAATCTGGGTCGTCGAAATGACCGTATTATCAGTCCAAAGAGGATCGATGTTCCGATTCAGATTGTTCAGCAGGATTTGTCGAGGGATAGAGCGATGCTGAAACATCAGGAGAAGCTTCGCCAGACCAGCGGCGCCAGATGCTGCTTCGAGATGACCGATGTTCGCCTTGATCGAGGTGATATAGAGAGGATTGCTGGGAGCTCGAGATTTGGCCAGGACGCTGCGAATGCTTCGAAGCTCATTGGGATCTCCAGCTTGTGTACCAGTTCCGTGAGCCTCGACGACGTTGATACGAGAAGGATCTACGCCAGAGGTTTCCAGAACACGCTGGAAAAGCAAAGCTTGGGTCGGAGAATGGGGATGGGTGATTGAATGAGAGAGACCGCTATTGTTGACTTCGATTCCTCGAATGACACCTCGAATGTTATCACATTCCGAGATAGCGTCAGAAAGGCGCTTCAAAACGAACATTCCGCATCCTTCGCTTCTGGAATAACCATCAGCAGATGCGTCGAAGGCTTTACACTGGCCGGTGGGACTGAGGAAATGACCTCTGTCGAGCCCGAGAAACATCTGCAGACCATTTTCGTCAGAATTGCAACTGTTTCGAAAGGCGGAAAACCATACATCAGGACTAGAAATCACGTTGACACCGCCGACCAGAGCGGCATTGCAATCGCCATTTCTTAGTGCTCGTGCTCCTTGATACAGAGCGATATTGGAAGAAGAGCATGCGGTATCCACAACGATAGAAGGTCCGCTGAGCTGGAAAGCGTACGAGATCCGACCGCTCAGGAAAGCCTTCAAGTTCCCTGCCAATATTGTGAGCTCGCGAATCGAATATCGACGATGAACCGACCAGTTGAATAGTAGACATCGATATCATTCTGCAGATTTTGGACGTAGTCGTTTGTAGCTGCTCCGATAAAACAGCCAAACGCCTCCGGACGGAAGCTTGACGTCGCATTCGGTACATACCCGGCATCTTCCATTGCCTGATACGCCGTATGAAGCAAAATGCGCTGCTGTGGGTCCATACTTTTCGCTTCACGAGGACTGATCTTGAAGAATGTGTTATCAAATTCGTCGACACCGTCGATAAAGTTCCCAGTATGAGCCTTCATATGACGCTGAGGATTCTTGCCGCTGTTATAGTCGGAGACTTTGAAGCGATATTCAGGGATCTAAAGGATTCTTTGGTTCCAAGAAAATAAGACGAACGCGGGATTTACCTCAGCAATTGTATCAATCCCTTCTTCGAGTATTTTCCAAAGTTCCGCTGTATTAGATGCTCCTGGCATATGTATAGCCATACCGACGATCGCAATGGGTTCGTGCAGTGGCGTTGCAGAAGCTGGAGCACCAAGGTTCGTAGTGCGAACCAGATGACGAGGAATCTGTCGTTCAAGACCTCGGGTAAGTCCTGTCCCCGGACCGACGTTCACCAGAGTGACGGGTGAATTCTTCGGTATCGTCTGCAGAACCTCTTGTATGACGAGATCCCAGCGAACTTGTTGCACCAGAATCATCTCGACGATATCCTGAACCAAGCATCCAGGCGTCTGATTTGTCAAGGGCGCTCCAGTCGATGAAGACCGGATTGGAACACGAATATCGCCATAATTCGGGAAATGGATGTCGCGACGGACGATATCAGCGAGTACAAGCTCGCGCGCGCCACCAATGTGGAGATCGGCATGATAAAGACTGTCCAGTGAGGTCACTTGTGCCGTGTATTGCTTCATTTCGGTAGCAAAAATCGACAGCACGTTAGGGCGCCCTGAGATCGTGACGCGAGCTGAATCCATGACCGCGGTGACGTGAAGAGATGGAAGGTCAGAATGGTTCTGCAGAGCAACGTAAGCGAAACCCAAAAACCTTAAAGTACAAGGAAGCTTACCGCTCCAAAATTAGCGATCGCTTCTTCTGCTGCACGCGATTCCATTCCGAGGAAGACAAGGCTCCAAGGCAAGGTCATTTCTCGAGCGTCATGACGGTATTCCTGCATCCGAATCCCAATCCAGAGCGCCAGTCGATAGGCCTCGACTGTATTCTCGATGAAGCTGGCGACGGTCGATGAAGTCGCGACCACAGATGCAGGAAGGATTCCTGACGAGAAGCCAAGGATGCCCGTGCCGAATTCGGCATTTTGGTTCAGAGCGTCGATGAGAGATGAATTATCGGTGGTTAAGGGTTCAATAAAGGTGAGATATCGTAGGGACTGGATTAAGAGGAGAGTAGATCCAGAGATTATTGGATTATTGACATCATGGTCGTAAAGAAGCGTCTCGGGGCCGTTGAAGTCGTCGAGATCGATACCGATGCGCTCAAGCTGCTGCCAAGAGAGAGTAGAAATCTCAGCGCGGAAGGCAGCATGACATGAGGAGAGAAGGATGGACCCGTTTGGGGAAGCTCCGGCTCTCAGACCCTGCTGTCGTATCTCGTTCGTCGTCGGAATTCCTTGACCAGCGAAAACCGGAATTGTGAGCATGGCTTTTGGATACAGAAGATACTGGAGGTAGATAATGAGCTTCAGAAAACAAAGACATGAATATAAGTAAGCCCAAGAAATGGGGTGCTGCCTCGGAGAAGCGGCGTAAAGCGATGCAGAGCTTAACGGAGCACGGAGTTGTAATCTTGGGATCCTTGGGACAATCTTGCTTACCTTTGGAGAACCAGGAACCAGTCCAAGGGATCAGACCTTGCTCGTTTCGCACTGGAATTCCGGATTACGCTTCGTCCGGACCCTCAGGCTTTGGCCTCAGGGACCGGCCAGAAATGTCCAAAATAGCGTCAGACAGACACCTGTTCATGATTCAGTAAATATCCGTCGACAGGAAGCCAGCCTTGCCAATCTAGCGCAAAACGATGGTGGAACCGAGGAAGGAGCCACAGGGTCACGCGATTGATGGGTGACACCGCTAGCTTTTGACTTTTCTCCCCACAAATCCTTTTTGGGATCTGCCCCATATGGCAGGTAGATCATGTGACGTGCCCGCCCGGCGGGTAACATGGCGGGATGGTTGAGAGACCGAATATCACGCCAGCTGAGCGCTTGTTTACCAAGCTCCTTTAGTCTAGTGGTATGGTGAGTGTGGGTGTGAATTTTCCGCTGCTTATGTCTCCTTTTTGTCACGAGGTTGAGTGTTCAATCCCGCCGCTTGTCTTTTATTTCGACCATGAAAGACTTCACCGCCGCCTTCCTTATACATTATGTAAAAGCGGGAACGAGTCTTTAGCGTGCCCGCCTGAGACTCCCGGCTCGGGGGACCCCCCGAGCTCGCGAGGGGAGCGAATGGCGGGTACTCTTCCCGCACCCTTGAAAAGACCTGAATATCAGAGACCTGCCTCTAAAAGAGGTTGGAGTTCAATAAAAGCTCAGAGACATGTCAATATATTTATCTACTTAAAGCACAGCGCCCTCAAAGGCGGGCGCCCGCCGGACATGTGACTATATTACTATATGGGGAGATTCCCAAAAAGGATTTGTGGGGAGAAAACTTCCCATCTCACACCGCTGACAGGTGTGACTCGGCAATCTCGGCCAGCTGAGTGAGAAACCGAAATCAGCATCGAGCTCTTTCCTGCAACCTTCATGACAGTGGAGCGGGAATTGAAAGCAACCGGCGCTGCTCCTCATGTCACCCCACGTGCCTTCCTGAGGTAAAATCGAAATGCATAGATGTATGTATTCAAGAAGCTTGGAAGAAGCAAAAAAAAAACCTCGACCACGTGGTGGCAGTCCCTGAAGAACAGAAGACCGAGAGACAGAAACTGTCAAGAGTATGCTTCCTGCAAAAGCTTCGATTTCCACGTGGATTGTAAGCCAACAAGCGTCCAATAGCCAATCGATTGCCTAAGCGACGATTCAAAAGTGAACAGAGCGGCCGGCGTTGCCCGATAACCTGAATATGCATTGACATCTTGGAGAGACCCCACAGGAGCAAGATGGGATATCCACACCTTGACACCTGTGAATAATTTCCGCTCATAGAATCTAATGATAGAATTCTAGACACCAAAATGCTTGAAGCCTCGACCTGAAAGTTCCTATCTATTTGAAGTCGTGTGATGGTACACCCTCCAGGTCTTAATTGCTGCTCATGGCGCCACTGGATATACATGTCATTTCATTCCAGGACACGGACAGCGAGACAAAGCAGATATTTGCGCGCCTTTCTTGAAAGGGACAGTAAGTATCTGATTGGTGATGTCCGACAGCCCGGGAATGGGATTCTCAGAGCTCGACGTTTCATTCACGTCGATTGCTACAATAAGGGTTAGAGGATCGATGACTGAGCTGTCAGGCGTCATCAAGGACCTGACAACGAAGGCCTCGAATGTACGGGCGTTCTGGTTCCGACTTTTAAATCCTGGCACTCTTGAGCTGTAGGTGTGACGATCCTGCTGTTTTGGCTTTATCGGGAGATCATGCCGAACCAAGTCGAGAATAATTTCGTTTCAAAATTTTGACCAGGATGTAGTTATTCGCCAAATCGTAGCACTGGAAATAGAGTTGAAAGGAATGCCAGAGTCTTGTGGTAATCGAAAACTCCATTGATTGAATTGAATCCACTCAAGTTCGAATGATTAAGTGAATAGCATCTCTCCGACTCGGTACACACGTCATCTTTCATTACTTAGGCCTAATTCTGGACCGATACTTGGTGCCTGAGAGGGTTTTATAACCGAGAGGCTCTCTAGTGAGGCGATCTGCTATGTCAAATTAAGTAGCGTCTTTTTTTCACAGAGGCAGGCTTATCAGAGACCTGCATAAGACTCGTCTTCTTTGTAACATCGATTTCCGGATCCGTCCGTGTCCGTATCTTGGTGCTTAAATAATCACCCGGTAGGTATGAGACAGCTTTTAGACAGGCGGAAGCTCATTTGAGGCAATGGGCGGAAGCCCTGTCAGGAAGAGTTTTTCAAGGCACAATTTAATACTTGTCATCATTTCCGAATGTTGTTACTGTGCCAGTCAGCCTGAATGTTGGTCCCGGCTGCTTTCACTCCGTGAAGGGTGTCTCGACGGATGCGTGAAGCTAGGTGTCTCACTGGGTTCAATTTGAATGTACGTATCAGCTTTGCATGTTTATAACGAACCAGTGTCTTGATCCAACCCTCACCAACCTGTTGTCTAATCCCTTTTCCATGATATTCTCTCCCCATAGTAACAGCACTTCCTCGCAGAGGAGAAACCATCCAGGAAACATGCCGTCTATTCCGCAAACCAAGTATTGCCCAATCTGCCCTGGCAAATTCACCAGGACAGCGCATTTGAATCGCCATCTCCGGTCTCGTACGGCCGCTTTCATCCATCATTGGCTAGATTTCACTAATGTCCGATCATCCAGATACAAATGAAAGACTCCATCGATGTGATGTAAGCGATTCACTGCTCCGATATATATCTTCATGCGGCGCTAATTAATTCATGTAGAGTTGTAAAGCTCACTTCACTCGCAGTGATATTTTATTGAGACATAAACGAAACTGTGGCGTGAACGATCCGAGCGAAGCATCGCGCAAAAAATCTTGTGAAGTGAGTTCTGTGGTGTTGAAATCTCGAGAGTGAATCTGATTCCTAATCTAGTCCTGCATCCGTTCCAAAGTTAAATGCGACAGACAAGCCCCTTGTATTCGATGTCGTCGATCAGGAAAAGAGTGTATATATCCCAACCGAAAAGCCTCGAAGTTCCAGGATAACTTCTTCATGCCCGATTTGCGCACCCCGACCGACTCTATGCTCGATTGGGAGACATCGATGGTTCTTGATGTGCCGTTCGACACAGATTTCTGTGTCCCGCAGAATTTCGGCCAGGAGCACCGTATTATACCAATCGTAGCTCCGATTCCTCGACATCCACTTTCCGATAAACCGTGGATAATGGAATCAGAGCCAGGTATTCTACCAGATAATGATTCACTGGAGAGAGGGGTCAGTTCTGGCTCATCTGAAGCCTCGATGGGTGAAGCACACTGGCCTGATATCGATATCAGCTGTGAGACTATGAAATGGTTTGTTTGGGTCTAGTACGTTTGGAAGGTTTGGCTGACCCTGGTCGCAGGGCATTGGAAAACCACATCCATCATTATCAGTCGAATAGTCATGCATTGCTCTGGTTGCCATACGGCTCACAGAGCGCCAGTTTATGAGCCCCGAGGCCATTGGGGTGGATAATGCGGAATGCAATGGATAATTCATCAAAAATGAATGGAATTTGGCGAGACTCAGTAGTCGATTGACGGGCGGCAAGCTGATGTTGATGGCGGCAGGAGAAAAGGAACGACTGCTGCTGTCACTCCTGTCACAAAGACTTTCCTCTGTCGCTTTCTCAGGCTCAAGCTAAGAGGGGCGATATATGGGGAAATGATAAGATAAGATGGGCGCATTCCCAATTTGGTCCATTACCGCAATGCTGAGATCGGCGCATCCGCCATAGTTGGAGATAGGTGTGTGATCACTTTCGACAAGTGGGCGCTAAAAGCCCCAAGTCTAGATGGTGAACAAAATGGCAATGATGGCCATACTTATTCGTAGAAGAACTGCTTGTAATGACGCTGTGCTGATTTCCCAGCTATCGACTGGGCCGAACAATCTGCCGAGTCGCGAAATCAGCATTGCAACAAGTACTTGATTTATTGCTCTGTATGATTGAGGGTTCGAACATACAAGGCCTATGCCTGCCAGAATTCCCCTAGTCTGTCATTTTCTGTAACATTCCTGACAATATGAATGACAAGAATCTACGACAGACGGTCGTCTACTCAACCATGACAAGATCGTGTGAAGCAGGTACACGTTGTCATGCACAAGAAAAAAACATAGCTCTGAGAGACACGACGATATGGAAATTTATTACAAGAGAAACGCAGGGAGGAAACCCACCAGCGCCCGAATGGAATATTAATCTAAAATAGATGTATCGCTCACCGTTGGAAACTCATTAAGGGCAGGATGCCAAGACATTCCTCATGAAACAAGGCGCTTGATCAGACTTGATCCTGAGTCTTGATGATTTCTACCTTGGTCTGTGCAGATTTTTACCAGTTAACATGCATATACTCTGGGAAGCGAAATATAGATATTTGGGAATATATAACGGGGAGTATCATCTGCGAATTGCTCAACTTGCAGTTTGTAGTCTCCACTTGTATTCCACTAGTGAAAGTCCGTGAATGAGAGGGTTGAAGAGTATTAAAGTCGGGACACTGAGCGCTGATCCATGTCAGGATACTGTAATTGCGTTCCTGTGATTGATTGATTAGATCATTATTTATGGGGAGGTTTAAAAGAGGAAGGAGTGTCTGTGAACGTCCTCAAAGACCTTTATCGGGCGCTCATTGAATTATTCCCTTCTGTCCATTTCTCGCCATTCCTTACCTCGCTCTCTCTACAATGGTCAGATTAACTTTTGCCGCATCTCTTGTTCTCCTTGCTGTCCAAGGAGGTTAGTTTGCACGGTCATTGATTGGGTTCCTATGCTGCTGGTTCTGGGGAAATATTATTTTCCACACACACATTCAAGATCTCGCGCGCCTCATTCAAGTTTTGACCGGTGATTTCAAAATTTCAACCGGTAAGTTCAAAATTTCAACCGGTGAATTCAAAATTTTGACCGGTGGATTCAAAATTTTGACCGGCTTATTCGGGTTTATTCGGGTTTGTTGGGAGTCCTATTGGAGTAGTGTGCCTGTTGAACTCCGACCAAATCTGAGCATCTGAGTTGGAATTTGAAAATATATAGGGCTGTTCAATTATAATCACTTGGGAAATCAGAGATCAGGTCAGCTCCAAAATCATCTCATGCCGAGCTTCCGTGCACGTGGATTAGATAACCATCAACACGTACACTCGGTTTTTTTTCTTTCAAATTTTTTAGGCCTGAGCGTCGCCCGTTGGCTGGATGCTTTCAGTTGTCCCGACCTTCTTAGCGCCCGTTTATTGCCTAATCTAGCTAGCAGCATGACAGAACAGTTGGTTAAATAAGTATCAGGTACACAAAATTTGTCTTGGAATGCTGTGGTTCTAAGAGAATTATCTCTACTCCATGAGCCATTGAACTGGGTTCAAGACTTGACCGACGTGGTTACAATTTAAAAAATCAACCAAGCGCACGTGTTGATGATAAGGTAAGACTATAGCTCGCCCAGATTTAAATTGTGAGAAAGATAGCGGGGTTTCAAGTGAAACCCGGTTTTGGCAGTGAAGCTGCCGGCTCCGGCGCTGGAAGTTTGAACGCCTGTGTGGCGTTCAAAGCAACCAAGACAACACTTGAGCCGATCAACTCCCGTACACAAGGAGACCGGACAGCGTCAGGCAGAAGGCCCAAGAACCCACCCGGAGCAGAGCTCTACGAGCAAGTTGCAACGCTCGGCACGGGCCGGACTGACTGACGAAGCCCCAACCCCACACCGAGGTCTGCGTAGGGACTGGTAAGTAGTCATGATGTTGAGTTGATTGATTTGTGAACTGCCAGTACTGTAAGGATCAGCAAAATGAATTTGACATCATACTTATTACGAGACCCATTTATGGGCTTGTTTGTTGGGACGGAGCAAAATTCAGTACACCATCATCAAAGAACCTATCGGGGATAGATCACATGGCATCTTTCCCATCTACTACCGGCTAATTCAGGCACCGGTATCCGGTTGAGTTATCGCTTTCCAGGTCGTTTGTGGTCGTTTCACGCACTGTTGATACCATTCATAGCTTGACTGCCACTTCTTTTTCATTTTTGGTTAGGTCGCATCTCCTGTGTACATGTACACCATAATAGGCCAGCAATTTCCATGGCAGGACCTAGGGCATGAAACCGGCACTGTACATGTACGGCCATACATACAGACCCGTCCCGTCTCGACTTTTTTTGATCTAAAATACGGCCTCATCGGTACGGCCACTGACGCGTATATACGGGTGGTCACGTTACACCAAGCCTAGCAGATCATTTCAGCCTTGAATATGGTCAAGAATTCATCTGGGAGTTCCAATCCATGGAATCTCACTTGTTTCTGACCGGATGACTTACTTGGCATCTGCCAGAAGTGGTAAAGTGCCGGAAGAGTGACAATGATGCCGGTCATTGTCACCATCATCTTGGGATGGAATTGTGGCCTGAGATTGGCAAAGTAAGATGGCTATCCATGTCCTAGAGCCTTATAGGTAGATTTTCAATCATATTTGTCTCAATTCACGGTCAATAGCCCACCAAGTTCAACAGTCCCGGTACCCCGTAAATTACGCCATATACGGAGGATACGGGTGATGTCATACCGTACATCAACAACCTTGGTACGGGCATATTTTGTATGCCCGTACCCGTAATACGGCCAGTTTCATGCCCTAACGGGACCTCAGATGCGAGCAAAATAATTTGAATATATTCTACACAAACACTGTGACTACAAGTGTTCCCTTTTCTGTTGCTGTTTAATTCCAGTCAACCAGCATTCAGATAAGCATTGGCTGAGTGTCTTCCCTCAAATCCACTAGTAATTCCTTGCTGTTGAGAGCCGAGTCAGTCTTTGAGCTACCATTTTGATTTAATTGTGCAGTAGCAGAGTTGGGGTTCTCATTTGAACCTATAACCATGCAACAAAGTTTGAAAGCTGGTAATCAATGAATAAGACCATGGGACTCGTATTTGCCACCGGAGGCTGGCCTCTAACTTGCTGGTACGAATCCTATGCTAAGATATGAGATAGATATAAAATTGAAGCCTAGAGCACTGATTTGAAAGGCAAAGCTGCGGAATGATTGCAAGATGATCGACAACATGTATCGATGCAGGTCACAAATGAAGTAATCCATACACAGCTCTAATTGGAAAGAGCAGTCTTGGGACTGAGCGTTCAGAGCATAAGTAGTCTCAGTTTGCAGTTATGCAATATTTGTAACCACTGCGCAACAAGAGAGCAACATCTCGAGTACTGAATAATCTGTTACGACTTTTGAGAATGTGTCATGCGATCCACATGTATTTATAAAGGAGGAGCGATCGCCCTTGAAAATTCAATACAGTTCAAAAAGAATACCGATATATCTTTCACGATCAATTGACCAGACAAAGGCCGTGGTATTTCGGGATGATAGTCGTCATATTTATGATCAGGAACAAGATAGCAGTGATATCATGTCTCCTGCGACCTGTCTGCAACAAATTTGTGAGTTGACACTGGATTCGACGATCTGAAGGAGACCCTCAATGATGTGGGCGTCATATTGCGTAACTCCTGAGGGAGTAAAGCTGCCGTCAAGATTATGAGTACTGCACCTCGAGATCATGCGGATAAGGTGAATTCAAGCGAAGATATAACTTAATCATCAGTTGGAAGGACTCATCTGTGCCCAGACTCGCGATGACTTAGAGTAAAGCAAGCTGGAGTAAGCGGCAGTAAGAAGTAAATCTAGATATCATAGCCCATGTAGGAGCCAGTTGCGATCAAAATCACCTACGGAATCATGAATATGGTCACCAGAGTTTGATAATTTAAGCGAGCACCCTTGCTCAGATTTCCATGCAAATAAATCCGCAGGAAACCAGTCTGAATCTGATCAAGGAGATGGAAATATTGATGAAAAAGAGTTCCAGGACATGCTTACAGTGACTCCAAGAGCACTGTTCTGAGCGAGATATATATATTAATGTCACTGGACTCCGAAGTATTGCATTTAAATGTTGAAGTGATTGTTATATTTCAAATAACAGTTGCGAAGCATCAAGCCTAGATCAAAATCATCTTCCGAAATGCCTATGGGCTGTAGAGATCTGACGTGAAATTTGATGGAAGTTGCAATGAGCAGATAAAGAAAGAGGTCCGATAAAGCGGCTAAGTATTGCAAAGCAACGAGTGAGAAACTGGTGCACGAGACGACTCCGCGAGTCGATGCTGAAATATGGCAGTTAGAGTCAATTCATAATTGCAACCATGTCTTGAAATGCGGAATGACCAGATATGATTTGATGAGCCAAGCATGAGATGGATGCAAAATGACATCCAAGTTTGAGCGTATCGAAGTAAAATAGATAGATTTCGAGACATTTCAAAGCTTATCAGTATCTGAGCAACCAGTAATCTCAAATTGAGAACAACGAGACAAGGATTGACAAAGAGAGAGCAGAGTATGAGTTCTGAGATAAGCATAACAGAAGAGAGATCAGACGGAATCAGACAGAAAGAGTCGCATACCAGGATGTAGCATTGATCAATATGAGATGAGTCCGGGATACAGCATTAATGTTGAGCCAAATTGACAATCAGAGTCACAAGTCCATTCGAGCAAGAGGAACACCATTGTTGATCTCTCGGAAACCATGAAACAAAAGATAATTGAATTGAAAATCAGCCACATTGGGAGCGATTGACCGAGAACTTGAGATTAGAGAGAAGTTGAATATGCAAGACAAGATGAAGTCCGAAGTTTGTTGATGCATATGCCGATGGCAAAAAGAACAGCCTATATAAACCATACCCAGCGCTATCAGCTTGAAGCCAAGTCAAACTCAAACGCATTATGATATCAAGCAGGACAGCAAGTCGAGCAAGTTGAAATATTAATCAGAGATGTCCATAGAAATTGATCAACATGTAGAGAATATGAAAAATGGAGATGGCGTACATAGAAAATTGTGCGAGAGAGAATTGCCTGATGATATGAAACCCCCAAAAACGGAGAAAATGAGGAGAGGGGAAAAACAGTGATCACTCACCAACTTGAGAAAACCATACCAGCATTATCGGTCTGACCACAGATCAGTATACAACCCAGGATTTCAGATATGGAGCCGAGTTGAGCCAACTCGATTTCTAAGACAGTGATATCAAATGAAAAACCTCCATGTGACGGTAAGGAAGGAAGTAAATCAAATTTAGAACTAGCACCGGCAAGAAGAGAATCCAAGGACATGTTGAAAACAGTGAATACAGTCGAAGCCCATCTTTGCACGATGCAAGGCCCGGGAATCATCCCCTCAATCAACGTCTACAGAGCGGTTTGTAAGAAAGTCATACCATATTTAGTCTCGAACGTGAGCCGGCTTGGGTCGCTGTGGGAAGGTTCTGGATACGGAATTAAGAGCACTGGATTAGTGTCTCATTGATAAAAAAGGATAAATCTTGTAGAATGAAGTTATTGAATGAAGAAGTTGAAAGCTAAATCAGAGTTGAAGCTGCCAAGTTTGTTGCAAGTTGGGATATCAGTCCGATATTGCTATGTCAGTCAAGGTGAAGTTGGAAAACAAAGTGCAATCAAAAACAGAGTGTGACAAGGAATCATCTGGCACCATTGCCGAGACAATCCAGAGCAGACAAGAAAGTGTAGAGGGGAAAAACATGTTAGGACTCACTAGCTCAAGAGGAAGTCGACGAAAGATCAACCCAGCATTCTCAGTCTCGGTCCTGAAATATGTCAATTGCAGCGACTGCACAAGCTGTCCAAATGTTAGTGGGTACATAGGTGTTAATAGTCAGGCGATCGCGCGGAGAGGCGCCGACAGCAAGTCGCAAGAAGATATTCGGTTTCAAGATTAGATATTAGATTAGATTATGGCATGCAAAGATATAAATTTACAGAATGAGAAAATACAAGTTGCGAGTTGAATTGCAAGTTATGAGTTCAAATTAAGATATAAGAAGGGACGAGTTCGAGTTTGGATTACATAGGACAGATTCGAGTGTAGATTTGGACGAGTTCGAGAGTAGATTTGAACGAGTTCTAGTTTGAATATATGGAGGGGTGCAGATTTAGATATATGGATTCGAGTTTAGATATATGGACGAGTTCGAGTTTGAATTTTGGACGAGTTCGAGTTTATATGGAAAAACAAACAGGCCAAGAATGGCACTTGAGGAAGAATGGCTGATAGAGAGCATGGTGGAATGAAAGTATATTCAAATGACACGTACCTATGCAAGAGCAAGCTAATGCTCAGTGGACAGCATTGCTCTCGATGTTGATGGAATTCGGTACATCCTCCATTTTTGAGCCAATATGAGTGGGCGCTGTGCTAGGAGGTTCCGCTGGCAGGTCCCATGTGAAGCAGAGTAACATTTTAAGAGACTGAAACGCAATAATGGGTCATTTTCGAAGAGTGGCGAGGGTCGAGGACCAAGGTGAAGAATCGTCTAGGTGGCCATGCAAAGAAAGATTCGGATGAAGAGCTGGCTGAAGAAGAATAGCTCGAAAATTTCTGGGAGACGAGAGACGCTGAGCGGCCAGGCGAGCAATGCGAGTGAGACGAGGCAACGGGGGCAAAAGGTCAAGTCGAAAGACTTAGAAGCACGTGATGGGAAGAACAGGCTCGCATGGGCGTTTACCTTATCTAGCGCTTTCGTAGGCGTACCTTATACTATAGCTAACAGTTATCTAAGCCACGTGCACGGAAGCTCGGCATGAGATGATTTTGGAGCTGACCTGATCTCTGATTTCCCAAGTGATTATAATTGAACAGCCCTATATATTTTCAAATTCCAACTCAGATGCTCAGATTTGGTCGGAGTTCAACAGGCACACTACTCCAATAGGACTCCCAACAAACCCGAATAAGCCGGTCAAAATTTTGAATCCACCGGTCAAAACTTCGAATTCACCGGTTGAAATTTTGAACTCACCGGTTGAAATTTTGAAATCACCGGTCAAAACTTGAATGAGGCGCGCGAGATCTTGAATGTGTGTTTGGAAAATAATATTTCCCCAGAACCAGGAGCATAGGTTCCTCCTCCTGATGACGATGAACACTGTAGTCCTGGCTGATCCATATGTCGATACCTTCAAGACGCTCGTAGCTCGTCAAACACCGCCAAGTATCTCTTCCAGCGACGCCGGAGCATGCAAATCGAAATGTTCTGTGCTCGACAAGACCTCGGTCGGTACTATTGCGTCGTTCAATGTAATCTGCTGACTTTAAAATATCAGAGTTGCACCGATGTCTCTTGTTATTGTACTCAGTCTGTGGTTAATGGGATGGCGTCGTGCCTCAGCTGTGCTATCGCGGAGGATAAGAGCCTCAACGTCACAAAAGAGCAAGCGGTAGTGGATGGTATGTTCCGTTTGTCCTCATCGTTGCCAATCCCAATGTTCAATCCTCAGACTTCGTCACTGGATGTGGCGACCTCGGATACAAACTCTCGACTGCCTCAGTAAAGAACTCTGTTGGGCGAGCTGCCGCCGTCGCGACAGGCGCACTCACCGTCTCGGCTGCTATGATCGCTGGCGCTTTATTGGCATAAGCTTGCGCTGTTTTTGGGTAACCAAGAAGTTCAGTTTCGAGACTCCGTCCAGCAGCTAGATACTAGATTAGCACAAGACTTGCAGTGTACTGTAATGCAGTATATGAATTGTATGAATTGTTCCAGCGTAAACCATGAGTCGTTGATCTAGTACAGTAGTCCCTTCATCGCCACTGAGGTTCTGAATCGGAAGATGCACGTGTCAATATTCCCAGTATGTGACGGATTCGCGCCGCGTGCTAGCTCTGGATTTCGCACACCAGCCATGTGGATCGAACCGAATCTGATGATAACGACTCACTCATTCTTGCCAACGGACAAAGATCTTGACCAGAGTCAGAGGATCAAAAGTGACGGTGCTGCGAAAGCAATGCGGCCAAAACATTCGAAGTGAATCAGTCGTGCAATGACTGGATGCTATTACTAGGTTGGACTTTAAATATCAGAGCCAGGAGACGGGAAAATGGTAGAGCAGGCTTGTTAAATCAAAAGACTCCATGGTAGAATGAGTCCAGCCAATCTGGCATTGGTCCACGGCGACTGAGATAAGCAATGATTCCCTCGTACTACTAGCACCTCCCATCAGCAAAAACTACCAAACCTTATCAGGCCTGACGGGATTTATCGGGCACTGGCAGCCTGGGAAGGGATATCTGGCATGATAAGATTTATGACAGAATATTCATGTCTGGTCTTTCCTGAGCAGAGGATTCAAGTCTGACAGACAGTGCTCAGGCATCAACAGATGCTCACCAGGCTGATCGCTCCCTTGTCAAGCTTGGTTAGAGAGGTGTCAGAACGGTGGCATCTATGTCAGGTGTGATCGCCGACCGGCATGTCCATCAAGTTTCGTCAGCCGAACAAGCCGGAAGCGGTTCCACGGAAAACAGCTTGTGCAGTTTGTTTTATGGACTAGCATGCAATTCAGCATTCAAATAAATGATATAGAAGCAAATGGCATGATGTATGAAGAATTTAATATGCAGAATTGGGCTGGGAGAGCGGTTCAAGCAGCTGAAGCGGGGCATAAAAGGAACAGGCCGGCCATACAGGATGAAATAGCAAGATATGACTCACACTCCTGAACGCCATGTCTGAACTCTTGAACTCAGATTCTACGACAAGCGTCAATATTATACAGGCCAAGGATAGGAATGAGATGTGGATAGTCGAGTTGCTCACTTAGAAAGGTCAGAAGGAGGAATCCATTGGAATCCTAGGTGGACTGTGAGCTGCTGAGGCTATGGCGGAATTCCTGGGACTGACTTATTATGACTGGTTGTTCGCCAGGCTGTGTATTGAAGCAAGCGAATCTTGCGGCAGCATCTGGATCATTGGTGAGATAAAAAAATCCTAGGGTCTACCCATAGACTGAGTGGGACAAGTATCGGAAGGAGGTGTACGTACTTCTTGGGAAAAGATCCGACGCCACCAGATTCACCTTGATTCCTTGCATGATCGAGTGCACATTACTGCGAGCTGTACCATGGTAGAGCACAGTCTTCTGTGTCAAGGTAGGGCCTGGACGATTTGGAGTGGAGGACCCAAGGGAGGCCATTGACGTTTCTGGCGATGGATTGAGATCGAATTCAATGTACTTGGATCTAGGTATTGAGACTCTCACCTAGAGTGGAGCCCCCTCGGCAACCAACACTGTCAGCCTGACTATGGAGAGCAAGGCGAGACGGATGAATTTGGACATTGTAGGGGAAATCGACATGGGATATCTGCAAGAAATTGACTGTGACCTAGCATAGAACGCTAAGTGAATGAATCTGTTTCACCAGCCGATCCCCTACCAGCACAGAGAGGATAAATGAGATGCGACGGCGCTGAACGAGAGGCAATGATCCAGAGCTCTTCCCCGAACTCTCCGAAGGAGAGGAGGGTTCTCTGTAACCCACGGACGTCCCCGAATGTCTGATGGATGCCCACTTTTTTTCCCAGGCTAAACTTTTTTTGTACTGTTGTTGTCTATTTACTTTATTTTCTTCTCTGACCACGAGCCTTGAAATGTCCTTTCGTTTGGCTACAATCTTCAGTTCCGTGTATGCTAACAATCCATCATGGCTTTTTTGGGATATTTCTGCTCTTCAAGACCGGTTGGGAAATCTAGGACTTGCTATTCTTCGAAAATCTGTTGGACACAGCCCGGATGACAAGCGCCTCACCAAAGCGAAAGCTATCGCGATTCTTTGTGGCCAGATTCAGTCCTTGAAGCAAAGAATTGAAGCAGGTGAAGTTTTTCATGATGTCCCAGCTCATGTTGGTTGTATAATTCCTGATGACCGATATGCTCAGGTCTCCAATCTATTCATTCACTTCTTTGGAGATGCAGTAGCAGAGTGCATTTGTTGTTCTCAATTCTCTTGGGATATTAGTCGTGATTTTCCCTCCTCTTCATGGACACCCTTGGCAGCTGCACTTGCTCAAAGAAACCTCGAATCAGTTTTCAATATCGCAGAAAATTTGATACTGTACCCCACGGACGTCCCCGAATTGCTGATGGATGGCAGATGCCCACTTTTTTCCCAGGCTAAACTTTTTTTGGACTGTCGCTGGCTATTCACATCACTTTCTGTCTGGGCGTTGACAAGTCCGGCTCTCTTGGAATGATCCCGCAACGGATTGCATCTTGAACAAAAGGTCAGGTTTGTCGTCTTCTTCTCTGCCTTTCACCTCGAGCTAATCAAACATCTGGACAGCTTTGTTCAAGTCCGACATCACTTGAAGAAATTACTCAAAAAGACATCCGAACTTAGCTTCAGTCCTGCATTTTTTGTCGTTTATGCGCCGCAATTCGGTCTCTGTATTCCAGTTTCCGTAGTCATGAGACTATGTATCACTCCCTGTTTGATCCCATTGCCATTGGTCATAGTTTTCAAGTCTACACTTATTCTGTAATCACAGAGTAGTTAGGAATGAATGGCATTGAGTTTTATTTTCAACAACGTACCTGGAGAGTGAAGGGGATTGGTGCAAAGCACCGCTAAGGATTTTTATAATGAGATTCTCACACCATTCAACGTTCATTGGACGTTTCCTTAAGGACCGTGCCTGAAACATAAATATCCCTGGTGATATCTAGACCAGTGTTTTTAGAGGCCGTCCTCCGGCGGCAAATACGAATCCCCATTCATTGAGTTTATTTGAGCAAACCAAATAATTACGAGGCCCACTTGTGGGCTCGTTTGTTGGGAGCCAGCGATTTTGTGGGTACAGCCATCAAAGTACCCAACGGGGATATCCACGTGACACCTGCTTCATGGCTACGTTGCCCGAATTTTCTCAACGTCTGCTGTGAATTTCTCCTCCATAGTCTCCAAACCAGAAGTGCCATCTTTGCATCCATCCAGCTTACAAGCCATGGTGCAAATGGCCCTTTTCCCCAAGCTCAATTCCTTGCTATTCCGGCTGTAGCATCGCGATTCCCCAGGGTCTCTTGTTTGCCTCCAGCCTTATGGATGAAGAAAAGAACATCAAAGGTAAGCTCTACCAGGATTTGTGCTTGACATTGTCCTGACCGTAACCACAGAGTTACGAGTCCCACGGTCACGTGGGCTCGTTTGTTGGAACAGCAAAATTGTGGACAGCCGCATCGGACTCGGAGGTCCCAGGTAAGACGTGTGGGGGCCTACCGGTCTAATTTGACGCCGTTATGTAATGTAGATTTCCTGCTCGCTGTCGCGTGACCTTCGGATGTCGGTAAAAAAACAACCGTCGGCTCATCATGTCCCGATGATTGATGGCGGTAGTATCCCGCTCCCTTCCCGCTCATCGTCCCGCCCCCGACACCAAAAAAACTCAAAAAGGAAATTTTGTCAAACAGTCTTATAATTGCATGTATTATCCAGGAAAAATACAGAGAACATATATTGAGAAAAATCACTTCACATTATCAGTAGCAACATCAACGAAGTTCATCGCCGCTTGCATCTGCATTGGTCAGCCCGTCCTCGTCATCACCAGATATGTCAGCATCGACAAGTCCGAATCGTCATGTGCCAGTAGGTGCTTGGTTCCGTGAAGTTGGCGACTTTCCGCCGTCTCACGTGCGTCCCGATTTGGAAGAGCGTCATGTGAGGCTCAAACCAGTTCATTGTCGGCTCAGCTCTGCTATGTAAGCCAAATTTTTCAACCAAGATTATTCCAGCAATGAGCATGATATTATTTTTGCCCATGGTTCAGGTTCATTTGTAGTAGATAAATAAATTATCTTTCTTAAACTCAGGTCTCTCCGAAGGTGCGGGAAGAGTACCCGCCATTCGCTCCCCTCCCCTCCCTCGCAAGCTCGGGGGGTCCCCCGAACCGGGGAGTCTCAGGCGGGCACGCTAAAGACTTGTTCCCGCTTTTACCATATACGGAGGGGGACCGTTGCAAGGCTTTTTCAAAGACAGGACTTATCAGCAAAAAGAAATCCAACCCGAGAATTGAACCTGGAACAGCGGGAGTGAAAGGACGAAGAACAGCCGCTAGATGCTTGTCTGACTGGGCCATCAGGACACATGGATAGCTGCTTCCGACAGGTACATATTCAGGTCTAGACGCTGATGTGATAACGGTGAGTCATTGAACTGGTTTGTGTTTCAGAACGTCATGTGCTCAAATTCCTAATTGGGACGCACGTGAGACGGCGGAAAATCAAAGACTGTTCCGTGACCACCTGATAATACCACATTATGATCATTATTGGTTCTGGTTCTTCCTGGTTACATTACTTAGTGGCAATGCTATTCTCTTCCGTACTGCAGTATAGGGCAGTATTCTCTCGGCAATGTCGCATGGGCCCTCGGCTATCCGGCCTTGGTTACCGACATCATGTTTATCATGTCAGCGGGTCTACTCGATATTTGCCAGCGTCGGATCAGTTCAAAATAGACGGCGCTCAACACGCGCGCTCACCGTGCGCTTCCCGCCTGATGTCCCAAAAAGGGTTCTGCTTTTGCTCCATGGGTAGCGTAGACTTGGCTAATCCAATAAATAGTCTTGGGTGGATATAATATACTGTTGGAAGATAGAGGACTAGTCTATCTATCCTCAAGGCCATATTTCAAGGGAATAGAGAGTTTGCTGATTTCCCTCCTAGTAGTAGCACTGGGGGTGTGCTCATAATGAGCCTATGGTACTTTAGCATATTATTTCTATGAGACTGACATGGTCCGCCTCATTGGCAATCTCCATAGACCCTCCCTGTCAGCATAACACATGTCCAGTGCAGTTGGTCATCCATGGTAATAGGCCAAAAATGGTCGCTACAGGATATGTGAATCGTCGAGTTCAAGACTGTAGAATTAGTCTGCTGTAGATGTGACATGACCTGCGAGTAAGGGCAGCACTGCGACAAAATGTGGCGCAGAACAAATAGCATCAAATACAATCAAATTTGACTTTGGGATGCTTTCAGACACTGGCTCAGTGGCTGGAGCGAGCATATTATCGTCGGATATCATTCTCACATTCCATGGTCATCGTAATATACAACAGACTTTACAATTGACAGCTATTGGAGCTGTGAATGGCATGAAAGGGCATTCTGTGGATTGAGTGTTGTCTTCTTCTACCATGTCATACCGCTTATAGAGCTGTCTGTACTATGGGATATTCTATCTGAATAATGGAAGATTAATAGACATGTGTTGTTTTATTGTTCCAATCCCACAGCAGCTGTGTAGGCCCCTTGAATGCCTTGAGACTCTTGGGTCTAGTTGGACAAAAACTCGGAGATGTAGAAAAATAGCAGCTGGTTGAGGCTCAAAGATGAGATGTATGAACAAATTGTAAGACTATTGGCACTTCTTTCAAGACTTTAACTCAAGAATAGTGCTTGCTATTCATGTTTCAGTGGCATGGATGACAGAAAACCATTCTAACATATTTACCAGTCATCCACTCTAAATAAATCTTGTCTCTGGCAGTACTTACTTGATGATGTAAGATTCATGTTGTTTTTCTGCCAGCCAAAACAGGGGACTCGTATCTGCCACCGGAACGGTTGGCCTCTATCCCACTGGTAAGTAGACTATCTACTGAATACTAGCTACAGTACAAAAGGCCGCAACAGGGAGACATTAAAACCTGACTGGTAAAACCACTTTAGGGAAAAAAACCTAGATGCAGGGAAAAGTTGCCACTGTAAAGCGGGTGAGAAGGTTTAATAGCTACACTATCTACAGAAACCATCAACCAAGTCGAGCATAGACCGCAACTGCTGCCATTCCACCTTGTACTGCACTAAGTTGTAGTGGAGTGAAATCTGCAAGTTTGCCCTCGAAAGCTGATCTGGCATGGTTAACCATTCCATCGTTATACCAGACTTTACTATCATTGGTAATAATTCTGGATGTAAAGTGATTTTCATGTACATGATAAACGATTCCACGGAGTGACATTCGAGCTGTGACATTATTTTGGCAGAGTATATCAATTACTTTACTGGGCTCAAAGTTACAACCAGAGAGTTCAATTAGTAATAACTTGGGAGCAACATGGTAATAACAGGTGATAGAGCAACTCCTTGTACATTGAGGACATTGAGTTCGTGATTCTCTTTGAGCCTTGATCATAGCTGATCGAGTATTCATACTTGTAGCAGTTGAGGCTAAACTGACTTGATATGCTAGGCCACCATTTTGAGTGATATCTCCACAATGTGTGCAGTGGATGATACATGAGGCTACGTGCTGTTCGGTGTGCATGAGTTCAGCAGCTATGTGACTTATCATAGAGCCTCGAGGATCTCGATGGAATAAGAGTGAATCCTTTTCAAAGAGCATCATCCGTACAGCATCTCTAGCTTGTTCCATAGTTTTCTGAGACAATGTAACTTGACCTAAGCCACTTGCCAGGCTGTCTAGATATACACTGATGCCTTGAAAGTGTCGACTCCATGCAACTGGGTTGTAGATCCAAATATCAGCCAGAATGGACATCAAAGCATCATAAGGGCAACTATGATGGAGATGATCCCAAATGAAACCAGCAGGACCAGTCTGATTCTGAGTGAACTCGAGTATTCTGGTACGTTTTCTAGGTTTGCCTGGCTGAGTTTCTCCTGAACGTTTCAATGCACTAGATCCTGAGGCAGGAATGAACTCTGATTTCTTGGGCAACTTGGTTGTTTCGGAGAATTCATGGACTTTATCAAGGAGCGTCCACTGGGTGTCATGCTGCTCAAGTGTAAAAGGCATGTTTGGACTCCATTGTATCTGAGCTGGAATGTTTGGAGGCATATAATGTTCTCCTTTCCATTGACGAAATTGATATATAAGTTCATTTCGCGTAATCCCTGATATATTCTGCGGCAGTTCATGATTGTAGCGCAACTTGGTTATGAAATCTAGAAGCTCAAGTTCACGAAGTTCCTGGCGCAGATCACCCGCAATCCCAGAGGTGATTTTCTTAGTGTCAAATGCTTGCATTATAACTGTGCCTTGACTTGAAGAGCTTCTCGATAGTGCAGTGTAGAAGTGTTGATGGTTCTTTGATGCACTGAGATTCACTGGATTAAGTGCTCTTGTTGATCCCTGGCTGTTGAAGTCTGTCTTTGCAAAGTTAAGAATGACTTGAACTTGGCTCCGATTAACTTTGCGCAGTTCACCATTTGGAAACTTAACTTTGATTGAAACACTGGCTCGTGGAAGAGGCACTACATTCAATGGTAAACTCTCAATCTGTACTGACTTCTTAGGCTTGATCAACTTGACAAAGAGTGTTTCAAGATACTCTCGTTTTTGGGAATCTTGGACACTTTGCCAGCCTACAACTTGAGCTTCTTGTCCATTTGTTAAGCATAGTTCAGTTGCTTCATTTTGTTTCAGCATTACAGGCATTCCAATACACAATGGTAGGACTCCTGGTAAATTCTGAGTATGTCTTGGTGGAATAGTCCAGAGAAGTTCTTTGACTTTCTCGGACATGATTGGTTGACTTGAAGCTTTGGCTCGATTTCGACGTTTGGTTCCATGTATTTGATCAGCATCGTCATCGTTTCCCCATTTGTCAAATGAATGAAAGTAGTGAATCGGATGACCGACTTCATCTGAGAATCTGGGATATGCCATGTCATTGAGTCGATCTCTTTGAGCATTCTGTCCTGTGATAACTGAAACATATCTCAAGTTTGCATCAGATAGATGAGGTTGTTCTCTCTGGCGTCCAGCGATACGTGATTTCAGATATGCTAGGTCATCAGATGTGCAAGCACCATATCGCATATTGGCTAAAGCAAGTCTAAGCTTTGAATCTTCTAGACTCTGAGTACACTGTCTCATGTTCTTTCGTAATATAACAACTGTGGTGACTTGATGCCATAGAGCCTTTCCCATAGTTTCTTTCTGTTCACGTAAAGTCATTCTAGCATGGACTGAGTGTCCAATATTTCGACTATATAGTGGATTGTATCCAACTGGTGGAAGTTGGGCAAAGTCTCCAGCAAATATCATATTGATAGCACCCCATAGCAGTATAATGTCATCATGGCACTTGGTCTTTACAAGTCGCTCACAGATTTTATAGAACTCATATGCAGAAACCATAGAAATCTCATCAATGAATATATAATCAATACCAATTAGTGCTTCTGCAGCTCTTGAAATTCCAGTGCGTTCAGAGGTCAAAGTGAGTGACAAGTAAGAATGATATGTGGATCCATTGATACTGACTGCTGCTGTTCCAGTTGGACCCAAGGCAACTAGCCTATGAGCTTCACATCGTCTTTTGAAGAACTCTCTGAGTGCTGTTAACACATGTGATTTACCAGTTCCAGCCATGCCTCCCAGATACATTTTTAAAGGACTGTGCTGTGTCATGGTAACATGGTTTGCAACAATTCGGAATGCACGTTCTTGTTCCTCATTATCTTGGAGATCAAACTCTTGAATAATGTCTTCAATCAGTTCTTGTTCTTTCTGCTGTTCTGCCTTGAAGTTTTTATCAATGTAACTGATATCTTCAATGATAACTTCATTCCATTTGGTGTATTTTCCAGTCCCCTCTGAGTTTGGAGCATCATATGCATCAGTTTTCATAGACTTTATCTCATTTTGACGAACATTCTGAATTGTAGTTCTCCATTCAGTGGCAGAGCGTTCTTCTGAAGTTTGAAAGCTGACAAGTTCATGATCTAGCTCATAGATTTGAGGATTCATATCATACATTCCAGATGCTCGAACAATTCGTTCCATCTGGTCCATCACAATCTGATCGTTCTCAAAGAGATTTCCACGCTTTCCAAGGGTCTCTTCATCCTCATCAACTTCATAACTGTCTTCATTAGGGAAACTAGTATCTTGTTCATTCAAATCCTCAAACAAGTCACCATCAGCCTTAGCATCTGCCCATGAGCTTATAAGTTGCATATTCTGACGACCCAACTTCTTATGCTGAGCAGCAAAGTCATCACGAGCATCATTGCATTCATAGCGAAGATTGAAGTTCTTCATAAGTTGCTGCTCTTGTTCTGAGAACTCGAAGGCATTAAATGCATCATCCCAGGACTCATTGTCCCCTTTGAGCTTGGATGGATCACGCCATGGCTTGAAAAGTGTTAACATAACTAGACAATAGTACTCTCTGTCACCACAATCACATCTGGGCAAAATTCCTCCAATAAAGTTGACTGCATAATTATCCATAGGCTTGTGAAGACGTGATATATGAGTATCAGACTGCTTGTGCTCATCCAAGAACTTGATATTGTCAATTAAGACAGTTCGTTGATCTGACTTGATAGTCTTTGTGTAATTCTGATTTTTCTTTGTTTGAGCTTTGATCGCCATAGGTTTATTGAAGACAATCTCCTCAGATGCAACTGACTCACTGTCAGTGTAGAGAGAGTCATTTGTATCAACCAATGTCTCAAGATCTGTATCTGTGATTGGTTCCCCAGTGCCACTAGTGTCTTCAGGAAAGTCATCAAGTGAATCGATCCCAGTTTCAGAGTCATTGTCTACATTTCCACCTCCAACAAAGTCTGACATTTCAACATCACTATCATTGTTTAACTCAACCTTTGGTTTCCGCTTTATATCAGCACATTTTGTTACTCTCAAAGTCCATTCATAAAGACTCATATGTTCAAGAACTTCACCACGATATCTATAGTCATCAACTTTGGAAATTCCAAAGTAACCAGATATGTTTTTGCCAATAACAACTGTTTCTTCTGGAACATTCTCTGAGTCATAAAGATGGGCATCTGCTGCTTTTGGTTCCAAGTTTTTCCAATGAGAACTAATTACATTGGCATAAGATCGCCAGTGCATCGGAATGAATTCAAAGTTTGTATAGTGATCTGGATGCTTTAGCAAGTACATGCATGCCATTGGACTCCCAATTTCCATGCGTGCTGTCAAGTAATTTGAAATTTTGACTATCACAGCTCGAGAGAACTTCTTTGGATCTGAGGGATCAATTGGAGCATCATTAACTTTCTTTAGCACATGTAAGATCGCTTCAAATATCACATAAGTCTTTATTCCAGTTTTAACAAGATAATCGGTGACATATGCAACAACACTCTTTACTGCTGTTCCAGAAAGCATGCTACTTGAGTCTGTGTTTGATCGAATGAGATACTCAATGAGTTCTGTCCAGGTATTAAACCATGCTTCCCCTTTGCGCAACTTTAAAGCACCAGTTTCAGGATCAACCATTGTCTGTAATAGAACTTCACGAGGAAATCGTGCTTTGCATACTCCTTTATCATCAAGACAGTGTGAATTTGTTTTTTCCTTTCTGTCATTTTGACTTGAAGATTTTTTTGGTCTAGCAGAGCAGCTATGTTTGTTCAAACGGAATCCAAGTTCACGAGTTTCCTGTTCATAGTGCTTCCACCAATCCAAATGTGCATTACATGTTTCACAATCTGGACTCTGGCAATCACACTTCTCAACTGGGGGTGCAAGTGGCGTTCGAAGAGTGGGATTAACATAGTTTGGTTCTGAAAGCTCACGGTGAATGACTTCTTGCTGAACTTCTTCAGCAGTCATGTCGCCAAAGTCACCAACATGTACACTTTCGAGATATTCAATCATAGCTTTCAAAAACTCACAGTCATTACTCATAATCTGATCTCGAATCTCTTGTGGTGACAGTGAGTTCTTAATCCAGACAAGAATGTGAAGATGAAGTGTAAGTCGACCTTGCTGTTCTACACTGCCATAGTATCCAGCAGTTTTTCCAAATAGTCCATCATGATCAGCTCCTACACCAAGTACATGTTTAATAAAAGCTTTAACCATAAAGTTGAAAAACCTAGCAGCTGCTGCAGGATTCATAGATATAAGTTTCTTTCGTGCTTTTTCTGGAAGTACATCAGGTGAGAACTTGAATTCTTGGCCAGCAAAGTAGATACACATGGGATGATTCTGATCTGCTGGAGATATTGTAATAAACCAAGATGGGGATCCTAAGCGGCATATTAGAGCCCAAACTTCATTACGCATGTATTTCTTAGATGTAATTGACCCTTTAACTCGGCCTCCAACTGTGTCAAGATCATTGAGTAGAGCAAAGCAATCTTTCTCAGCCTGAGTCTTTGGTTTAACCCGTTCACCATCCTTCAATCTGCGACTGATATCTTCAAGTACATTTGGATCAAGGTTATAGATGCGCTCAGCAATTTGATTAATTTCTTTTCTCTGAGTCAGAACATATCCGCCCTCATTGGACTCTTTCATTTGTTCCATGTTAAGAGCAATAAGCGGAAAGACTCCATCAAGTTGAAAGCGTTTATCATAATATATCAAGAGATATCCCTTGTGTGTCATACTCGACATTCGTCCTTCATGTAATGGATTGCAAATACCACCAAATCCATACGGAAATAGGTGTGGAAACATCTGAGGAAATAGCTGTGGATTGTGAAAAGTATCCTGAGGTTTTGGATCTTGACCAACAAATAAGATATTCTTCTCTCCTTTCTTTAGATGTTCAAGTGCTGCTGCTTTCTTCTGTGAAGTTGTGAGACCAGAAAAGCCTTCACCAGTCAATCCATGTACCATAAATGGACAAGGGCCATTGTCAGTGCCTTCATCTTCCTCGTTATCATGAGTTGCTGTTGAAAGAGGATTCTGATTGGTGTACAACTCTTCATAGTCATAACCAACTGGAACTCCATTGTCTTGGTAACTTTGAAGATTAACATCTGAGATTGTGATATCCTGATAGTCTGAATGGTTCAATCGTAGCCATTCAAGTGCATTCTTGACTTTGGCAAGTCGCACGAGTAATGGTGTGCGCTTCAAATCCTCCTTGGTTGGTTGACATGGGCCAGTATACATGAAAGCTATCATTTCGTCAAGTTCTTCTTGAGCTGGAGGTAAAATATTATAGACTTTCTGAATCGGGTTTGCGAAACAAATAACATTTGCTCGCATTTTGAATCTCCAACTCGAAGATACTTTGACGACACAATAACTGTGACGAATTCGGGCGATAAGGAGCTTTTCCATTACCGTCAGATCCTTCAAAACATTAGGAATTTCGCCGAGCCAGAGTCCATTCACAAGTGACATGACAGGGATCTTGCCTTTATGGATTGACTTTGAGCAGTCTGGACATATACTATCACAACCTGGAGCTAGTACTGATCCCTCTAGATCACAGACATCCTCATCGGCATTGAATCGTTCCTTGCGAGTTACACCGTCACGATGTAGCCAACTGAGATCTAATCCAGTCTTTGTTATATTAGTCAAGTCCTTGAGCGGCCACAGTCGAGCGCATACTGCACATCCAGCTTCGACAAACTGAGATGGATGAGTCTCTTTAACAAATCCAGTGATAATCTCTTGAATCAATTCTGGTGATGGCGGCTTTGGTGGAAATTGAATAGGTTCTTCATCAGGCACTTCCTCAACAGTAGTCTTATAACTTTTCTTCTCCTCTTTTTGTTTCTGATACTGAGATTGACGTTCGTTAAATCGGTACTGTTGTGCACTTGGCTTGTTTCGCCATGCTTTGTTCCAGTCTGATTGAGTTGTGATCAAATTAGGATGGAACAGTATCCAGCTCTCAAGACAAGTGTTGTCACACATTCCATGGTCTTTGACATACTTCACTAGCGACTCCTTTGCACACTTCGATGGGACCTGGATGCCATGAAGCGCAAGCAGGTTGCGCAGTGCTGGAATAGCAAGTTTATTGATAATTGGACTTGAAAATGGAATGCTGCAGATTATATGATGCTCCTTCAGAGTGGTCTCCTCAATATTGGTGGCTTTTTGCACTGAAAACAGTGTATACTTTATGTTTGTATCATCCAAGCTGAGTGTATTGCCAGAGACAATATACGGCCTGAGTTCCTTGGCAGTGAATTTGACCCCACCACCACCACCAGTGATGCAACTTGGAGAGTTTCTATAAATGCATTTTGCCCTGAATTCTGTCTTCAAGTACAATGGGATTTTACGCCTAGACTTCAAGTATTCCGCTATCTGAAATGTTATTTGGTTCCGCAAACCACTCAATGTGTCTTGGAATAGTGAACATCGCTTCATCAGATGCGACTTTATGTATAAAGCTTTGAAATCATGACGGCGATAACATGACCGCCGTGATCTCAAGCTTGACTCTTCTGCAAGATTTAGCTCTTTGTGTGGTACAAGAAACATCCAGGTCACATTCCAAGGCTGTTTATAGATATATCTTTGCGCTTTTAAGCCACATAGGTCATAGGTGACTTCAATACCGTTAATTTCGTTGTAACTTGGCAATATTTTGCTCCCCGACTCCGAGTTTTCATACAAAATAAAAAGGTCCAGAGCCGTGAATTCATATCTGTGGCAGCGCTGATGTTTAACGTCCGGAGGACTGAACTCTTTAACGTCCAAAAGACTGCAATACTGTTTAATGTCACAAGGACTATGCTCGGGTTTAACATTGTAAGGACTGAGATGATTCGTAATTTCATTTTTAATTGTGTGGCTGACGAGGCGCGTACTAGGGGTTGAGCTGGCCAAGCTCGTACTTTTGTATTCCTCAGCCCGGACACTACGCTCGACTCCGTCAGGGTCAGCTGGTCCACAAACGGAATTCTTTATTAAATTTTGGCTGACCAGGCGCGCACTAGAGATTCTGGAGCTGGCCAAGCTCACTACTGTTCGGTCCATGGCCTGGACAAAACGCTCGGCATGGTCAATGCGAGCTAGTCCTTGGGGTCCGGGGTGGCTGACCGGGCGCGCACTAAGAGATGAGCTGGCCAAGCTCGTACTTGGTTCTTGGGCCTGGACGCGACGCTCGATGTGGTCAACGTCAGCTGGTCCGCAATGGAACGAGAGTTTAAAGTCACAAGGACTACAATGCTCTTTATCGTCGAACCGACGGTGCTGTCGTTCAGAGTCACACAAACTCGTCAAGTTTTTATAGTCACATGGACTCAAGATGGTCCGACTCAAATCGCGAGACAGACCGTTGCCGCGCTCACGTTTAAAGTCACAAGGACTGTGGTCTTCTTTAACGTCGAAGCGACGGTGCTGTTTATAAGAGTCGCACAGGCTCTGCTCGCTTTTAAAGTCATGGAGACTGGAGCTGGTCAGGCTCGAGGTCTGCGACAGACCATTGCGTCGCAAGCCAAAGAAGTCCCAAAGACTTGCTTTACATCTGAAAATATATTGTATCAGCAATGAGAACGAGAGAAGATGGTATCAGAAAGAACGTGAAATGTTGCTCTGTAATACCCAAATACCACAATGGTCAAAAGGTCGAGACACAGAAACGGTAACAAAGAACAGAAAAGAAACTTGATGGAATAACAAAAACAACTCGTAAATTCAAAGACAATATCAGGAGGAACCCAAAGAGAACGACGCCACAGAAATAAATGGACCGCCGACAGCGTACACCGTCGATCAGTACTCAATATTCACGTGGCTCCAGTTGACAGTCACCGCAGCCCAACTGAGCAGAGAAAAGTGTCGCAAGAGGGCCCACAAGGAGCGCACACCATGGAGAAACAGCAGAAACAATTCTTAGAATATGAGCAGACAGCGCAAAAGCCAAGAGATCTTGGACAGAAAATTGGCCACGACTGACATGGAATCGTCGGGAAATCCACGGGCGCCAAGCAAGCCAAAGGAGACGGAAGGAAAATTGGAGATGTATGCTTACCTTTGATGAATGAATACAGAGCTTTGAAAGCTCAAAGATTCAGAGCTGGCCAGGCACGACAGATTGATGGCTGGAAGCACGGGAAAATGGCAGGGAAGACCGTTGGAGCTGCAAGATGCCGAATAAGGGGAATTCAAGGGGGCAGCAAGGTAAAGGATGCAGAGCAAATTGAGGAGAAATAATGTGAAGCTGCGGAGAGACGTTGTTGAAAGCATTGTGGTCGTCGAGGGCAAGAAGCGCTGGCGCAGCTGTCAAGCTTCAACCTGCATGTGATTGATTCCCATCACGTGACATGTTGAATCTCGAGCGGCCCTCATTGGGAGGCCAGCAGAGCTCGGACTCAACATTATGAGTGAATTTGAAGGTAAATTGTGCCAGTAGATTACTTGTGAGGCATATTACAGGAGAGATATGCAGTTGAAAAAAAACATTAGTCGGGGAGAGTGGGGTTCGAACCTGTGAGCAACCCTTAGTGGAACGGATCTGCGCGAGCAATGAGTGGCCGAAGTTCGGCGCCGAACTTGCCCTATTGGGTTCCCCGTATCGGCTTTCCACAATTCTGCTCACACCCAACGAACGAACCCTAAAGGGGATTCGTAATCTCAACTGATGTTCCCATGCTGTGATTCCTGCAGTAGATATACTACTTCAGTTCGCGCTGAGAGAGGCTATCCGGATCACGGGCCAGGAAAATCAGATTCAACGAGTATTTCTGGTAGCTCGAGTTGTAGCTTGGTGTGGAAGGTCCCGGGCCTCAACAAACGCCCAATACCAGATGGAGCGCACATACTAATAACTCATGGGCGTTTTCACACATTATGGGCACTGTAGGTCCATCGGCCATCTTCTTTCAAACCTTGAACGATATCTGCAAGTCAAGCTACACCAGAAATGTTCGCCATCTCTATCTGTCTCCTGCATTCGTGGTTTATATCGAATTTTCAAATCAAGCAGATGCTGTATCTATCCATAGATCGACACAACGGGATCGGATTTACTATTTCATCGAAACACCAGTGCCTAATACCCCGTCACCCCAACGGCTTTGCCTACTATGCGGGGGAAACCGGTATTTATCATAATTACTTCAAACCGTGAAACAACAGCCCTATTATGAGTCGTCAATTCAAATCTGAGTCCCTGGATTCTGAGGTCTTCCTCGAGCCCAGTTGCTGCCCCATCCGGAGGAGAACACCGGTGTAAACCGATGGGCGGGCCTATGTTCTAGATATGAGTGCTGCCAAATTCCTGGCACCTGATGCCCTCGCGTCGAGAAAGTTGCTGCAATCAAGATTCCAATGAATTGGATTGCAGACTTTGTACACAGGCTGGATATGTTGATAAATACAACTGGTATCTGACTGTCTTCGTCGCTGACATAGATCATCTTCTCTCAAGGACGAAAAGTGACGGTATAATTTGGGAACAAAGTGGCGCCGCCGATCATTATGTCTCGAATCCTCAGGCATTCGGACATATTTCACCAATGCCTAGTTGTCCCCTTTGAGAGCTACCATTGTTCCAAAGGATTTGATGTCCCAAGTACGCATTACAGGCTCCGCTTCAATGAGATTCAAATTCAACTCCGATTGATCCGAACAACGTGCTTTTGTTCTCTTTGTCTTCCTGCGACGTCTTTCGTCACTTCACGACAATGAAGAGAGGTTTCCTGCTCGGAGCCGAAGCCAAGAGACATAAACGAGATGGCGTCAAGGCTACCTCGAAGAGCGACGACAAAGCTCTGAAGCCAACTGGTCGTAAGCTGCCGTGGCCTCAGCTCAACAGTGGCAAATGCTGATATGCTAATAGTAGAAGAGCCCGGAAATATTCTCAAATATGGAGTTCTAGCGGAGACAGGTATATTCCGTTGCTTTTTCTATATCGCACCCTTCTCAACGCTAGACATTACATAGGACCTCCTGCTGGATATAACCCAAAGCCACTGACATCTATTCCTCTCGAAAAGGCCGGGGACAAATTGAATCCTCATGATAATTTCCTTCTTATGACAACGATGCCGCCTCCTGATCATCCAAAGTTGCCCAATCGCTCTGACGGTTTCACCGAATGTTGGATTAGCGGTTACATCAAGAAGGCATGCCTCAAATTTCCCGGATTCCCAGCAGAGGTCCCTCGACCTGTCATTCCAGCTCATAGAATTGCCAAGACCGCCACCAAAGGTCTTGGTGTCTTTGCGACACGCAAAATTCTGGCAGGCGAACTGCTGTTCGCTGAACGCCCCTTCTTTATTACGCCATCAAACCTTGAGGTACCCCAGCAGGCATTCGAAGGCGGTTATAGCCAGGATCAGCTCCAACAGATTGCTCTCCATGAACGTGAACGGAGGCTTGAGGCCCTTTTCCATCGCATCGACTCCAACGAAGTCAAGGCCAGGCTTATGGCGCTTCACAACTCTCATAAACATGATGGAAGCGGGTCAATCCAGGGGATCATTCGCACTAATGCCTTTGGAGCTCCTGACCCGTTGCGTCACAAAGGTAAGGCTCTGTCTTGAAGCAATCAATGCTCCATTCTGATGTCGACAACAGAGAACAAAGGCGGAAAGGTTGATCACTCGATTCTTTGTGATCAAGGATCTCGCATCAATCATAGGTACAAGTCTTTCCTGGATCATTTCGAACTGGAACTGAGATTTCCACAGCTGCACCCCCAATTCAGGATATGATTGGGATGCTGCTTCATTCTCTATCAAATTCTGGGCCATTCGAGACGTTGAAGAGGGAGAGGAAATCACCTATTCCTACGTCCGATGTGGGATCGCGGCATCCAGCGCGGTACGCCAGAAAGCTCTCGAACCGTATGGTTTCCGATGCACCTGCACTGCTTGTCTGAATCCAGAGGTCTCCGATGCTCGTCGCCGAACTGTCACTCAATTCTTCGGAACCAGCGAGGATACGGCAGAGATCGGCAGCAGGGCTTTGAACTGGCTCTTCATGCCCGACGACGAGTTTTTCCGAACCTTTAAGGGACATTTGGAGACTTGCGAGCTCGAAGAGATGCAAGGCAGTGCAGCTTATAAATGGTGCTGTACGATGCTGAGTTCACGCTATGGCTTTTTAGCCGACGAGCGGAACTGTGTCAAGTATGCTCGTCTGGAAGCATATGTTCAAGGCGAACGATTGACGGATGATGAACTTCTGGCCAGGTGCAAAGCTGATGTGTACTGGGATATGGGACGCAAGATTGGGCGCCGATAAACGCTGAAAGTAATCGAGGTTCGATGTCAAGTTTTCCCGTTACGCATTGTTCCATAGTCAGAGATAGCGTACTTATTCCCAATAGTCAATGACACTTTCTTGTTCGTCAATGTGCATTATGAGATTAAACATGGTCCAGCATAAAGTATGTAACATTTGGATGAGAACAGAGCGTCCAAAGCCTATAGGAGAAATGATCTTTCATAGATTCGGCGATTACAGTACTGTACCAGCACTAGCACTTCAATAGAGGCAATGGTGATTTCATGGCATTCGTGACTGTGAAATCGTCAGTCAACCCATTCCTCTTTGAGAGAGAGACGAAAAGAAACGAACCAGGATCGCCCAACGACCTCCTCATCTCCTTCAGCCGTCGCGTCTCTTCTTTACGCATGCACCTGTTTCGGAAGTCCCTTTCCTTCCTTCGGCTGTCGCCAACGAGACGTATGACCCAAAATGGAATCTGGCGGAGAAGTATCGAGAAGGAAACTGTTGAACTATCAGCGCTATCGGAGATACCAGAAGGGTAACATACACACCTTGTTCGAAGGGAATCTTGACTATCTTTCTGTCTTCTCTTGGTTCTCCTGGACCATCTTTTCTGCCGGTTCTCTCCTCCTCGTACAAGCGGCAAAAGGTGACCATACTGTAGGAGGACCTTCAGGAATCGACGCTTGGTTCTGCATGGTGACATACCTCGAGCGCTGGGAGCCGCTGGTAATGGCCCAGTCCGACCATTTGTAATATTCTTGTAGCTAGAACCCAGCCAGAATCAGTGGAGGACAAAGACAAAGCTGCATCACAGACCTAGACATGCGCAAATGGATGAAATCTCAGAAACATTGGCGCTTCGTCTTTCTCTATGATTCATACTAACAGGTCGAAGAGACGAACCTGTCCAAGCCCTTCCTCTAGCGGATATCCTTCGCCTCCTATCTCTTGCTATTGACCAACATCATACCGGCGGTGATTGATTGCTATGAAGAGGTTGAAATTGAGATGTCGAAGGAATACGCAGGAAGCACAAAGATTGGGCGAAGAGAATCGTAGGCCTTAAGGCTGCGTAAGAGGCGAACAGAGCTCCTGCAAGACCATGGGATGAGATCGTGTATCGCTGAAACAAACTGCGAACGAAGTCTGTGTATGTCGTTGGGGAATGGGTGGACGCTGGAGTCAAAGGCAATGAATCCAGCCGCTGGATGTACATGACCAGACCATGTAGACATTGTTCGAAAATGAATCTATCTGTAAATCAGAAAGAACCGATAAAAGATGGCATACCATGCTCACCTGCAATGATTTCTGCAAATCGACCACAACAAATGAAACCCCGAAAGCATCGGCAGCTTCTCCCTCGATTGCGGATTCGTCTGAAGCTCGACGCTGCTTTATTACCCCAGGCCTCATTCTCTGACCCTGTTCCTCGGCATGCTGAGCGAGAACGACGCCGAAATGTCTAGAGAAAAGCATCAGAATCTAGACGAACGGAAATACTGACATTCCACCTACGCGTAAGAAGACGTGTATGAAGGAGCCTAGGAACGGACAGCGATATTCGACCACTGGCCATTATGGGCCATTGCTGAGAAACAGACAAGGAGAGCACGCAAGAGGAGCCTATCCTGTCACCTGGCGTGAACAGCGTTCGAGATCTCGGTTGAGAAGGCGGTCAGTCCGCATAATTTCCTGGAAGACAATCAGGTCATTGCTCGACGTTTACTGTATCTGGGAAATTCGTACCGATTCTTGGTCGCGTTTAGGCATAACCGATAGAGGTAATTCCTATGTCTAAGCTGGAGTCCCTGTACGATGCTTTGAGGAATTCTGGTCCGTCGAGATGACGGCGAAAGGCGAGGAAAAAAATTGTGGTATATGTCACAGGACGTGACTGATCACGCCAGTGGCTGTGCAAGGCCGAACCTTTCTCGATCCTTGGTGTCAATTCGCGAGTCTTCGCCTGAATCCCGGCGTTGTAATATCTTGCTACGTCCTCTCAATATGCCTAGTACAATTCAAAAACTCCGCGGCGATTGCTGCGGGGACAGGGGCTGCGATATCCTCCGGACATGTCGACAATGCTAGTCTTCGCCAAAGCCCTTCGTCTGGCCGTGGTTCGGGGACGCGCAAATCCCACGAACCGAGGAACTAATCTGCTTATGTCGCATACAACCTCAAAGCTGTATCCCGCATAGAATCTTGGCTTTTCCTTGTCTACCTCCTGAATCCCTCTGGTCAGTTGGGACCGAAGACATTGCGAAAACTGCTAACGGAATTGATTTATAGCTATCGGAACACCTCTATACTCCATTTGTGGCGTCAAATGCGCAAATATAGGCGAAAAGGTTGCTCTGCTTTGGTCCGCAGCATTTCGGTGGGTCCACCACACGCCCCAATTGGACCGGGGGATGATCAAAATTCTCTATCTGGTGCTGCACCTGGTATATGGATATCTCGTGGCGAGTGGTTTGAGAGAACTAGAGCACAAATGGTCATTTTGGACGTCTGGACAATTGTCCTGCTGGCCCAGTAGGAAATGCGGAATCGGGGACGAGGCATCACGCTGATAGGTCCCAAGGCGAGAAGATTCTGTTCCCAATTGTCGTTTTGCTCATCCTGGTGCAGAACTCCTTTTCTGGCCACTGCATTGTCGTCCATTTGGCACGTGACCTCGATCTCGAGGAGATCAGGTCCCAGACAGCGCATTTTTCACTGTCGCCGTTCGCAATTGTATATTCCTGGACGCTATAGGGTTTGACGTCACCAGGTATCTCAAGTACCATGCCCACCGCCCTGGTGGCTAGAATTCCAGTCGTTTGACATGACAGGCCTTCGAGCCAAATGAGTAAGATTTCTCCTCTTATTCAACGTTCTAGCAACGTTAAGAAGTTGCCTAGGACTCCCTGAACCCTATTTCGATTGCTCGAATTCTCTTTGGATCCCTGGCCATCGCTTCATTATGCGACATTCTGCAGAAACGCGGTATCTCTGACCCTGGCTCGCAATCTCCCTTTATCGAGCTCTCTACACTTCCAACATCCTCCCACCATATTCAGCTTCCACCACTGTCGCGCGCTAGGCATTCTGAAAAGGTCGAAACTGCCACCTTTCCGCGCTCATCATTGGCTTAGAAATCATTGGCGCTGCTCACCGTGGATATTCTATCCCACATGAGAGCTCGTCAACCCCGTGAAGTGCCGTTTGTGAAAGTTTTGACCCCATGTCCGATGCTGTGCGTTTTCCTATCTTTGCCTAAAGACAGATGACCGAACGCGTCTTCCAGCTGTTACTGTCTTGTCCCAAAAAGGCAAAGATCAGCTGCTACGCGATATACGGAGGCTCATCTCTCTTTATCACCTCAAAATTCCGTATCATTCATTCTTCTTCAAAGCGATACAATAGAAATGCGATTGTTGAACTCGACATCCATCTAATAGTTATATTACATTGTTTTTTCCTTCTCTTCTCTTTTTCTCAAGACACCTCCAGGGCTACATAGGTACCCGGATCGGAATTATGGAACAAAGCAGCGACGACGACAGCCTGAAAAAGTAATGAAAAAGGTGAAATTTATAAAGAGGGGAGAAAACAAGAGGCTCACCTTGCAAATTTAGCGCCCAAAGGCATGATGGTGCTCGTCCGGGACATTCATCGGAGCATGATGAAGAAACGCCGCAAAAAGCTCTTCATTCGACAAGCCGCCCATCTGGTCAGGTTCGGATACCATCATCGGTGGATGGACCACCGGAGACTTCTGTCGGACATCCTGCATCATATCCTGGTCGAGCAGCAAAGGCGGGTGCCAGAATGCATTACCAGACCCCCGGAATACGGCCTCAGGTCCAGACATGTTGGATCCATGACCGGTCGCCATGAATGAAGGAAGGGGATAGGTGCTGAAAGGAAAGTCGATGGAAGAATGCTGCGAATGCGATGACGAAGACGAGGAAAAAGAAGAATCTGCGAAAGGGCCATAGCTGCTCTCAGCGAAAGAGCCGTGTCTACTGCGACCGACAGAGCTAGTACTGCTTTCGGCGAAGGAGCCCTGTCTGCTGCGACCGAAAGAGGGATGACTGCTCTCGGCGAAAGAGTCTGCGAAAGAGCTGTACGAGACAGCACTTGGCGGCGGATCGTCGTCAGAATCGCTGCTCGTGCGACGACGTTTTTTCGACCTTGTAATGTTGGTATTGATAGGATCCAAAGCGAAAGGAATTGGATCCAAGGGGAAAGGAAGAGCGTCAGAAGCGGTCAGGATATCGTTGAGCTGCTCGCCAGGATACGGGCCAGGAAACCTGAATTGGTTCATACTGCCTTTAAAGTCGAAATCGTGATTGTCATGTCCAAAGTCGTGATGGTCGTTTCCTCCAAGAGCGCCCATGAGCTCAGACTGACTAGACGAAAAACTGTATGTCGGAGAGCTGGGAGCAAACTGGGGCGAGGTCGGGGTGAAATGAGACGAAGTCGGGCTGAACATCTGGGTCGTCGAATCCGGCGACAACACGGGAGATGCTTCGCGGACGGGTGAAGCTTGACGACTGACCTCAGGAGTCGCCAACGGAGTAATAGTATCGGGAATATATCGCGGTGTTTCGTGACGGGACCTTTTGCGAACTTTGACGTCAGATTTCATCGAGATAGGACGAGCGGAACCGTGAAGCTTGTAGTATAAGCCACATCTAAAGCGACGATCAGAAGGATCTCGAGAGAGAGAAAACAAAGAAGCACATACGCATTACAAACAGTTTTGCCCGCATCGTCCTTTCTCCAAAGGGGCGTCGTCGTCGTATGACAGTTGTAGCATTGAGCTGGGACAAAGTCAGGCAAGCCCCAAAGAGAAAACATATCAGTTTACCCATGACATCTATAGTCTCTGGACGAGAGGTATTCTGATTTCTCGCATCTCCATGGGTATTCCGTATCGTTTTGGGTCTCGGCTTTTTGTGCTAGCGAAAGAAAAGATCAGAACAACCTCCTCAGGACCAAACGACATCTCACCAACTTGCAGTACAAACCACAAGCATTGCAATTCAGCTCGTCGTTCAGCCCTCGTCTCCAAAGAGGCGTCTGAGTGGCGCCACAATTCAAACATTCTGCCTTGCCGCCTCCGGGGACTGAATTACCGAGACTAGCAGATGGGGTTCGACTGCTACCAGGATTGAGACTGGGCGGTGTCGCTGTATAACCCTTTTGTGTAATCCGAACCGTCAAAGTAGGTCGACCGGTCGGGGTGCTACCGCGGTACATGGTGCTCTTCAGCGGTACCGCGGTTTTTGGTGAAGATTCCTGGGCGCTGTACGACGAATTCGACGTCGTGATGCCGAATTCACTGCCATCGTCGTCGCTGGACTCGGAATCGGACGAGGAAGATGAATGATTATCGTCCTGTTGCTGTTGTTGTTGCTGATGATGATGATGGATTGGAGAGGGAAGGGAATGATTGGTGGTGAAAAGGTCTGAGGGGATGGAATGCATGACAAAATCTGTGGTATCGGGTTCTATATGAGATGCTGGGTATTGAGGTAGACTGTCGACGACGAGCTCGTCCAGCGGAAGCTCAATGGTTGGTCGGACAATACTAAAACCGTCGTTGGTGCCAGGTGGATGATGTCCCTCGCCATAATTCTTGATCGTCGTGAGCGTTGGAGCAGGACAGAGCAATGCTGCCGGTCCGAAATCGGTGGAGAAAAGGGACGAGAAACGAAGGAGATTCGATGCAGGGAGACCCGTGTCGCTGAACTCGTTCGCCTCGCGGACGTGGCGCTTCTCAGAAGCACTGATATCGGTGAGATAATCGACATTGAAATCCGGGGTAATGATGTTCCTGCAAAAACATGAGGCGACATCAGGGTCAAGGGTTTCGGACTACGTACCGGTTTTTGTCGTCGTTCAGCTTCTCCTCCATACCTTTGCGCTTGGATTTAATGTCGACCATGAAGCTCTGCATATGCCAGAGCCGCCAGCTGAGATTCTCGAGACGGTGACCTTGCTCCAGGTAGCTTGCGACTTTGGTGCAGACCTACGCGACGATGAGCCTTGGGCATCAACGCAACGCAAAAGGAGCTCACCTTCCATGTCTTGGTCAATGATTCAGAATCATCGAGATTGCTGAACGCGACCGTAAAGGATTTCTTGTCCTGATGCAGCAAAAATATGCGATAAAAAGAAAAAAAGGCAACAATGAGACTGATGTCAGAGAACACGAGTGACAGCGAGGCCACCGACTTTGAATTTGAGATTCAGAAGAGAGGGCATAGCAGGAGAAACGAGAACGAGAGCGAGGTTGGAGAGAGCGTAAATGGGAGTCAGAAGCAAGCGTGATGGAAAAATTCTAATCAATCCGTTTTGAGCGAGGTCTGGACCGATTACGTCAGCTTGTCGGCGGTGATCTTCGGGTTGCTCCAATGCTCACTGTAGTCGGGCTTTCGGTGAGGCAGGCTCCAGGGAAGGATCTGAACAGGAACTCAGTGATGTGAGCGACCGCGTTTCATACAAAAAAAGCGATACGATGCAGGTCGATTTAAGGATTTCCGTACCCGAAACGACGGCCAGTAGACACACCTGACAGCTTCTAATGGAGCATTGGACGGCGCGCTGCAATCTGGAACATTCCTCCAGAATGGGAGGACAAGGCGAGCCCAAGCGAGCCCAATGGGATCTACAGAAAAATCAGGAGATCAAAAAGGAGCTTAGACTGCAGGCATCAAAACGTACAACTCCTGGTTGGTTCGTCGGGAGCAGTAATTATACTATATCTCGCTGTAGAAATAGCGGATGGGTTGTATCGGAGCTGTTGGCGCGAGCGAATGGCATCATGATTCCAAAAGTCCATTACTTTTGTCTGATTCTGGTATTGACTCGGCTGATTGAAGCCCAACTGAGGGAGCAGAGATATTACTGGAATCACATTAGCGAGAGCTTGAGCTAGGATACAAAGAACAGCACGATCTTGAGACGATGTCGCACCTTTGGGTAATCCTCGTGTTTTATTGTCCATTGCTTCCGCAAACGACCTAGAGCAGCTCAGCGGCAATATTCCACAATATAAGAGACCAGTATGTCAATTATCCGTTCGTCCGAGTCCGTGTCTGATGACTGCTCGTCAGTCGCTGTGTCTGAAGCCGCTTCTCTGCAACATGAGAACACCAGTGGCGGTATTTTTGGGGCATAAAATTCCTGTATTTTTACATGGTGAGAATTGATGAGGCCGGACGGTTTCGCTCCAGTGTCGAATGTTAGTAAATCAGCGCAAAAAAAGCGGAGAGCAACTGACGAGGTCACAATCACGTTACGTCACGGTGATTGATGGCGCTGACCGGAATTTCCCGACCAACGATTTCGACGCGTTGAATCGCACGTATCGCACGTTTTGGTGGTCGCGGACCATCCTGTCACATTTCCCCTTTCTAATGATGGTCATACACTAACACGGCAAAAGAAATGTCACATGCCCAAGCCTTGGAGGCATCCAGCTTCTTGAACGCGTCGATTGTCTGATCCATCTGGTTGCCCATCGTCATCGATATGTTCTTTCTTAGGCCCCACGACGAAGAGCTCGTCGTATATTTTGTCATGTCCACGTTGGTCGGATCATTACCTGCCGCAACCGCCACCATACGAGCATATTTCGCGCTGTTTTTCTCGTCACCAAGAAAGACATAGCAGCTCGTCAGCAAAGTGCAACATTGCTGATACTCTGCGCTAGCTTGCAATCCTTCGAGCTCGCAAATGTTGAGATGCTCCTTGAGGATCAGAGCCATATGATCGTCGGGGAGAGCAAAGTTATGAAGCCAATCTTTCGTTTGATGAGCAATTTTCTGATCCATGAAAGCCTGTTTGAGGGCATGGCGACGGGGATCCGAGACTTCGGGATGAAAGCAGGCTTCATATGTGCATCGGAAATCGTACGGTTCGAGTGCTTTCTGTCGTACGGCGGCAGGCGAGCTGATTACGCCACTGCAGTAGCAATAGGTGACTTCTTCTCCGAGTCCAACGTCTCGAAGAATGTCGAATTTCATGGAGAAGGACGCAGGATCCCACTTGGAATGAACATTTGGGCTGCAGCTGGGAAACTGTAAGACGTCTTGTTATTTATATATAAAGGAAATGCACCTGTGGTTGATTCAAGAACCTTGATCGCAAATTATGGCAGTTTCATGCATCAAGAGACCTGACTGATACATCAGTCCCGTCGCTCCGATAGAAGAGCAGAATGGATACCTTTGTGGCGCAACTCTTCCGCACCTCCAAACGCGTTCGTTCGTACCCTTCCCATGAGTGGTCTTGGATATGGGCATTATGGAGAGCCATGAACTTCTGTTTCTCGTCCATCCGGCCAACCATAACCTCAAGCATCTGTTCTGCTTCCTGCAAGGCGATTTGTACTAGCATCACCAAAAGTGTCGGGAGCAGTTCATTAAGGAACTGGGCCCAGACTCCAGGAATTACTCGACACCTGCAGTTTGGACCTGAAAAGGAACTGAAATCCTGATCTGGCTCGAAAATTGCAGGAGCTGGTGCAAGACTCCAGTTTGAGCCAGATCTGGTCAAGGCTGGCAGTTTGAGCCAGAAATGGTTCATTCTGCATATTGCACCAGAGCTGGTTCAAACTGCGGTTTGCACCAGACCTGGTTCAAACTGCAGAAACGTACAAGTTCCTGCAGGTTTGGACCAGTTCTGGCTCATTTGGCTCACCGGGATATGGGCCCCTGACATTCCCAAACTGTCCCATAGCATTCATAACCAGTTAAATAATGCAAAATGTTCAATGTATTCGAGTCTACTATCAGCACAGGCAGCGGAAAGGTTGCGAGCAACGACGACGTTATGATGAAGTAAGCTCGCCAAGCAAAGCTTGTTTGGTCTAAACGCGTAATATTGGCAGGACTATGGCAAGGGTAACGTTGAACGTGGAGAACAACAGGGAAATTCTAAAGGTTTGTTAAAATAGGCAAAAATAATCAAACAACAACTTACGATTTTGAGGCTTGAAGACGGAGAGACAGCTTGAGAATCAATCAGATAACAGCCAAAACAATATGGAGACAGATAGCTTACACGGAACTGAAGGGCGTGAACACTGGAATAGGTCTAGAGAGTCGGAATATGACCACATTTGAGCATGAACCATTACGACACTGAATGAATTGAGCTCCTTGACATGGATTGAATGAGCTTAAATGATGAATCTGGCAAGCAGTCAGAGGTGATCAACGAGGCAGCAATCACCTACGCTTAGACAAAAATACCATTGTTAAAAACTGGACATTGATCAGCATATATCGGTTCACCGGAAAATCAACACGTACCGTGGGTTAAGAATAGGGAAATGCAATCTGTGAGAGGAACCATCAGATTGAATAACGACAGCGAGGGTGATTACCTACCAGCGAAAGCTGCAGCAGATTAACGCCTGGCCCGGTTGACGAGAGATGATTGATGACGGTATCAGGCACGCTAACGTGTAACACCGTCGACTTGAGGGAAATTGGGCGGAATACGTAGCTAGGATTGAAACACTGGAGAATAATCAGCTAAGAAAGCAAGGCTGGACGATGACTTACGGTAGCATGGGAAAGGAAAATATGGTTTGCACAATCTGAGTAATAGTCAGACACGTCAGGTCAACGAGAAACCGAAACGTACCTATGGGTATTACTTGAAATACAAGCACAATGCAAAGCTGCAAAAGACAAACCATTAGAAGCAGATAATGCAGGAAAGAAACAAGGCTTACAGTGTAAAAAATCGATAGCATAATTAGCTGGAGATGGATCAGCGTATAATTATTGGTTTGTTGAAGCAAGACTTACATTGGATTGGAAGGAAAAGACAAGGTTAAAAGCTATAATGGGTCGTCAAAGATGGATTGATGTCACTGCAGCGGAGAACCAACAACGGTGGTAGCGAATGTGCTTGTTCCCTGAAGATCCAAGACCGAGTCAGCAAAGGGAAATAAAGAAACAATATTTGATGGACTTACAGCAATTGTGTTCCATGATTTCACGGTAGGCACCGAGCTGAGGAACGATAGGAAATCAGCCATTATTCAGTCGTGACAGAACAAAGCGTGCCCAGAACCATGTCTCCATCTGCTAGCCATAACCAACAACAAAAGAAATACAGTGAATACATGAGAATAGCCACAGAAGGTGTCGAGAGAATCTGGAGAGAATCGCTGTCCGAGAGCTGCAGCCAATACCCTTGCTCGCTGGTGGGCCCACGTCAATGATGAATTCCTGCGACGGCGTCGTCCTTGGATAGAGAAAAATGGTGCAACGAGGTCCTGGGATTGCTGGAGGAATTATCGAGTCGCTTTTGAGGCGATTGAGGCCGTGAATCTTGATATTGGCGCCGGGGGCATGAAATCGCCATAAAGGGCGCAACTCGGGCGCAACGGCTCCATTGGATAAGAAATGCTTAAATCCGGCGAAGAATGGATATATGAATAGCCTCCCGAGGTGTCGCGAATTTCTGGAGAGAATGTGGCCGTCGAGAACGTCGTCGTTGGCGGTGCAAGATGACGCGTCATCACTGTCACAAATGTGACATGCATGACTCGTTCGCGAAAATTCTGTCAAGTCAGAGATATGTTGATGTGTTTCACTGGTCAAGGAGTTGGACATCGAGAGACACGCACTTTGACACGTAGTTTCCGTGATGATCTTGGAGCTGCTTTCGCTGCCCAGCCTCCGGAGCCGACTGATGGTGCCGGCGATGGTGATTTGGATGATGCCGATCAAGATCAGAACCCCGGTGACTCGGACTTGGACTCTGACGAATCTGAGCGAGAGATCGATGAAGAAGAAGACGATGACTTCTTGGGAGAGGAGCAGGATCTTGGCTTTGATGCCTTGTAGTTCTAATCTGACAGCATACGAAATACTTAATGATTTGGATAAATACTTAAGACTTGAGCTATTTCTGCATACTTACTGGGAATCATGACCAAAACTGGTGATTGACTGCAAAACAGGCACCTGAGCTGGTTATGAGCCTGCAAGACACGAGCCAGAGATACTCCTCAAGCTCCAGTATTGAGCCAGAACTGGTCTCTGAACTCCAGAGTTGAGCCAGGACTGGTTCCGGACTCCAGTACTGAGCCAGAAATGGTGTCAGAATGCAGTTAGCAAGCCAGAAATGGTCCCAAATGGCAGAGTTACACCCAAATCTGGCTCTGTACTGCATTCAATGACCAGTCCTGGTACCATACTGCATGGACTAGGCTGGACACTTTTGGTGAGGCTATCTGATCCATGGTATAGCCTCTCAAATCGGTTCCCTGACTCGTAAAAAGACCACCAGGCACGATAAGCAAAGACCGTTCAGCGAATAAAAGTTCTCCTGCGACAAGCTTTCGTGCCGCAAATACTGCCAGCCCTTTGTTCGGAGTCTGGGCGATGCGATGAGCTGGTTTAGAAGGAGTGGGAACAAGAGATGGGAATCCAGGGTAATTGAGTGCAGATTTTCTGGTCCAGCCGGTAATGAGACATTCGGTGAAGCCCTGGTACAATTCTGGCATATTTGGATGCTCGGGTGGCGGCATTCTGGTTACAATCTTGATTTCGTCCTCTGGATTCGTCTTTTCCTCACCATGGCGCTCCCTCAGGTCCGTGACCTGTCCTGGCACATATCCCGCCGGAGGTCCTGGTCGATCTTTTCAAAAAGGGCCTTGTATTCAGTATACCCCCTCTTACCAGCGTCTTTGACCACTCCATATTTCGGTCGATAACATCCGTCCTTGTCTATTCAGTAATTCAGATTTGGCGACCAGAAGCGAATGAAACATTACCAGCCAATTTGGTCTCCGGATTGGCAAGCTTCTCGGTAGCTGTAGAATTTTCCTTGGTCGTAGAATTTTCCTTTGCAGCGTCCCGTTTCAGCTTTTTGGCCTGAGCCTTGAGCAGGAAACCGCGCTTCATTTTGTTGGAAGGCGATGTGGTTGAAGGAGGCTTGCGGTGGACAAGCAGAGTTTTGATTACGCTTCTTATGCGCACGTGGAGCGCTTTCTCCGCGGCTTTGACTTGAAGTGTACGCTTTTGAGTTTCATCTCGTTGAATGTATGGCGGAATCCTTGATTTTCTGCTCCATGGTCGACTCTGGGAGTCGGATTATAGGACAGAAAGATTTAGTACCGTGTCGCATTCATGATCAACACAATTACATTGTATATAGGTACACTTAGAACATTGAATGTATATGCTTTGTTTCAGACAAACATCATCCGTATTGCTTTCTTCACTCGTTTCCAGCCGTTGGTCCTCGGTTTCCTAGAAGGCTTCTCCTCGAAACTCGTCATATATTCATCTCGCTCCTCTTCTTGTCTCTGCTGGCGGTACTGCTTCACCGTCAGTCTTTTAGTCGGGGTACGGTCATAATCTTCTACAGCATACTCCACGGCAACGACACAGGAGAACCTCGTCGTTTTTTTGCCCTTGGGGATCGCATCCTTTTCAGATACGACGGGAAGGCTCGAGCTGACTGTTCTATCCATGCAGACACCTGGGTCAATGTTAGGTGCCCGATTGCTCTGGTTCGTCGTGCTTCCCCACAAAATAAACAGGATGATGTTCAGCCAACCGAGTGATGGTATAGAGTTCTGTGTCCCCGTTAGATAATTGCGACGAGAGAAGATTGAAATTAGGAAGGTTTACCTCGACTGATTTAGGTGCCACCTCTTGACATGCCACGGTCAGTGTCGTGGACAGACTCTGAAATGGTTCAAGAGAGATCTTAGACGCAAGGAGCAAGCTAGACATACATCGGAGTACATCATTGAGCTCAGCATTTTACAACCTGACGATATCGATGTGAGACGAGATTCGAGGACGATGAGTGGGATAGTAAGAGTGGAATAAGTGGTTCGTGTCCAAGGATGGATCCGTCTCCTACTCGAGATCAAGAGAGGTTTTATAGCCCCATGGCAATCTCAGGAGATTCAATCGGCGACTGTCTGAGTTTCACCGCCTACGCTCCTTATGTGGTTGGAACTCCTAAACGGCCTCAAAGTCTCCTAAGTAATTGAGACTCGAAGCGGCTCAGCAGGATTTCGAGAAGTGAAGAAATTCTCAAACCCGCATTGAAGGCCTACAACGAACGAAGCCAAACTCACTTGGGCCGTATTGTATACAAAATTCGTGATATATTCAACAGTGGTAAGTAAATACATCGTAAGGAGTCGCGTGCTACTGTAGCTAAGTCATGCTAGTGATACAATTCATAATCAAGAGTTCAAGTGCAACCCATCAAGCAACAGGCCTTTGAAACTTCGCCTCCCACTTCCCATCCTGACGAATTTCAAATCCGACAAAGTCCGTCTGCCTCTTCAGAAGATGGACCTTTCCAGACAGAGCATTCATTAGTGCCTGCATAAGTTTGCCTATGGTGACAGCGCCCTCCATGACGATCACTGATGGCTTGTGATGGAATGGAATGACAATTGTGATACTGTGATTTGCTGGTTGGACGCAGGCCTGGTCTGGTCTGCACCATATCTCTTCACAAGGTCAATTCCAGTGGACACATCGACGGGGACGACCTTTCCCGGTCGGTATGCGATGCGCTGGTCAGGAATAGCCGCAATTTCGGTCTCTGGAAGCGGTTGGGGACCCAGAGCTGGCGCAAATGAGGCCTGCGCATCGTAGTGATCGTTTTCGGGAAGTTCCCTAGTCCATCAATGGAGCAGTTGGAGTGAACTTCGGCGGGGGGGAAGTGCGGATCAATACTGGCCGAAATTGCTGGCAGGTCACCTGACATGATGACACATCATTCTTCCTTCCTCCTTCTTGCTATCAAAATCAATCAACGTTGGTCGCAGCCCTTCGCGGTCACAGCGCTATGATTGAATGGGGGAAAGATACCTGAGATCATTCTTTGAGCGAAATGCACGGAGATGTGATGGTCAATGTCTTAAAGGGGAAGGCCACATGCCAATGCCGAGCCGCCGAAGTTACCTGAATCTCGACTCCGAAAGTCGACTGCAAACTCAGCCCCGAAGTTGTCCGTAAAGTGTAATCTCCAAGTTGACCGCAAATTCCAGGGAAATTGAAGTTATCCGCTACTCTTTATGATCACCTCCTAAGGTACCCGCAAATGAAGTGTCCGAGTTGGCCCCCATATTGAGGTATGCAAACCTCAGGCAATTCCAAGTTGACCATCTTTCAGCTCGTATTTGACTGAAGTTGGGTGTCAAAAGCACTCAAAATGGTTGAAGTTGACCTAAAAAACACTGGGATTTTGCGACGCTATTACGGTCATACAGTCACATGTGAATATAATCTCAGATCTGGACCCACGTGGACGGGCCTGGGTTTGAAGGCTCATCGATTCCGCTTTTGGGCAAAACCAGCTTGATCAGGGCCATATGGGCCTGGTGATTGTTTCTGGGTTTGGGTCTGAACGGTTCATTATGCTGGGCCCGCCCATTGAGTCCGCTTTTGGGCAAAACCAGTTTGATCAGGACCATATGGGCCTGGTGATTGTTTCTGGGTTTGGCTCTGAACGGTTCATTGTACTGGGCCCGCCCATTGAGTCCGCTTTTGGGAAAAACCAGTTTGATCAGGGCCATATGGGCCTGGTGATTGTTTCCGGGTTTGGGTCTGAATGGTTCATTGTGCTGGGCCTGTCCATTGAGTCCGCTTTTGGGCATACCAATTTTCATTCATATATAAAGAGTCAGACATCTGCTGGTCAATCCCCACCTTCCTCTACCTTCACTAGTTCATCATGATGGATATTCCAACCCGTCCTTTCCTCATCCCCAGGGATCAGAAATTCTTCCATGGCCTCAATGTGGACACAACCACTCTTGTCCCTGCCACCCTCCAGTTCCCATCTCTTGTCACCAAACAGCTGGTGCACCGGTGCACCGTGTCCGTAATCCAACACATCTTCAGAGACACTTTCCTGAGGGTGGCCATGAGTTCTGGGATGCACCAATCCCTCCCCAATCTGAAGCTTTCATTCAGCCAGATGCTGGTGTTTTTTTTGCTCAAGTTGGATGATCCAGAAAGCCCCAGTTTGGATGAACAGTACTGGGCCAACAGAGTTTACGGTTACAGAGCCATGGAAGCTGACATACCTTCTGTTGGCCCAGTACTGTTCATCCAAACTGGGGCTTTCTGGATCATCCAACTTGAGCAAAAAAAATACCAGCATCTGGCTGAATGAAAGCTTCAGATTGGGGAGGGATTGGTGCATCCCAGAACTCATGGCCACCCTCAGGAAAGTGTCTCTGAAGATGTGTTGGATTACGGACACGGTGCACCGGTGCACCAGCTGTTTGGTGACAAGAGCTGGGAACCGGAGGGTGGCAGGGACAAGAGCGGTTGTGTCCACATTGAGGCCATGGAAGAATTTCTGATCCCTGGGGATGAGGAAAGGATGGGTTGGAATATCCATCATGATGAACTAGTGAAGGTAGAGGAAGGTGGGGATTGACCAGCAGATATCTGACTCTTTATATATGAATGAAAATTGGTATGCCCAAAAGCGGACTCAATGGACAGGCCCAGCACAATGAACCATTCAGACCCAGAAACAATCACCAGGCCCATATGGCCCAGGCAATCTGAGCTTGTACCATTCAACAGTGTTTGCCTTATACACCTCTTTTCTTTCTTCTTGACCCAATCCTGATTGTGACTGCTGTCTACCATGAAGACGGCAGCAGATCTCACCATTCAAATAAGCATCAATTACCCAGGAGCTCTGATGCGAGGTTCAGGTCAACGGAAATCAACGAGATAATGACTGGCTGGAGCCTGGAGGTAACATTTTGCAAAGTTTAATGCTGCGGCAAGAAGGAGCGTGGGAATCTGAATCCACCACGACAGGGCTAAAATCTTCGGATTTGCATGTACTCGGTTCCTCGATGCTGCTTCGATGACCTCTCTTGACCAGCAAATCCGTGGCTTGAATCAGCCTCCCATTCTCTCTTTAAAGTTGACAAATTCCATTCCTCATGTCTCCATTCCGAAATCATATTCACGAGCTCTCGGAGGCATTTTGCTGGTTGCTGTCATGACAGCTGTATTTCTGTATTGGTCTAGCATCACTGGTGACTCATCATTGCCACCCTTGTTCCAAAAATACCATGCTGCAGAACGAAAATATCCCCAGCACGACGAGTCCCTACCATTCCCTGAAGGAAAGCATGCTAAATTTATACATTTCCAGAATCACCAGAAAGGTATGAGGCTACTTCTCTCAACGACAACGAGGTTGACCATATTCGCAGGTGTTGGTTGGGGAAATGTACTCCAGGAGATGATTTTCGATGCACATCTAGCATTTGAGCTGAGGCGCAGGTTCGTCAGCTACTTGTCCACTCGAGCTCAGAATCGCTAAACAATATTACAGCTTCATATTTGACAATTACACATGGGACCGCTACGGAGATTACACCAAAGATTTGAATGGAAAGATTATTCCATTTCCGGTGGCCTCTTAGTCTGTTTTTCTTTCGGGGGTGGAACAGGGTGATCGGGGTATTATGTAACCGTCGGAATCTGAAAATACCTTGCGCGCGTTACAGCGATTTCGACGCGACTATGGAGAGCTTAGCGGTGGAGGTGGATAAAAAAAGGGATATATTGATATCATCTATACTTAAAAACACAATGTCACGAGGATGCTGATTAATTATTTGATCTGACATAATCATTGGATAAGCAGCAGTTCAACCGCGCCGCCCGCAGGGCGGCTAAACGGGGTTCGGGGCAGAGCCCCGACAAGCTGTGGTTACGACCGTAGGTAGGTGACGAGCGGAGCGAGTCATCCTACCGAAGGGAGGAACCTAAAGCTTGTTAGAGATATAATACGACGGATTACGACAAAAAAGGGCCAGAAATTGAGCATAATGAGATTCATGATGAAGACAGCATTCATGACAAGATTGCGCTCAGGGAAATTGTCGTTGGGCAGGGGAATGCGGCGAATGATGATCCTAGAAGAGATTAGGAGCGGAAATTATGCGAAAATGGTAGAGGATGCTCACCAGTGTCTGAGTTCCTGCTTCAGCGACGACTCAAGGTCCTAAATCCTCCTTCCAGCACTTCCCATGGATGCTTGTTGATGAATAGAAGACAAAACGAGGTCGGGGTGGGAGGTAGGACCCCAAAATAACGAGCTCTGAGGCCGACTTGGTGCAGGAAATGGCTAGGCTGTACAGTGCTGCCTAGGAGGTATTCCAGCTTGAGGCCTTGGAATTGAGGGAGAAATGGGCTCTGGAGATGGTTTCTGAGGAAGGCCAGCGACCGTTGTCTTCAGAACGTCGAGAATGAGCGAGCCAACCAAAAGGCGGACGATGGGGCCACGTCACATGCAGATAATTTGGCATATGGGAATTATTTGAAAGTCCGACGGCTACATAATAGCCCGATCACCCGGTTCCGACCCCGCGACTGAAAACAGACTCTATACAGGTACTAGACCGTCACCTGTACTAGAGTCTGGATATTAGAGACTAGTGGCATCTCTCCATATTAATTGATGGTCCGTCGAAGCCACCTTCCTCAAGCTTTGTCTGAACTATATATCCAGGACCCTTAATGGGCAAGTCATTATCCCGACATGCCGCGAGCTATCTCGGAGGAATGGTTCCGCAAAGTCTGCCCCAATCCAACAATTCTTCGCAATGACATGGATGAATCAATCAATGTCCAGCAAGGACTGAAACTGCTACCAGCGTGGTTCGAGAAGCTAAAGCCTAAAGGTCATGGAGGACCGCTGCTTGCAGCTGGAGTAGTACACGCATCTGATATTTGACTTTATGTTCGTCTCCATTATTCTCCTTCTCCATCTACGACTAACCTCTCCTGTAGGGTCTTTGGTGCACGCAATATTGTCGAAATGTGGCCGATATTCTCTCAATCCCCCATATTAACCAAATTTGCCTGGCCCCCTTTCGTCACCAACATGTACGCCATCAACCAGAAATTGTTCGAACCGAAATCTTGGTCATGGCGGAAGACATCATCTTTGAAACTTCGCCTCCCACTTCCCATCCTGATGAATTTCAAATCCGACAAAGTCCGTCTGTCCCTTCAGAAGATGGACCTTTCCAGACAGAGCATTCGTTAGTGCCTGCATAAGTTTGCCTATGGTGACAGCGCCCTCCATGACGATCACTGATGGCTTGTGATGGAATGGAATGACAATTGAGATACTGTGATTCGCTGGGTTGGACGCAGGCCTGGTCTGGTCTGCACCATATCTCTTCGCAAGGTCAATTCCAGTGGACACATCGACGGGGACGACCTTTCCCGGTCGGTATGCGATGCGCTGGTCAGGAATAGCCGCAATTTCGGTCTCTGGAAGCGGTTGGGGACCCAGAGCTGGCGCAAACGCGGCCTGCGCATCGTAGTGATCGTTTTCGGGAAGTTCCCTAGTCCCCATCAATGGAGCAGGCGGGACATAACTCTCATAGGATGGAGAACAGGATGGCGTTGAGGGAGCTCTGAACAAACATCAGTGTCCTCCGCTTCAGACAAATCAGGATACTGACCGAAATTCTATTTGCCGCACTATCGGATCGAAGTGGACTCCCCGGGGCATGGAGGATTTCGCTTGAGACATGAGAGAAAAAATGAAATGAAATGAGGGATAATAAGGTACTGCAATATCCAGAAAACGATCCCAGCTTTTATACTCCAGCTTCCTGTTGAGATATTCCTATGCGCCTCCTGATACGGGGAGACCATTTTAGAGTGATCTATCTCATATATCACAGCTATTACCGCAGTCGCCCCTCGACCACCCTCTAAATCCCATTGTTTACCCATAGCAACTGTATAGCGCTGACAGGTCACAGCTTTGTTCATGCACAAACACATTCGGGAGATCCCGAGAAAAGTTTTTGTAAATTCATCAAGGCACTGGGTCACCTCAGTTTTGCTGTTTACGGAACTGGAGTCAACATTTTCTCAGAGGTCAACAGCCGAACGCAGCAGTAGTATTACAGGACCTCATCAGTACTAGAAACTCCATCTCGTTGGGAAATCAGCAATTGTAAGTTTGAGCGCCAGCTTTGCAATCGTTTCTTCTAAAGTCATTGGTTTGTAAAAAGCTGTTCATTGAGTCCAGGAACAACTCAAGTAACGATCAGTTCGATACGAGTCATAGACAATTGCTATAAAGTTTCTGAGACGGCGCTGTACGCCATCTTAAAGCAGTTCGCCAAATGCGGATAGGCGGAGTCTCCCAAAACAGCCATACGCTCATCGGCCCGATGATGACGGGTGAGTCACTCGACAGTCGTTGCCGTAAACACTACCTGGAGTACGCCCATATCCGAATCGGGACATCGGGACATCGGCCCAGCTATATCGGGAACATGCACCGCCGCTGACAGAATCGCCCCGTCTGTATCTTGCTTGACTTGCAATGAATTACAAATATGGTATTGGAAAAATTTGACTTTACAATACTTTCATCAGGACTGGGTATGATGCGCTTCGCCAGAGCCCGTCGCAATCTCATCATGGCCGCTGAATCTGCCGTTGGTATCACGGCCAGCAGATTCAAAGCTTCTCACTCCTGCTACTTGCCCATGTCTTTATACATTGTCCTCCGACCTTACCACCTTGAGCAAATCTAATTGTTATCACTTTTATGATACGTCGATGTCGGATCCTCCGTGTCCTCCATCCACTGGTAGGAGCTGAGTCTGCTTTTGAGATCTCGCGTCGACCGAGAGCTGTTTCGAATCGATGGAGCGACACTTCTGGTATCGCTGCCACCATGATTATGATTCCAGGGATCATTGAGGGCTGCTGATGACTGTGGCGTTGACTTTCATGCCGTGGATGGAAGGTTATGGACTGGTGGAATTGACGGAGCTCTGTGGACTTCTTCAGTCGATGGAATCCAGTGTGTTGAGGGAGGTTTCTCTTTCCCAGTCTGTGGAATATCTAGTTCCGGCTGAACGTGAGGAAGCGGTACTGTTAGAACTGGCTCTCGAGGTCTGTCGGCTCATGACTTTGATCCCCTTTCCCCGTTATTATGCTTCTTTTTAGCAGCTGGAAGTATGCTTTGCTCCCGAGTGCTATTGCGAGTTCTATGAGTCCCATCCTCTTGTACCTTCCCGGGATCAGTGACTGTTACGTTTTGTGCAGTAGGAGGTACAATGCTGATGTTCGACCTTATCGGTATCCCAAATATATGAGCGCGTCGCCGATTCATGCCGTGATACAGACCTGGAATGACGGTCTGAGTGATCCCTCGTTGTATGGCGTAAGTGAGTGTCTGAATCAGACTGTAACTGAGTGTTTCATGTCGGTTCGAGTGATCCCCTGAAACTTACTCTCCCAGACATGGAGGGGACTCAGATACAAGCCGCGCTCCTCCAGAATATTCCGAAGAGCGTTCGGATCTCTCGGTTACAATGCTCAAATGTGGCCTCAACTGTGGCGCCATTGCTCCTACTCCTGGAAAGTTCAAGGACCTATTTATATTTTGACCCCCGTTTCGAGGTCGATCCTTCTGGAGACCATGAGATGCTGAATGTCCTTCTTTCGAAGCACCCGTCAAGGATATATCTTGATGCTTCGAGACAGCAACACCGGTGGATGATTCAGGTGAGGTACGCCTATGAGGATCTTTGCGTGGAAGTGGACCTTTGGGATTTGAATGCGTATCCAGGCGTGGCACGGTCGCAGATCTTTGCGGTTGGGGTCTACGATGACTCAAATTGGAAGATGCTGCGGTCGATGCTTTGCTCCCAGGTGAATTCGGGACAACTTCAGAATCCACCATCGAATCCCCACCGAAATTCGACAGTGGAAACAATTGATCGAAGCCTCTGATTCGCCGTGGAGCTCTTCCTTGGATTGGAACCGTGATCATATCTTCTGCGTGAGGTATCCCTTGTTGGCGTGAGTCTGGAAAGCTTATTTTGCATATATGCCGGCTCGGATTCCGTGTCAGAGTTTCCGTGTGGCTCAAGGTCTTCAAAGATCACCTGCGATTCAAGATCCTCACATCTGATGCGTGACTAGTAGACATCCTCTGGAAAATTTTGTTGGAATTTATGAGTCATCTAGAGTGCAAACATCGTCGTATGCATCTCTGGTATTCATTAGGAGTCACTGAAGTCACTCAGAGTCAGTGCATAGGCTTGCACAGCCAATTACTCACCTAAAGTCATTGAGACTCATATGAGGCAGTGTTCCGGAATAGTAGGAATTATAGTATATAAGTAGAATACTTTTGTACTGCAGTCCTTACTCGATTGCAAGAGCTCAGCCAATCGAGATGCTTTTTCTGATCGTGATACTACGGACAGTCAGATGACTACCCGAATTTCTACAAAATTTGGCTTCCCAAATCGATATGACGGCTGTTCTGCCGATGGGCACGATATGATAAAATGTTTCCCGACCGGGCTTCAGACTGCTTCAGATTGAACTCAAAATTGACGCTCGGGAAATTGTACGTCTTATCATTAGACTTGCTCCTGGTGCATTCATATGACTCTGCGATGTCGACGCTCGGGATTTTGACATTGATATTGAGGAGCGCGCCACATTACATGAGCTGGATGATCTTGAGTGAACGAGTGACTTGGATCTTCAAACTGTCGGAATTCATGGTCGAACCTGCTTCTATAGTGCTGCAATTCGTAAAGTTTCGGTGATTCGTAAAGGATATTGACACATGGTAGCCAATGGCTCTGCGAGCCGCTGCCATGTTTCCCCTCATCGGTCACGACCGGCGGAGCTGAGAGCGCAAATTATACTAGTGCAGATCCACTCTAGTCATCATGATTTATTCAGCAATCGTAGTGCTCCATTAGTCAAAAGGGGGAATGATGATCTTGTTTACCGCTGGAGCTTTGGAAAATATCGGCTGACTCAGAGATATGTATATGATTGGTCGCTTCAGCCGATCCAGTTACAAGTCTGATTTATCGGCTCGTATGATATTTTCACACAGGCATCATGATGGTAGTCTCCGACTCCCCGTAGAACGCGTTTTCTCGGGGGTGCTCATGAACCTCTTGGGACTCGTAACTGCCACACAAAGTGTTGGCCTCTGCTTCACTGTATAGAATGTTGGTTCTATGGATCCGGTGATCCGAGGCAATCTGCGTCAGAGGGATAATCCAAGCTTCTGGTTTCTATTAGCTTGTACCTAGCGCTGTTCTCAGAGGTGCAATCCGGTGAGTGACCATTGATGAGCCATGGCATGAAATGTCAGTCTTGCAACTTCCGCTGGCTTACACAGTCTGTTGCGTCATCTTCTCAATTGCGCATTGATAACAGGTGGGCTGGTTATCTGACACCGGTGACGTTCATTGGCTAGCTGTATCCTTGTCAACGGCATGAATGCTCGCAGACGTCTTCCTATGGGCCGGGCCCGACCCCTGGAGTGATAGATAAACATCTGATGTTCTATATATAATCAGTGAGAAGGTGTTCTGTATACTTCGGTATCCTATGCACGCCCCAATCGCATGTCTTATAGATCATGTGCTGAGACTTGACAATGTGTTGACAATGAGTCTCACGAATAAACATTTGCCAATGAATATGGAAACATGCAAATAGCTTCATGCATATATTTGCTCAGCTATGAAAAATTTCATTATTTGGAATGTTTCAAACGCCGCTTTATCGTATTCCTCTTCAGGGACAAAGGACGCTCTTTACCTTTCAGTCTCAAATAGACGCCACAGGCATTACAGAGCTGATCACCAGTTTTACTCCGTCTCCATTCAGATGTGTTGCGTGCGTGACAGTGGCTGCATTCGGGTCCAGTCCCATCACCCGGACCCAGGGTGTTATCATTGTCGTAATCATTGTCGGCATCGATGAGCTCCTGCGGTCGGGGCTTATTGCGCTGCTGAAGATACAGACCACAAGCATTGCAGAGCACTCGAAGTGTCGCTGGCTCTCGGCGCCAAAGAGGTGTCGAAGTTGTATGACAATGTGAACATGTTTTTATGCTGTGCTGCATGGAACTGGAACCCATGCCGGAAGATTTTCCAGGATCAGAGTCTGGAGATGCCGGCACCGACAATGACACGGCAGGACCAGGTAAGGAACTCCAGGATAGCTCATTGGGCGCCAAACTGTGTTCTCCCACTGAACCGGCGACAGCATGAGATGACCATCCTGTCCATGGAGTTCTAGATTCCGGCTGCGGTCTATGAGACTCGTTGTGAGGCTCCAAACTGTGAGACCGAGGAAGCCTCCAAGGCATAGGCGGTGAAACACCAGACCTGATGTATTGCCCATTGGTCTTTGAATGGTACGCATATCGAGGTGAAGAAAGTATTGAGTCGCAGGCCATAGCCATTTCAACAGACCAGGAATCTGTATAGAGACTCTGATTCATCGGGTCTGTCCCAGCTGCATACTGGAGATCATCTGAATCACTGAAGTTGAGTCCATTGAAACCCAAGATGGCTGGATCAACATACAATAGCTAGAGAATTGTTGATCTGCTTGCATTCCAGTCTCAGAACCGGATGAGATGAAGAGCTGGGCAGGGTAAATGGCACGCTGCTTGTGGGACATAGCGCTCAAATCTCGGGTGGAATCACGAGGAAAGGACATGCGTCGCGACAAAGTAGACACCGAGGTGTGAGATGGATTATTCTCGAGTCCCTTCTTTTATGGATTTTACCAAGGACATACGTCGTAACAAGGTAAGTACCGAGGCATGAGATAGATTCTTCTTGAGTCCATTCTTCTTTTATGAATTTTATAAGTCGTATGAACGTGTTCGGCAGCTTCCCCGTTTCAAGATCCATCGTACCTTCTTTGAGCCCCATTTCCAGACTCACGACTTATCCCTTCGCTCTCTTTACATATTCCATCTCTGTGTTTACAGTGGCCGTATACATCAGACACGTCTTTAAACCAACAAGCGATCTGGCATGCAGCGGTGCAATCAATTAGATTTCGACATAAGGCACCTCTTTTCCCATGACTACCACCACTTTCGGCAACGCCCGGTTCAGCTGAAGATCGTGTTTCCTCTTGTTTGTTTCCCTGGCTTTCTTTGGTCACTTATATATGTATAATGTATCTCTCTATATACATTCAACCCATATTTTGCGAAATAAATCGAAAATAAAATAAAGTCGAGGTCGCAGAGGTCACCACTAGGTCACCTGGTTGTGTTGTGACTCATCAGGATGACACACCTCCAAATTCTTTGCTTTTGCGGCTACAGCAACACATTGTGCAAAATCCGAGTGTGCCAATAGCTTTGGACATAGCAATAATCACCGCCTTCTGTCTTTGGCTAAGGGATTGGGTGAATATTACACATGTTATAGGATGTGGAAAAAACTGTTTGCACCTTTTTTGATCGGACCTTGAATTAGAGCCTGTCAGTCGGTACGGCGCCCGTCTCTTGTTGGACGTGGTGGGAACAGTCCCGATGACATCAGAGACCCATCAAATCGTGCCAGAACGTGGGAACACACCTCCTTTGTGACCATCATTGATCAGCTCAATTTTTGTGGACATGAGAGTGGCACTAGTAAGCGGTGCAAGCACCAATCCCCGGCACTCTTATAATCTATGCTTTCAGTCCCTTCTAAGCGCTGAGCAAGACCTGAGTTCTCTGGACTTTTTACAGCTGATTGCATAATTCGTGAGAATCACAAAAAAAAAAACTTGCATAAACAGTGCCTTTTCAACATTTCTCTTGTCCCGCCTCTAGCTCGCGCAAATCTCATTCAAAAATCATGGGTCTATCCTCTCCTTGACCAGAAAAACTGCCCGCATCTCACTAACCCTACCCTACCCTACAAATATCTCGGCACCATCAGATGTGGGCGGTCAAGATGGACCCACAAGTTTTGAATGAGATTTGCACGAGCTAGAGGCGGGACAAGAGAAATGTTGAAAAGGCACTATTTACACAAGTTTTTCTTTGTGATTCTCACGAATTATGCAATCAACTGTAGATGTCCATCTTTCCACTTGATTCCGGCGGAGCGATCGGCCCGTCGTCGTTGTCGACTGTCCATACAGCAATGGGCTGAGATGTCTTTTGACAGTGTATGAGGAATTCAGTTGGAAGAACCTACTCATGAATGCAAGTAGGACTCCAGAGCTATTACTCCCTCCGAAACGCTCTACCAGACCCCACCTTTGCCAACAAATCCCAAGCATAACCTTTGCCGCCATTCAGGCCAGTGTGCAGATTCCGTCACCTGTTGCTGTTCTGGAGCATGTTCGACATGATGCTCCAAGTCGCAGAATTCCGCCCTGGCTTGAGGTACATCATCGAGTGCCACCTTTCGGGCTAGGCGCATCATCGAGTGTTATTGAACCAGCTGGAGGAACAGAAGAGAAAAGAACAGCAGCGGCAGAGGTTACGGCGATTTTTCCTTGACCTCTGGTACATCTCTTGCGTGAAAATGGATTTCATTGATGGGTTTGCTATAGAAAGTCTCGTCCGTTTCCATTGTATTCTGACTCAAATGTAACATGTCTATAACTTCTATTGTTCACCCTGGAACCCACAGTCTTGTCCAGTCCTTCCGTCTCTGCATTTTTTTTTATCTCCTTCATCGTGAGCACCATGATTTCGACGTATATCATTTGTGAGCTTTCGCGCCCACTCCGAGATGTAAATACTATCATACTGTGCGAACACGACCGGTGAGGCAAAATAGAAGCAGAAGACTCAAACACGAAAGCAGAGCCAGCGCTAAAGAAGTGAAGAATCTTTCAACAGTGCGATATCGCTCTGGATCTTGCTGACAATTTGAAGAAGCCAGCTGTGAGGTATTAGGTACTATATTCGTACAAATACGGCAGGAAGGGGTCCTTTCAAGCAACAGCGAATTGATCCAAGAACTTCTCCTGCGCTCTAACAACCACCATAACATGCTCGGCCGACAGATCCGTCTCGCTGAACTATGTCTTAATGATGAGGTCACTATCGAACATCGTTTGACTTACCAAGACAGTGCAAGGGCCTGAGCGGTTCGCACCAGGTTTTTGATTGTTCGACCTGATAATAATGAGGATCAGCGAGGACTTGGCGTGTCATTGAGTATCACATACCGTTGAATCCCTTCAATGCCAGCATCTCCAAATCTTTACGGAGGAAAACGGGTGCCTCGCTTTCTTCATGTGGTCTCTTGAGCTCGGAACTGACAATCTTGCATCCTGCCATCTCGAGGAACTTGGACCAGACCGTAAAACGGCCAGCGGTATCCAACTCGGGGAATTTTATAGCTGCATGTTTATGTTGAGAGACGGAGAAAACAAGAGGAAGTGCCAAGATAGACCTATAGAGACTCGAGAAAGAAAGGCCTCATTGAATGTCTTGATTCGGTTTGTTGTGAGAAACAGGACACCCGAATGATATTCCAGGACACGCAAGGCGACCGATACCAATGCATTACGACCGAGCTAAGGAATGAAGGTCAGGAAAAGATATATTAGAATGAAACTCGTACTTCATTTGAACTCCTTTGTTCAAGATAGACATCGGCTTCATCGATCAGCAATACTGCATCCCAGGCTGTCGCGAGCTGTTGAATGAGTGATTGAGGCAGTGACGCAATGAACGACACAGCTGTTACCTTCAGTACTGATTTTAAGCTCGATTCCAAAGCGCTCGAGTGCGTTGGAAGCTCTGATGACCCAACCATGTACAACGGACGGCGTAAGGTTTCAGCCACGGACTCTGCAGTCAAAGTCTTGCCTGTCCCAGGTGGACCGTGGAGCACCGCGATCTAGGAAAATTTCAGAATCGGACAAGTGGAATTAATAGCACCTACCAAACCGCCGCTTTTCCCCGAGATCACATCGCTAATGATTTTAGACCCATCAGAGGAGTTGGCATTCTTCATCACTGCAACGAGACCTTTGATGAGTGTCTGTTGAAACGCCATGAGACGGATTCAATTGAGAAAATTAGATTGACTTTGGCATCTGGGTCCAAGACCAGATGATCCCAGGCAGCTTTGTCAAACGTCACATCCGACAAATGCTCGACCAGGAAGCCCTGTCATTTCTTCGTGACAAAGTTGAACCCGAACATCTCAGATGGTAGGAGATGCAGCAAATCGTCATCGAGTTCAGGGATGATTTGGTCGCTGTGTGCCAGTCCAATATCAACTATGACGTAGACTAACGGAAGTCACCACATACAGGTCACATTTGTATCCTCCCTCTTTAGCATGGGCTACTTGATCAATCATAACTCGGGCCTGGACATGTAATTTAGCTTTCGGCACCAAGCTCCGGGGAACAGGATAGATACTCCATGATCTAAGCCACATGGAATGAACTCGATGGGACTCAATGACTCGAAACTGGTTACTCTGACTCACAAACACGATAATGAACACCAGCATGCGCCGTATATTTCTTTCCACGCTCTGGAAATGATCAGCGTAATACGAGACGTGTGCACCGATAGCAGACCTCGCAATTTTTCCTCGACTTCTGGATTTATCGCTTTAAAAGCTAAAGAAGTTATTTCGACAGTCTGTAGTGCGATGAGACATTCCGGTTCAGCATAACTAGGAGAATAGCCGTACATCGTCGAATTCGGCAACTTGTTCGGAAACTTTATAATTTACGTAGGAGGATCCATTCCAGCGCTGTCCATTGCCTGTGATATGGAAGACGTCCGGGTCATCTCCGCTGTACCGATGGCGTCAACAGAGCAACATAAGGAAACGAAGAGATAGTCCGTACTGTCGGACGATGTGACGGGAGGTCACATAAAAAGCAATCTACATGAAGCATAATCATAAGCCGGGAGAAGCGCAATATTAGGACGTACCGGTTGTTCAGCTTTATCCATGGTTACCAAGTGGTCTCCAGGTTCAAATAGGAAAAGCAAGCTGTTGGGATGTTGAACAGCGAGCGCAAGCCTTCAATAGATGAAACGTACAGCTCAAATTCTATGTGCCCATACCCTTTAACAAGAGCGAGCCGATCGCCGCTACATCATATGATCAGTGTTCACGATAGTCAATCTCACTGAGCAACCTACGTAGACTTGAAATCTTCCTCGATATGTTTGATGAGTACACCGAAATGCTCCGAAAATTCCACGATGGCGGCGGTAGCAGCCTCATCATCGGCTACGAGGAAATCAGTCTTCGGAGTGAACCGGATATATCTCGTCATACCTTCAGCAAGATCTCTACGTCCAATCGTATCCGCCAGGAATTCCTGCTTATCTTCGATATTCGAAGTCGCCACAGTGAGAGATTCCGACAAAACCTCCCTCAATTCGGAGAGTCGCGGGAACAGCCTGGTCACCTCGTATAGGGACTCTGGATCGAAGAAACTTCCGCCAATCAAAGCCCTGGGTAGTATGAGCAAAGCGGATGAATAGGGAATATCGATACTGACCGGAAGAAATGGCTCAGAGGAGCGCTACAATTGCTGAGATAATTTCGGGGTGTCGCTGAAAAAAGGTCTTAAGCTAGAGAGACTAACGAGGAAGGAGGTTCTCACCCAGAGGATTGGTGTATTGGACGATGATCTTGAAGAAATTACCAAGATTCACGTCCTCTATCTCTTTTAGCTCTGGAATGAACGCTGTTGGATCATAAGCAATCCAATTCTCGCCATGATAAAGACGGTAGGCTTTAATGTAATGCGCGAGCTGAACCTGGGTCTTGGTGGGATCGAATTCCAGGCGGACGTCGGTGACGGTCATTGTTGGGGATCAAGGTCCAAAAAGGATTCCGTCTTTTATAATCAGCTCGGTGCCTCTAGGAGCTCGAAAAGAACCAAGCAAATCCGCTTTTAGGCTAATGAAGAGCTAAACTCGAGAAGCCAGTGTAAAAAGAAGCCATGTTACGTTTATAAACCGAATACAGACCCGTCAGAGTCAGTTTTTAGTGCCAGTACTTACTGTCAGGGCATACCGTCACATTCCCAAATGAATTGGTGAAGCTCTTTGGGGTGCTAGCCGATTGTAGAAGCGGCGGCTCGTCGAGCGAGGAAGAATGATGCGGTTGTTTAGTCGAGCTTCTCATTAGCGGCTCGGACCGGCGTGATGTTCCCACCACGTGATCCAACGCGTCAGCTCTTAGTCGTAAAAGTACCTGGCGTCGCAAGAGTTCAGATGTATATTGCATCCCCGGGAGGACTGGATTGATACTGTGGCCACTTGTTGATTCAAAGTTGCAAGCTCAAATATCAACCGAGATTACTTATCAGGAGCGGCGATGAGTCAGCGATCAAACCCTTCTTGACCAGAACCATCACAGCACAGGTTCAGCGAACGCTGGCGACGCAAGGGCAATAAATGTCATTCGCTGGCCTTGCAAAAATGACGAACCAATGTTCATACGCCTTCTGCCCATTCTGTTCCAGCATATCAGTACAGTAATCCCTCGCTTTCCCCATCGACAGCATAATCGATCCCCGTAATCCCGCCATACCGTCGTTCACGGCTTTGACTAGCGTTTGGATACGACAATCTGATAACCCCGATTTGACAGCCCAATTACTCGTCAGTTGGGAACCATTGTTGCATCCGTGGCTCGTCTTTTTGATGGATAATGTGGTCGAACTCACAATTCTCGCTCAACCCGACGTCTGCAGGACCATCTTCCTATGATGTGTGAAACGCTGGCCATCGTAACGAGGCCGGATGATGTATTTGATAGAGATACGATGGTAGGATATTCCTCGATCACAATGCGTGTCTGGCACTTGGCATTGTCGCTCGGCTGGTCAACAAAGCTCTCCTTTGCCGGGACACTGATGCATCCAATCGGCTATGTTTCCTCACGCATCAGCAGCAATGCGGAATTTATAGACGTTATGCGAGACTTCCTGACTTCGTGAACCCGCTTTTCGACACTTTTCAGACCTCATCAACGAGCTCGCTCATCAGGCATCCCGTCAATGACGTCGTAGCTCTCATCTTAGCTATCAGCTGGACCCGCAAAGAATGCCCTTGGCTCCCTCACAGAGTGAAGTGTAGTTCGAATCCTCATATCACTTCTCGCTAAACTCGACCCACTGGCTCTGACCGACCGAGAAAAGCATGGATCCTTCATACGGATTCTTGAGATTTTCTTGAGTTACAGATGTATGACAGCGCGAGCAGGAGCCATTTCAGTTACAGAAGCTATAGATAGACATCTCCTGCGCGAGATGACAAAGTGGCATGCAGTCCTGCTCAGACAATCTCATAAGACTGCCTGTGTCTGGAAGGAATACAACAATATCCTTATAAACATGACGAGATTCCTGCCTCAACCCATCGTTTTCTGCGCTGGCCGTCACTGGCTCAAGCGCACAGAGCCACAGGATCGTTTCTGCGACAGGGAACTCTGATATATGTTGAATGGAACAACTTCCACCGTCTATTGGACATGACACTCAAGTTCCGTGACGATTACAAGGTTTTGGAGAGAGAGATATGCGCTAATACGACGGTCAGTAACCCATCCAGTCTATCATTGTTTGTCAGACGATTTGAATGCAGTGTCCCTCAAATCCGATCCCGGTGAAACTCGCCAAACAATGTGGAGGTTGCCTCACCGAAAAATGTTGCTCTCACCAGTGCCAGAAAACACATTGGAAGCATGGACATAGCCACGAATGTCTTCCTCCGTCAAGTTGGCTGTCAGTCGACGTTTCAAATCACTTATTCATCAATTACGGCGACCTATTCGCTCACGAACGAATCTTTCATCGTAAAAGATTTTGTGTCTTTCTGGCAGATGGGTCAAAGCCACGCTCAAAACTGATCATCATATTCGAGGGGCCAATGCCGCTTATGGACGTTTTCCCGCTGTATTCAGAGCTTTTGGCTTTGTCGGATGCAAGGTTATATCCGGGGAAGAGTTTCTGTCTGGCCAGTCGCTCTCGGAGTCAGACGATGAGGCCAAGGAGTTGGTCAGAACCTGAGTCGTGGAGGGTCCATCTTGGCGCATGTCCTGATCCCCGATAGCAAGGGAACAGATTTGATTCAAAGGTGGGTAGAAATGGAACAATAGGTCAATTGAACGGTAATCGGTTTTTCAGAATCCACGATCGAATAAAACATCTTTTCTTTGAATGGATGGCACATTACATTCCTTGAGATAGATAGATAGATATATAGAAATCGCACGTCACAATAATGCTCATTCAAATTGAAGGCAGGCTATGAACATTGAATATGAATTGCTGATATCAATAATATGGAACACCCGATTTGGGTAGCGATAGCTGATAGACCGATCAAGCAACTCATCGATTGTGTATATTAGCCCTGGTTCACTTGATCTAAGGGCAGTACAAACAAAAGATTACATTGACCAGTTTTGATAGCTGTACAACCTTGATAAGAAGGCAACCAGTCAGGAAGTTGGAGATTCAGCGGTCAACGTGTAGTACTAGAGAAAAAGATCAGGATCAAGAGAACCCTCGTATATAGGCCGGAAGTTGTGGAACTCCAGAACTTCGAGGAGTGCGGCAGCACGATTAAATGTGCAAGGCAAAGACCAAGGAGTCTTCAGACTCGGGGACCCCAAGCAAGATTTCCAGCCCGGTCGCTCCTTGAGTTATCTGGTCTCCAGCCCACGAGCTTACTCATTAACTCCACAGCTCTTGGTCGCTGACGGGTTTGAGAAGAGGCCGCTGTAACGTTCGCTCACGTACATGTGGTTTCGATACCTCCCAGTAGGTCAATGTTATTTTGGAATGCAACTTCAAACCGAAACAGATACGGATATTATAAGGACATTGGAATACCAAGATTGAGCGAAATTGCCCCTTTCCAGAATAAGTGTTGCATGAATATGACTGGTTAACTTTCCTCACACAACAAATGACACGCAAAGTCATCGATCACTATAATTCGCATCACTTCACAGACTGACCAAATGGTCCATGCAGGATGAAAACATAGCGACTCACCATTCAATGTAGTATTCGGTTGTTCCTGGAACCTTGGAACATCATCGTCAGTCCTTAGCTCGTACAGATCTTGGTAGAATCTGCACAATAGGCAGAATATTGTACGGAAAGTCATAGAGACTCCCTGTTATACATATCTATTCTTTCAATCAAATAGATATAAAATCGTGAAGGTCAAACAGAAAAGTCCATCAAACTCAGCGCCGCAATAGATCCTATGAAAATGAACAGTCCAAAATGGAGGATAGGTCTCTGAGCTGCGCTGGTTGGTATAGATGGAGCCGCGGTACTGGTTGAATCTGATGATGCGCTCAAAGCTGAACCAGGGAAAGTACTGAAAGCAGAACCGGAACTTGACGAAGCGCCAAAAGCTGAATTGGATGAGACGCTAGAAGCAATGGTCTCTGCGCTACTTGTGAAGGTGAGAATATTGGAGACCGGGGTCGAGGCAGTTGGTGTGAACCCAGAGACAGTTTGAGTTTCGATAGAGACATTATTGGCTTTGCAGACTGCCGCAAATTCTGTAGAGAATGAGAGTGAGATCAAATTGGTGAACATAAATAGCAATACGGTTAAGAATATCCTGTGCCTGTTGAATGATGGCTTCGGTGGGCCGCACGGCCACAATGCAATTGATGCAGCTCGTGATATTGGTCTCACGGATTGAGGAACAGAGACATGAGAATGTCCCACAGCTCTGGGGATCAATCAGTACACAAACAACATGCTATCGAAGAAGTTCAGAGTAGCGATGACCGACGCACATTCGATGTCTGGATGACATTGTCACAGCTGTTGGCGCATTGAGGTGGGAAATCACCCTGACTAGCGATAAATGCATCCAAGATATAGAGATTGTCACTTTTCTTGAAAGAATCGATGTCGAGGACTCTGCTCGCCACTACGGCCCTAGCGTGTCAGCGGTACCGCAATCAAAGACAGAGAAACACCTGACCTCCAGCGAAACCATACAGTAGCAGAATCTTGAGCAGAATTGAGACCATTTTGCGTCGAAAGTGAGGGTGAGAGGCAAGGATAACCTGGGAATTATCTTGACTTGGAATCATCCCCATGATCAGGCTTACTAGATATGTCCAAAGTACCCGATACTGAGCTATAATTATATAGTACTGAGTCTACAGTATATTTTCTAAAACTCAAGAGTATAAATTGGGCTAAAATTTGCAGAAGGGTTAGGGATGATAATGAACATAAATGCCTGAAAACTCGAGCTCGATTGGGCAGCGGTCAGATTCTCAAGACTAAATAAGTTCAGTCCGATCATGCCGATATGCTGCAGCATTCCATTTAGCCTTGTTGCATCGCGTCGTCTCGATGACAAGTAAATCTGGACCTCAGACATACTGAGATCTCGTGGGTCAATACCTTACCGAGAACAATATATAGCGACATTGAAGATACTCATGACGATAACAATAAGAGTGGCATGTACAAGATTGAAAGTACTACCGTCTTGTGCCAAACGAATCGGAGACCATGGCTTCAGAGGCCACAGGGGGGAATTACCCCTTGTATGCTATGATGACAGAGGAACACTTGAGAACCACTGGCGTGCGTTCCTGACTCTGAAATCAACTGCCGCTAGAACCACTCTAGTTATAATTTGGAGCTGCAATCGCTTGGAGTGGTGGACAGGAATCCTTGGATATTTCTACAGTAGGGCAACCTCGGGGGGTAGTTGAGCTCTGACATCAGGTGATTGTCTCCGGTACGATAAAGCTGGTCCATCTTCTCGAGTAGCATCGCATGACGATCCTCGAGCTGTTTGAGAGCAATTGTTCTTCGCGAGTACTCATTATTATCTGATTGAAACCCATTAGATCAGGAACCCTACGGCCACAAAACAGACTAGGTTCTGATGGAACCAAGAAAATTGATTGGATTCTTTTGGTGGTTCGGGTGACATTAATTGTGGTATCTGAGTCCGAAGTAACAATACATCTCTGTTCGAGTATATGCTTTCATTCTGTGTGATATGTTCAAAAGGAATCTCCATGAAATGGGTACTAAGGGTTCTAGACCTCTACTTACTCGTGAAGACAGGCAAGTACATTGTCAACTGCGATTGCTTGATGGCTGGGGAAAACGGCTTTTTTTTGTTGGTGGTTCAATGTGAGTATTTTCTCTGTCCAAGCTTGCGACCAAATCTAGCATGACATGCTCACGAGGATTCATCTAGCTCTGCGGAGGCTAGCCAGATAAAAGGTCTCCTTGGTCTTGCTTCAAGCCAGGTAAGTGACTCAGAGGTAATATCGCAATTTTGGAATTAGCAAATACAAAGCCAATATTTGAATTGTGATGTGGATCCTTTTCAAAGCGCCACGATGATATGCCCCATATTCTAGATCAGTACGGAAAGAGCCAGGATTGAAAGGTGGAACAAAATTGTACAAGATCTATTCAACTTCCGTTCCAGGCCGTGAACGAACACGGTCTTTGTTCAGATGGAGCTCCTGGGGCGCAGCGGATACCTAGTGCTGTGGTATCTATGCAATGCAAGGAGAACTGTCATATAATGTTAGCACGCTTCCCATGATTCAAGATCTCTCGAGGAATACTTCAGAGACAAACTCAAAAAGGCGAACAGCCGTCGGGAGTGTGGGATAGACCAGAAGAGCAACGATTCAGTGATATGCAACTAGAAAGCTCGTGAGTCACTTGTGATTATGAAATGGCACCGTAAACCAACTTCTAACGTATACATGGACCACGAAGTCTCGATGTCCCTTGCGATGTTGTTCTACAGTGTAAATTGGAATGTACTTTCCAGGACTTGACTCAGCTCTGATCTAAATGTCTGTAGAAACTGGCAGATATCGAGGGTCTAAGGGATCACTGACAGGAGACGTACAGAACTCACGGATCCTATGTCGGCCTTCAAAGACTTCTGTTTCACTATTGCCGTTCATTTGCTATTGACAGTGTTGTTCTCTACCCGGTTGCGATACCACACTTCTATCCAGTGATCGCTTGACTCCTGGGGGCATATATTCTGTTTATGAAAGGTGTAGTATGCACTCGAGACTGGCCCTGCAGTGTACCCATGACCCAAAAATCAGTTTTGGTTCGAACTGTCAGTACTTATCGGTAATTCACTCTCCTGAATCACATTAACTTATTTTGCGCACAAGAGCCGTCTTATTCCATGGATGAAACACTAGGTGAATTACGTACTGTTCCGTCAAGAATAGCAGTATTATCTTACCGAGCCCAGCACTCGAAACGCGCTCCATCCAGCGGCTTATCAACCGCCCGTCGGACTTCTCCTCCGAAGCCATCACCCGAATAATATCACCGACGGTCCGACAAGACCCTTCTACCTGCGCCGGCTTCAATAATCAATTCGGCTGCCGTTTTTGTTTCATCGCTTCCGTGTTCTATTGACGACCATCTCGCCTTTGCTGCCCTTTTTCCTTGCGCTCTTTCTCCAGGCGGATTTTCCGTCGCTTCGTCCATTACGCTGCATGGTTAGTCCCCTTGGCTGTCGTAGCCTTTGCTGACGTGGTTTGTCTAGTTTTTTTGGCCCTTTTTGCTGCAGAAGATTCGCATGCTGGACGTACTTATTCTGCTGAATAGGTCAGTCATGGTCGCTGGTCGTTGGTCATTGCTGATTCTTCGCTTCCGACTCTTATGGTCACCACCGTCTTCCTAGGTTCTCGAGTCGTCAATGAATGGTGCAGAATGATCCTTCGCCCTCGAGTGGGAAATCTTTCGAAGCTGGTGCGTTCTTCCTCTTTGTCCCTTTCTCTGTTCGTTTGCTCAATCGCTGTCCAGGCTTCTCCATCGTCGTCGTCACCGTCTGTCTCCATCGTGACCTCCCGGCTGCCTTGGCTTTTGTCGTCGGCGCCGTCTTTCATTCTTTCTTGTCGTCACCGGTTGCACCGGTCTTGAATCGCATCGCTGCTATGTGATTTCGAGAATGACGGCTCCTAGATTTGGGATGGTATTAGAATGTGGATAATGAAAGGAAGACGTGGTCCGTTCCTTTTCAGTCCTCTTCATTTCATTTCGTTGATGCTTTCTCAGCTGCTCTTCGTCTATATTCTATTGCAGCTCTGCAGATCGTTGTCGGCTGAGGCTCACACCGTCCTTTATACAATCACGCCCTGTTCATGCACCATGCTCCTCCAATGAGCTTGTCGTCGTCAAATGATGTTCGTTGCATCGTCTCTCCCCGTTGGATAATTCTCGACGTCTTCTAGCTTCCAGAGGTTCGAATGGCCGCCTTTTCTCATCGATAAAACTGGCGCTGCCTTGTCAGATGCATACCGGGCCCTTTTGTCGGAAAGAAAGCGAACCTGTAGTTCGTCTGAGTCTCCTTTTCTTTGTATCCACATCGCTCAATGAGCCTCACAGCTTCGGTGTTATCAACAGTCCAATCGTGGCTTGATACCGCATGAAAAACGGGAATCATGACATTCCTTTCGCTCCTTACTTCATCTGGTCAACCGCTACCTTTCCCCGTCGATTCTACTATATTCCATGGCCGTCCTCCGCCCCCTCCACCATCGTCGACTTGACTTGCAGTTTGTTGCCGCTGGACCGTCGAAGAGCAAGCGCTTGCAGATTTGGGGATCAAGAGGTTGAATAAGAGGTTGGCCCGTCTGGGGAACAAAGGACCTGGGATCATCTGGACGTTGGGTAGTGAATCGGTAAGTCTCATTTCCCGACTTTTCCCCTTGACGCTCATCGATTCTTTTTCGCAGCACGTTTCCTGTTTCTCGCAATCCGAACATAACCCACTTTCCTTCACCGCTTTTTCTTTATTCGCCATCGCTCCCATCATCCTTTCGCCCAAAGAAATCCAACGAGTGTTTCACGAAGCAGCACATTCATGTTCTGATGCAAAAGAAGATTGACCTTTCGAATGGATTTGTCTTCGAGGGAATGTCATCATCGGCAGGCTCTTGGAGTATCGGTTTGTCAGCCTCTTCTGTTTCTTTTGCCGTCGTTGACACAATCTCCAGCTCCATAACCTCTGTTCATCCTATTCTTTGTCCATTCCGTTGCCTTTGATGTCATCCTGAGACAGATGTTCGAATGAGAAAGTCGATCACTGTTGACTATCCTCTTGCGCTCTTGACTCGGGTAAGGTGCTGAAAAAAAAGAGACTGTACTTCAAAGCGAAGAGAGCATCCATGTTCTAGTATCTCGACACAGCAGAAACCCTGTACGTCGGTCTTCCTTCTCCTGCTTCTCTTGTCGTGGTACCTGACCAAATCCTGTATTCTCTGTTTGTATTTGTGCGGCAAGGCAATCTGCCTTTTTTTTCCTCGTTTGTTGGTAGAGACAATACCTAAGGCCTTGTCGGTCGCTGTAGACTGGAATGGATATGATAATATTGTCAAGTTCATGGATTTATAACAACCTCGACGGAATAAGTACGCAGAAGGACTAGCGTCGCCGAGTCTCGTTTGCGGTGTCTCTTTCCACCGCTTTCTTCCCATCTGCTGGATCACCCTTGCAGCTTGGCATAGGTCAATGCACGGGATGTGGGAAGCGATCGTGAATGATCGTGAGAAATCAGGTCGCGAAGAGACTTTGGGAGGATCGATCTTGCGTGGAGAAGGAGTACCGTTGACGTTTTCGGCGTGAGTAGATCGTGGCGTCACTTCTCAAGGACATTGGGCTTTTCATTTTGTCTTATGGCTATGACTTCTAGGATCCGGAATTCCAATCTCAGGTAGCATCTTCATCGGGGCTGATCCTTCCCTTGGGCTCGACAATCAATGAGATGGGAAATGAGTAGGAAACTTTAAATGAAGATATATGTTGTCTGGACGTCTAGTCCTCAAACCAAGCAGGTATATTTGCTTGTTGTGATTACATGAGTTCGGAAACCCCCTAAGACCATCTCTAGAGTGGGTTACAATTTCTGAGTTATACAACACTTTTAGAATGCCGTCGCACAGTCAGTGGAGCAAAATGGACTTGGATTACTATGCCCGCCCAATCCGTGAACGAACACGGTAATTTGCTCACCGGGGGTTGCTGAGGCGCATTGGATGCCTAAAAAGGTGGCGTCGAACCAAATTCCAAAAGGGAACAATTACCAACTGTATGGGATAGATCAGAAGTGCAAGCTCTTTGAATCTCTGGAAAAGTACACCGAAATATAATCCATAACTCACCGAGAGACTATTTCATCGACGGGACTGTTGACAATGACAAAAGTATTGACACGATCGCCTCATTTGGGCTGATAATGGATGAACATTGCAGTTCCACAGCGTTTCCAGTGCAGAAGAACTGGAATGGCCCAATGGGGCCGCACAGGAATACTCGGGTCACTTGCTGAGTGAATGGAGCAGGAACTGTGCTCACAGAGGAACAGGTCTAGCAAGGACAAGTGTCTTGACAGAGTCTCACGTCCTCTGCCTGGAATGAATGCACATGGAACAAATTTTTGTTCTAACCAGCCGATACCCATGCAATGCAAAAGGTCATCACCCTCCGAAGATAAAAGCCGAATCCAGACAAAGGTCCAGTCTCTAGAATGGAAATGCAGCAAGATACATGCACAGTATGGAGCCGGGTTGGAATACCCCTTGAACAATGTAATCAGTATTTGTCCGGTGGTACCGAGCTGGGGACTTCATTCATGGACAATGGGACATTTTCAGAACAGAACCTATGAATTCAGATGAGACACAGATCGGCACTACTTTCATCTCTTCCACAATGATACAGCACCTTCCTCTCTCACCGCCACACCGTTGGCGACATCAATGACCTGTGAGGGAAGGGGGCCAAGGCCTCGAGGAGGAGGATGAGCCACAGTGTGTTCGCATTGCTCTGATGTCGGCAGGTGATTTATGCTTCACAAAGAGGTGGTGACAGAGATGGAGTACTTACTAACAGTTGACTGAAGTTTCAATTGTGGCGCTGTACATGTAGCGCGATGGAGCGTCGCATTTCACTCTCATTTGTGGATTGTCGCACCAGCACTCTTGACGGTCCATCTGACAGTCTGTTTGTGTGATAAAATGGTGGTCTTTTATATGATCACCAATCCAGCACCCAATTGAACTACAGGCAATGTTGAAGCAAGCCTACACTAGGACTGCATGAATCGTGCACTGTGACCAGCTTATATCCTGCGATGGTTGTATTGTGCTGACTCAGTGGCGACACTGTTGTGTGTCAATTCTGATTTTTGTATTCTTTAGCAGGCTGAGAGTCATCCTCAACATATTCTTTGGTTGGATATTTTTGACCGTTCTCTGGAATTGTGTTCGAGAGAGTGAGCGACCAATCGAACCAAAAAAAGAGACGCTACTTGGGTGTGTTCCTATGAGAGCCTTACATGGATGATTCACTCGGACCACATTGGACACCATGGTGCTTTCGACGAAGCTACCTTTGAAGCCAGAATTGATCAAATGACAAAGAAGGTGTCAGACTCGAGGTTCACGACTAAAGGTCGCTGTGAGTTTGCATAATCTTCCTCAAAATCCTCAAAAGTCTCACGACACGACTGGGTGATTGATATCATAATGAATGATAATGAGTCAATATACGCCCATAACATTTCTCGCTTGATCTCTACAGGTATATTGACCGCAGCTAAGAGTTTGCATTCTACAGTGGTCGTATCTGGAAAGGTGGTTATTCATATCGGGCCAAGGATGAACCGGTCTCCAATTGCTGACTATTCGCCCAATAGCTGGGCTCGGTGGAATCTGGTGGAATCTGGATTCGTACCCCAATATTTTTCATCTCCTCCGACAGCTGTTCTTTAAAGATGTCTTTTTGGCTTCTGAGCAACATGAGGAGACATGAGGATGCAACCTCGACCTGATTCCTCGGATAATTACCCAGACTGGGTTGTCTCTCATTTCCGACTTTTTCCTATCGTTATCGACTTGTCCCTATCGCCAATCGCCTCGACATAGCGGCTCAGATCCACTTTTTCGTATAAGCCCACATGTGTCTTCCTTCGGGGAAACCTGTCATCGATGGAATCATTCGTCCGATTCCGGGTATGTTACGCCACTTGATTCTACACGATACTGTGGTAGAAGGCGGCAGATTGCAACGAATACTGCGGCCGGAGAACGAGGCAATTGGATCTTCCAGCAGCTTGACCTCGACCCACGTTTGACTGCCTTGCCAGAGATACGCGAAGCCTCGAGGCACTAAATGGCATATTACGAGATGAAGGTGAAGCAATGAATCTCTTTCCTGCAGAGCATTGAGGACATTCCACCGTTTGACAGAATTCTGTTTTCATTTACCAGCGTCTTCGTAGGATGTGATGCCAGCAAAAACATGCAGGGAGACGATTAGATGGAGTGCTTGCACACGTGTGGCCTTCGGAACCCTTCGGAATGATGGTCGGAGTATGAAAACGGACTTTGATTCATTACGGTATATTTCATCACGTGTTTTCTTCTTAATCCCAAGACGCTCCTTCCCCGACCTCGTTTCCCTCTTTTCGTCCCGCTGCTATGCCATCCATTCTGAATCTCAAGTTCAAAGTCGGTGGCTTTGCCGTCGCTCCCCGACCGTTGACTCATCGTCACCTTTTTATTGTTCTTTTTTTCCCGCTGGATTAGGGCAACAAATCGTTTGTTGCGTTCAGCAATCTCAATGATTCTGAATCTTTGACCAAGACCTGGAAGGTCCGTTATCTCTATCCTCCGTTTTCGTGGACATTGCTCAGCGTCGTCGCGTAGGTCTGCACCAAGGTCGCGAGCTACCTGGAGCAAGGCCAGCGTCTCGAGAATCTCAGCTGGCGGCTCTGGCATTTACAGAACCTCATGGTCGACACGGATAACGCCAAATCCAAGCGTGAATTCAAAAAGCTGTCGAAATGCATGGGAGATAAGCTGGACAAAGAGAAAGGCCGGTTCGTGTCATTACCTTTTCTCTGATGGTATCGTCTCACATTTTTGCAGGAGCATCGTCGAGCTGGAGGCGCCGGATTTCAAGCGCAATCATTCCACTGATATCATTCAGCAACGAGCTGCTGAGAAGGAGCGAATGCGCGAGGCGAATCAGCATACCCAGCCTGGGACCATCAAACGAATGCAATTCACGTTCAGCGTCGATCAGCCAGCTCAGACCTTTACGTCTGGTCCAGTCAGGAAACCAGACCTCAAGCCGTCGCCGGAATTCACCAGACGAGCCAAGGCCAGCGACAAGGAACCGCCAGCAGCGTCCAACACGAATTCCCTGCATTTTTCGTCTCTCTTTTCCAATGATTTCGGACCAGCGGCATTGTTGTATCCAGCTCCGACGCTCACGAATACGATGAATTATGGCGAAGGACATCATCCGACTGGTGCCAATGATGGCTTCAGCATTGTGCGACCGACGATTGAGCTGCCGCTGGACGAGCTGTTCGATGAACATGGCACTTCTCTCGACGACGGTGACAGTCCCCTCCGATACCCAGCATATCAATTAGACGAATCTGACATTGTCATGAATTCCTCAGACCTGTTCACCACGCATCTCCTTCCTTCTTTGTCTCCCAATCCTCATTATCAGCAACAAGAGGACCAGCTTCATTGCGACAATATTGCCCAGTTTCATCACAGCGATCATCCTTCCTCATCGTCGTCTTCGTCTTCGGACGATGATGGCAGCGAATTCGGGATCACGTCGACGTCGAATTTGTCATACAGCGCCCAGGAATCTTTACCACAAACAGCGGTGCCGCTCAAGAGCTCGACGCCGCTGTACCGGGCTCGCACGCCGACCGGTCGACCGACGTTGACGGTTCGCACTGGCGTCAAGGGTTATACCGCGACACCGACCAATATGAACCCAGGCAGCGGTCGGATTCCGACGGCGAATCTGGACAATTCGGCGCCAGGTGGCGTCAAGGCTGAATGCTTGAATTGCGGCGCGACCCATACGCCGCTTTGGAGACGAGGACTGAACGACGAGCTCAATTGCAATGCTTGTGGATTGTATTGCAAATTGGTGAGTTTTTCTCCTTCTTTTATCGTCTTAACTTGGCTGACTTCATTCCGAAGCACAAAAGACCAAGACCAAAGAAGATCAGGAGTATAAATGGAGATGGAAGGAATCAGAATGTCCCTCAACCAGAGACTATAGATGTTACGGGTGAGCTTATTCTTCTTCAATAGACCTGGTCTGACTTTTCCCAAGCTCGATGCTACAACTGTCACACGACGACGACACCACTCTGGCGAAAGGATGACGAGGGCAAGACTGTTTGTAACGCGTGCGTCTCTTTGCTTTTTTTTTCTCAATCTCCTTCTCAATGTTGTTACAGCTGTGGCCTTTATTACAAGCTCCATGGTTCAGCTCGTCCCATTTCCATGAAATCTGATGTCATTCGAAAGAGGTCCCGTCACGAAGCAAGACGGTCCATTGCCGATACCTCTTTAGCCAGTCCTGGCGTCAGTCGTCGAGCTTCACCAGTCCGCGAAGCTTCTCCAGTATTCTCGCCAAATTCAACGACCCAGATGTTCAGCCCGACTTCGCCTCATTTCACGCTGAGCTCACCTTCACCTCATTTTTCGCCGAGATCACCCCAGTTTACTCCCAGCTCTCCAACGTTTGACGAGAGCTTTTCGTCGTCGACGTTGGAGCTCATGGGCGCTCTCGGTCAAGACGGTCATGATTTTGACTTCAAATATCATTTCCAGTTTCCTGGTCCATATCCTGGCGAACAACTCACGAATCTTCTACCTCCTGCTTCTTCTGATGCTCTTCCTTTCACTTCGACTAGCAGTCCACGGTCTAACAAGCGCCGTCGCATGAGCAGCGATTCTGGCGAAGACCCACCATTGAGCGCTGTTTCTTACAGCTCTTTCACTGAAGGCTCCAATGAGTCTTTCACCAGTTCCTCTTATTCCTCGCATTCTCAGACCTTATCCATGGATTTCCCATTCAGCACCCATCTGCTTCCGTCATTTGCGGCCAATGGTCGTGGATCCAACATATCTGGGGCTATCTCCCGGGGGTCGGGGAATGCCTTCTGGCACCCGCCATTGCTACCTGATGGGGGATTACTCAGCCCGCAGGAGATGATGCAAGACATTTTGCAGGGCAAGACATCACCGACGCCGATGCATCCGGCGATCCTTCCCGACGATTTGCCCATGAATTACCTGCATCCTCCCCTGATGCTTTCGGACCAGGCTATGTCGCCGGACCAGGACCACATGGGAATGTCGAATGAGGATTTGTTTGCGGCATTTGTTCATCCTCCGATGATTATCCCAGAGGAGCGACATGAACATCAGGAGTTTCAAGAGCATCGGTATGGTCAATAAGAGGAACAGTGGAGATTTCCAAGGTATGTTTTCATTCGGCTTTGTGGTTTTCGGGTTGCTCATTCTTCTTTGCAGCTTGATCATCGTCGCTCCTCGTCGTCATCATCATCTTCTCGTCGTCATCATGGGTTTTCTTTTTCGGTAATTTGGGAGTCTTGTATCATTTATGCGCCCTGGAGGCTGAAAGAAAAGAAACAGAGAAGAGAAAGAAATCTAACCAATGTAATGTAATTGCCAACCATTGAGAAAACCGAAACCAAATGTAGTTATTAGCTAGCTGATGAGTTAAACCGCATTGTATTCCCTTTTCGCTGGTATTCCTTATTAGCTTGACTTGGTTACACTACGGTGTTCTGCTTGTCGAGTTGATCAAGTTCGGTCGTCTCTGAACCGTGTCAACTTACCCGGTGATACACTGTTGAATCGCATTAATATGTTTTGTTCTTTGTTGACGTGTTACCGTCATTTGTCTTCCGTTCGCAAGGAACAGGATATTGGATTCTCGAGGATAGAGTACAAAAACTAACACGTCTTGTCATTGGTCGTGAAACTCCTTGGACAGGGTCGAGATGATGAAAACAATGAATCAGCCCTCAGCTGATTACATGGTCATGTCTCCAGACAGGCATATGTCTCGAGTACTACCGCTGTCAGCTCTTTTGCCAAGTACGTGGTTATGTATGTCTCAAGCAAATCCATCTGTATTCCCGCGGCATGTCCCGTTATCACACGTCATGTCCTTTATCACATGTCTATGTCTTTACTCAGACCAGTGATGTAGAATGCGACTCGGTTACGCGATGAGCGCATCGAAAAACTGATTTTTGACCTCACTAGGATTTCACCGAACGACTTTAAGATTTTGCCCACAAGACTCGGAATTTATCACCGAAAAAACTTGACACTTTCATTCGAAAGAGCGGGCGAGGTGCGGGGTGATGAAGGACCACGGGATTGATGCGCATCATTCAATTTGATCGCCGGATCCGAAAGAGGTCAAAATTTACGGAAGCCTTACAGGAGACACTTCAAGTCTCTCCGCTGAAATGATCTGTTGAAGGTCCGTTGAAGGGGCCACACGGTAGGGTCTCGCTGATCATCCTCGTGAATATCGGCAATGTCAGTTCAATTTGACATGCCGCCATAGTCAATTGAACTTCGAATTTCTTTTTTCTCTGCTCTATGTGTAGTGGTTTGTCCCATCATCTCATTTGAATCAACCAAGTAGCGATACCTCTTTACTTCATGCTCGCTCGTTGATCGTCAAAGTAGTGATTGCTTAGACATTTTTCTCAAGTAGTATTCACAAGAGGATAGACAATTGTTATGGATAATGAATACTGAGCCGCCGTGTACGCATCAATTTCGGGATTCACACAGTTTCCCCTTTTGTCCAACTTTCTCGAAGCTTCGGTGAATATGACGAGTTAATGCTCGAATGTTCTGGAATATCTGTAGACTTGTATAAAAGAAGTCAGTAGCTACCTGAATAAATAACTCTTTCTTACCAACCAGTCCCATCGCTCTTCCTGACAAGGATTTGCCAGTCTCATAGGTACTTTCTGTGATGCTTTGCGCTCGCTGTTAGTTACTTCTAGTGCTCTTCCTGACAAGGAATCACACATTTAGGTACAAATTACAAAGCTACACGCTTGTTGTTTGCGACTCTAAGAATCTATTAGCTTTTGACCACGAAGCTCCGCGCTCATCTAAGAAGCTTTCTCTCATCTATCAAAGGTACGTACGACGTCAAGGATAAGATTTACTGCGATCCTTAACAACAATGCAAGATCATGTGTTTCCCACAAGCGAGCTCTCTTATTGACATGGACCTTTATTTATACGAAGATCCAGATTGCTTCTTGTCTCCAGGTTTTGTGTTTGATTCTGATTCATCAGTATGTCTGATCCATCTCTCTTTTGACCAGCGGATAATGACAGACAGGTCAATACGGCTACGTTGAGTGTGAAGCTCATTGATCTCGGTGCTAAACCTATCTCGCCGTTGTCCAAATTAAACTCAACCTCATTCCGGACTTTGTAATGCTTGTGTCGCCCGGGTTCCCCGGTGGGTCCCTGGGTTGACTTGAGTCGCTGTGGTGCCGGTTGGTATTTTTTGGGACCTGTCCGTGTAGATTCATCCGTCCGTCCGTCCATTTATCTGTGCTCTCTACAGGTCATGATTGACTTCTATTCTCCCTCTCGACTGATGACTAGTATTATGTCTTTGGATTCTCATCGCTGCAGCGCCGCTTTGCAGCGGAAAATCTGGTACCTATTTTGGTTCAATAACCGAGTTTTGAGCGGGAGAAGATTATTTGTTATGCCCATGTGAAGAGCGCAGTAAGTCAGGGTGAATAGGGTGCCATTCTTGGGCGATGGCTGTACTCTCAGATTGACTCACGCGGCTCATGCAACGCGGGGGTCTGCATGTTGCATCAGTCAGAACTGACTCCTTATCATATGGTGGTAGATGTATACGTACCTGATGGAAGTTGAACGGTACAGTCACTCGACCAAGTGCACCACCGAAAGGCCATCATGGAGATCCTGACTCCTGATCAGCGACGCCACAGCTCAGGTAGGAAAGTGGACTGCTGCCAAACCAGGTCGCGGAGTCTGCCAGCCTCCAAAGGCGAGGAGGTCGGTGAGACGGAGTAGATATGGACCAAGTATACAGAGATAGTCCGAGGGAGGCGGCGGTAGATGAGTGCCTGGGATTTCATTCTTTTGGGTGGCATCAAACATCCAGTAGTGTGGGCTTTGTGGTGCTGAAGAGATGCATACATCAGGATGGACAAATACGTTTCGCGAAACATGGTCAGCTGTGCACAAAGTGAATATGACTGAACAGCCATTGAACGGGCGGCAAAACTTCAACCTATCCAGAAAGGTCTGACCACCGACTCGAACAAAGTAGCCAGGTAGAGAATGAATTCAGGGGAGAAGTGAGTAGAGCAAGCTGGTGTGAGCTTTCTTGGTATTTCATCCACGGTGGTCACCGAGTATCAATGTTGGGGTGAGCTTATATTGGATGCGGACCCAGCCAGAAGCGTAAGGGCCTAAGTGCCGCACAAAAATCAGTTGAAGTTGAGCTTGTGGAGATAGAATCTACCAGTCCGTGACAATAACAGCTAATATGGTCTGTGATGCTCCAATCCTTCAAACTCCGATTGAAAGATTTACATCAAGGCAATTTCATCAGATATGAACTGAATGGTCGAAAGCAGCCCTCAATCCATTGACCGTGGTAAAAGTGATACACCAAGTGTCTGATATCTAGTGACATCTTATCGGCACAGCACGGGCTTAGTGGAAGGGCAGTCACTCTGTGAGGATTCATGATCAAAATGTGGCGCCAGGACAGCCAAATTCCGACCGATGCAATGTATATATAGAACGGGACTCGTATTTCATACTGCAACTCAGGGAACTTGTATCCACGCCCGCCTCATTGCACGCCAAGCCAGTACTCTCGCTGAGTCTGACGGAAACGAACGACAAAAAGATCTTATTTGACAATGGAGTACCTGCATCGATAACAGGAGATGCCTAGATCACTGTATCTATGCAAACCTCTAGTTAAAACTGCTTTTCGTATGAGTCACGAACCGACAACAACCGTGAGGTCATCCGCTCATATCTTGGCCTTCCTCGCAGACCCACGCTGCAATCGGAAAATGGCCGAAAATCTCCGAAAATCCGATCATGGAGATCGCCTGCGTGCGAGGCCGAGGTGCCGACGACCCACGTGTCCACTTTGTCGCACGAATTTTGCCTCCCTGCTTCGCCCACATTTTTACATTCACGTTCCGCCTCTCATTGAGGCCTAAGCCTCTGGGTCGTCTATGGCCGTGGTTATGATTGTTCTACGTAATGTCTATCTGTATCCCCCCATGTTTTCGCTTGACTAACCGGTTTTTCCAAAGGTTCAACCAGTGGGATAGAGGCCAACGGGTTCCCCGTGGCAGATACGAGTCCCCCTGTTTTTCACTAGCAATGAAATAATATGAATCTACATCATCAAGTACTCCATTATATTTGAAATACACTAAAAGAAATATTCTACTAGTTTTTTGTGACCTAAGTCAGTAGACCATCAAAAATCACCAGGAGTACACCTTGACTGTTTCATCCCAAAGACACAGACAGACACAGATATAAGGAAATATTATTTCACTACTAGATTCCCAAACCAAGATACAGTAGAGATATTCTATATACATACTACATGAGAGTCTAAACTAGTAAAAAGGTTGAAGGGCCGCACAGGGAGACATTAAAACCTGACTGGTAAAACCACTTGGGAAAAAACCTAGATGCAGGGAAAAGTTGCCACTGTAGAGCGGGTTTGAAAGTTTCAAGGAACCCAGAGAGAAATTGTGAAAACTACCTACTAAACCCCAAAGCTAACCAAGTCAGGTGTACACTGCAAATACAGCAGTTCCACCTGGCACTGATACAAGTTGTCTTGGAGTAAACTCAGCAAGTTTACCTTCCAAGCTTGATTGACCATGGTTGATCATTCCATCATTATACCAGACTTCACTTTCATTTGTGATGATTCTTGACACAAAGTGATTTCCATGGACATGGTAGACAATTCCACGAATAGACATTCTAACATTCACATTGTTTTGGCACAGTATATCAACAACTTTGCTTGGTTCAAAACTTTGGCCTGCAAGTTCACATACTAGGAGCTTGGGTGCAGCATGATAATATCGTGTCATAGAACAGTTTTGGTGACACTGTGGGCACTGAGTACAAGATTCCTTTTGGGCTTTGATCATTGCTGATCTTGTATTCATGCTTGAAACTGTGGAGGCTAGACTAACTTGAAAGGTAAGTCCACCATTCATAGTGATATCTCCACAATGAGTGCAATGAATGACTTTGGAAGCTACTGGCTGCTCAGTGTGCATGATTTCTCTGGCAACATGATTAATCAGTGTTCCTCGAGGGTCTCTATGAAATATGATTGGATCTTTTTGGAATAATATTGTACGCACAGCATCTCGTGCTTGTTCCATAGTCTGTCTAGAGAGAGTAACTTCATTGAATCCCAAGGCAAGTTTATCCAGGTATAGGCTGATATCTCTGAAATTCCTGGTCCAAGCCACTGGATTATAGAGCCATATATCAGCAAGAATTGACATGAATGCATCATATGGACAACTGTGATGTTCACTATCCCAGATAAATCCAGCTGGACCATTCTGGTTGGGATCAAATTGCAATGTCCTTGCACGTTTACCAGGTTTCAGTTGTGGAGCATCAGATGAACGTTTCAGTGCAGTTGAGCCAGCAGCAGGGATAAATCCAGAATTCACAGAAGATTTGGCACTACCTTTAACTGGTGATGATGTTTTATCAATCATCTTCCATTCAGCTTCATGTGGTTCAAAGATCAATGGGTTATTTGGACTCCATTGTAACTGGGATGGAACATTTGAGGGCATAAAATGTTGACCTTTAGCTTGATAAAACTTATGAATGAGTTCATTCCGTGTAATACCAGTGATGGTCTCAGGAAGACTGCCTTCATATCTCATCTTGGTGATTGAATCTAATAGTTCCAGTTCACGAAACTCTTGACGCAAGTCTCCAGCAATTCCAGAAGTAATCTTTTTCTCATCAAAGGCTTGCATTATAACAGTCCCAGCACTTGATGAGTTTCTAGAAAGGGCAGTATAGAAGTTGCAATGGTCTTTTGAATTACTAAGATTCACTGGATTTTTATCTCGTGTGGATCCTTGACTGTTATAGTCTGTCTTGGCAAAGTTGAGAATGACTTGAACTTGACTGCGAATAATATTTCGTATTTCACCATTTGGAAATTGTGGAGGGACTGATACACTAGTTCTGGGGATAGGAACAACATTCAATGGAAGGTTTTCAAGCTGTACTGCCTTGGGTGGATCAATCAATTTTACAAACAATGTCTCAAGATATTCACGTTTTTGAGAATCTTGTACACTTTGCCAACCAACAACTTGAGCTTCTTGTCCATTGGTTAAACATAATTCTGTAGCTTCATTGTGTTTCAGCATCACAGGCATTCCAATGCATAATGGTAGTATTCCAGGTAGTTGTCTTTTCACCTGTATCATCTTCATTTCCCCACTTATCAAGAGAGTGGAAGTAATGAATTGGTTGATCAACTTCATCTGCAAATCGTTGATAAGCCATATTATTGAGTTTATCTCGTTGAGCATTCAAGCCTGTAATCACAGAAACATATCTCCAATTGGCATCAGATAAATGAGGCTGGTTTCGACGACGACCTGCAATTCTAGATGTCAAATATTTCAAGTCATCAGTAGTACAGGCTCCATATCTCATATTCTCCAATGCAAGTCAAAGTTGTTGATCCTCTTTGCTCTGAGTACGTTGTCGCATGTTCTTGTGCAAAATTACAACTGTTGTTACCTGATGCCATAGTGCCTTGCCCATAGTCTCCTTTTGCTGATGCAAAGTCATACTAGCATGGATTGATCTTCCAATTAGTCTGCTATAGAGTGGAAGATAGCCTACTGGTGGCAGTTGAGCAAAATCTCCTGCAAAAATCATATTATTTCCACCCCATGGCATTGTGATATCATCATTGCTTATTGCTTTCACTATCCTTTCACAGATTCGATAGTAGTCATAGGATGAAACCATAGAAATTTCATCAAGAAAAATGTAGTCAACTCCAATTAGAGACTCTCTAGCTTTCAAGATTGCAGTGCGTTCTGAGTCAAAGCCAAAAGAAAGATATGAATGATATCTGGATCCATTGATCTTGACTGATGCTGTTCCTGTAGGTCCCAGTATAACCAGTTTATGTGCTTCATGTCGTTGTTTGAAGAGTTCTTTTAGAGCCAAAAGTACTTGAGATTTTCCTGTCCCTGCCATGCCACCTAGATACATCTTGAGTTGATTTCGCTCAGATAAAGTGACATGATTTGCAACAATTTGGAAAGCTCGTTCCTGTTCAGCATTGTCTTCCAGTTTGAACTCAGTGATAATAGTCTCAATGAGGTTTCGATCTCTTTGCTGTTCAGCTCTAAAGTTCTTATCAATGTAACTGATATTTTCAACAACAACTTGATTCCATTTGGTGGATTCACCACTGGGATTTGCATCTTTGCTTGGAGTATCACTGGTATTGGCTTGCATGGACTGCAACTCATTCTTCCGGGCATTTTGAATCATTGTTCTCCATTCAGGTGCTGATTTTTGTTCTGAGGTTTCAAAGTTGAGTAGATCATGAGCAAGATGATATTTCTCAGGATTCATGTCATACATTCCTGAGGCTCGAACAATTCGTTCCATTTGAGACATAACATTCTCATCATTTGTGAAGAACTTGTCTTTTTCAGATAATCTCTCATCATCTTGGTCAATAAAAGTCTCTTGATCATGTGTTTCATGTTCATTGAGTTCATCAAGTTCATCAAGAAGTTCACCATCTGCTTGTGCATCTTCCCAGGAATTCATAAGTTGCATATTTCTACGACCTTCCTTTTTGTGCTGAGCAGCAAAGTCATCTCTTGCATCATTACATTCATATCTGAGATTGAAGTTTTTCATGAGTTGGACTTCTTCAGATGAGAACTTATACAAGTGAAATGCTTCATCCCAAGTCTGATCAATGTCTTTCAAATCCAAAGGATCTCTCCAAGGCTTAAATAATGCTAACATAACCAAGCAGTAGTATTCACGGTCTCCACGATCACATCTAGGCAAGATTCCACCAATGAAATTGATGGCATAATTGCTCATGGATATGTGGAGTCTTGAAGTATGAGTCTTATCCTGCTTGTGTCCATTCAAGAATTTGATATCATCAATGAGAACTGAACATTGCTCTGAGTTGTTGTTTTGTCTGGGTGTTTGTTTGGCCTGAGATTTCTTTGATGGAGAATCATCAAATATTATCTGCTCAGAGGCCACTGACTCAGTATCAACATAGGAGGAGTCATCAGATTCAATAAAAGTATCGGTGTCTGTAATCATATCATCTGGATCTGTCTGTTCACTGCAATCATCATTTGGATCAATGACAGTGTCTGAATCTGAGTCAGAGTCAGAGTCAGGACCACCACCCATAGGATAATCTGATAATTCTATTTCATCATCAGGCTCAAGCTTTGGTTCTGAGTTGCCAGAGAATTGTTTTGTCACTCTCAAAGTCCATTCATAGAGACTGAGATCATTCAATACATGTCCACGATACTTATAATCATCAACTTTAGAAATACCAAAGTATCCAGATTTGTTTTTGCCAATCACAACATTTTCCTCAGGAATTGTCTCAAGATCATGTAGGTGTGCATCAGCTGCTGGAGGTTCCAAGTCTTTCCAATATGATTGAATAGCATTAGCATAAGAGCGCCAGTGCATAGGGATGAACGTGAAGTTCGTGTAGTGATCAGGATGCTTTAACAAGTACATGCAAGCCATAGGACTTCCAATTTCCATACGAGCTGTGAGACTATTGGCAATCTTTACAATAATTGCACGTGCAAATTTCTTGGGATCTGAGGAATCAATTGGAGTCTCATTGACCTTTTTCAAAATGTTCAAGATAGCCTCAAAGATAACATATGTCTTGATCCCAGTCTTCACAAGATAGTCTGTCACATATGCAACCACACCTTTGACAGCAGTTCCAGAAAGTAAACTAGTGGAGTCTGTATTGGCTCTGATAAGATATTCAATGAGTGCTGTCCATGTGTTCCACCATGCTTCACCTTTGCGTAATTTCAAAGCACCAGTTTCAGGGTCAACTAAACTTTGCAATCTAACTTCACAAGGAAATCGAGCTTTGCATACACCTTTATCATCAAGACAGTGAGAATTGGACTTTTCTTTTCTGTCTTTGTCATTTTTCGTTTTCTTTGCTTCAGCAGAGCAACTATGCTTGTTCAAATGAAATCCAAGTTCACAAGTTTCTTGTTCATAATGTTTCCACCAGTCAGAATGTGCAATGCATATTGGACAATCTGGGCTTTTGCAGTCACACTCATCTGCTGGAGGTGGAATAGGCATCAATAGAGTAGGATTTATATACTCAGGATCTGAAAGCTCTCTATGAACAACTTCTTTTTGAACTTCATCTGCAGTCATATCACCAAAATCACCAACTTGGACACTCTCAAGATAATCAATCATTGCTTTAGGAAATGCTGAATCTTTGCCCACAATACGATCTCGAATTTCTTGAGGAGACAGACAGCCTTTGATCCAAATGAGGATGTGCAAATGAAGTGTCAATCGTCCTTGTTGCTCTACACTGCCATAGTATGCTGCAGTTGGTCCAAATATTCCATCATGATTGGTGCCTACTCCTAGAACATGTTTAATGAAAGCTTTGACCATGAAGTGGAAGAATCGTGCAGCAGCAGTAGGATTCATTGAGATAAGTTTCTTTCGAGTTTTCTCTGGTAATATGTCTCCTGAAAACTCAAACTTCTGGCCAGCAAAGTAAATGCACATGGGATGGTTTTGATCAGCAGGAGATATGGTAATGAACCAAGATGGAGATCCTAGTCGGCAAATCAAAGCCCAAACTTCATTACGCATATATTTCTTGGATGTGATTGAACCTTTAACCTTGCCAGCAACAGTATCTAGATCGTTAAGTAGAGAATAGCAATCCTTTTCTGCCTGAGTCTTGGCCTTGACTTTTTCACCATCTTGTAAACGATGACTGATATCTGCTAGTACATTTGCATCCAAGTTATAAATTCGCTCAGCAATTTGATTGATCTCTTTTTTCTGAGTAAGGACATATCCACCTTGATTTGATTCTTTCATTTGCTCCATATTGAGTGCAATGAGTGGAAAAATACTGTCAAGCTGAAAGCGCTTGTCATAATACATTAGAAGATAGCTTTTGTGGGCCATGCTTGACATTCTGCCTTCATGTAAAGGATTGCAAATTCCTCCAAGTCCATAAGGAAACAAATGAGGGAACATTTGTGGAAATAGTTGTGGATTGTGAAAAGTGTCTTGTGGTTTTGGATCTTGACCAATAAATAAGATATTTTTCTTGCCCTTCTTCAGATGTTCCAAGGCAGCAGCTTTGATTTGTGAACTATTCAGACCAGAGAAATCTTCACCAGTTAATCCATGAACCATGAATGGGCAAGGGCCACTATCTGTTCCTTCATCCTCTTCATTGTCATGAGCTGCTGTTGAAAGTGGATCTTTGTTTGTATAGAGTTCTTCATAATCATAACCAACAGGAACACCTTCATCCTGATAAGTCTTAAGATTAACTTCAGAAATTGTGATATCTTGGTAGTCAGAATGGTTCAATCGAAGCCATTCCAGTGCATTCTTGACTACTTTAAGACGAACTAGCAGAGGTGTGCGCTTCAAGTCTTCTTTGGTTGGCTGACATGGCCCTGTGTACATAAAAGCAATTATTTCATCAAGTTCTTCACGAGCAGGTGGCAGAATATTATAGACCTTCTGCATTGGGTTTGAAAAGCAAATCACATTGGCTCGCATTTTGAATCTGCGACTGGATGAAACTTTAATAACACAATAGCTGTGCCGAACACGAGCAATCATTAGCTTTTCTATGACTGTTAAATTCTTCAAGACATCTGGTATTTCACCTAGCCAAAGTCCATTGACTAGTGACATAGCAGGAATCTTGTCTTTATGAAGTGATTTGAGACATGTTGGACAAATGCTATCACATCCAGGAGCAAGAGTTGGGCCTTCAAGATTGTCTATATCATCATCTGCACTGTATCGTTCTTTACGAGTAATACCATCTCGATGCAACCAACTCAGATCTAATGAAGTTTTTGATATCTTGGTCAAGTCTTTGATCAGACATAGTTGGGCACATACTGCACATCCAGCTTCAATGAACTGAGATGGATGAGTATCTTCACAAAACCCTGTAATAATCTCTTTAATTAGATCTGGAGAAGGTGGATTTGAGGGAAATTCAGGAGTGACTAATTCCTCATCTGCTATGTCTTCTGTGGTGGTAGCATCATTCTTTGTATCCTGCTGTTTCTGTTTCTGTTTCCTATAATAAGTTTTGTTCTCATCCTGACGCTTCTGCTGAGACAATGGCTTGGTCCTCTGGGTTTTATTCCGGTCTGCCCTGCTTTGGATAGTATTTGGTTTGAATAAAATCCACACATCAAGGCACATATTGTTGCACATTTCATGATCTTTGCAAGCAGCTATCACTGTCTGTTTATTTGATTTACTATGACCTTCAATAGTATGCAATGCAAGGAGATCACGAATACCAGAGACAGTCAACTTTTCAATAATTGGACTTGAAAGCGGAATCTGACAGATTATATTTTCATCTGCTAGATTTGTCTGCTCAATATCCATTGATTGCTGAACTGAACTAAAGCTATATGTGGTATTGATATGCTCAACCTTCAAGGTATTTCCAGGAATGACAAATTGTTGCAGTTCAGTGGCAGTGAATCGTGTGCTGCCACCACCAATCACTGCTGGTATGTGTCCCAAATTGGATTCTGACTTGTGACCTGTCTTAAGATAGAATGGAATCTGCCGTCGTGAGATGCAACAGTGTTCAATCTTCAATCCAATGAAACTTCGAAGGCTAATCAATGTGCAGTGCAATAGAGAACTTTTTCTTGTGGTAAAGCCTTTCCAGTATAGAGCTTTGAAGTCATGACGATGAAAGAAGGAGCGTTGACAAAACAAATGTACTTTCTCAGCCTCATTTTGTGTGTTCTGAGCAATGATAAACATCCAAGCGATTGCATACTTCAATTTATATTTGAACTGCTCTGGCTTTAAACTGCAGACTTCATTGATCACTGTGATTGCTTTAAAATCTGACTTAACATGCAAAACGTCAAAGTTCCAACTACACGCCGAGACATCTAGACGTGGCACTACATTGTATTTCTGTTCTATTTCATTCCATTTTAGTTCTGGGTCTTTGCATTGGTGTTCTACTTGATATTGGTGGCTGACCAGGCTCGCACTATTATATATAGAGCTGGCCAGGCTCTGCACTAGTACTTGTCCATGGGCCAGGACGCTACGCTTGACGTGGTCAATGTCAGCTGGTCCCCTTGAACGAGGTTTATAGTCCCCTAGACTCTCTATGGTTTTCACGTCTTTATGACGGACACGACTAAAGCTGGCCAGGCTCGTGCTTTCAGCCAGGACGTAACGCTCGGCTTGGTCAATGCCAGCTAGTCCTCTGGTTTTAACGTCCCTACGACGGCCATCTTTGTGGCGAGGTTTATAGTCCCCTAGACTCTCTACAGTTTTGACGTCCTTACGACGAACACAAATAGAGCTGGCCAGGCTCTGCACTAGCACTTTATCTTCGGCCAGGACATTACGCGTGACATGGTCAGTGTCCGCTAGTCCTCTCAGGTCAATACGACCAGCCTTTTCTTTAACGTCCCAAGACAAAGGACGGTGCCATTGTTGAGAGTCGCACGGGCTCTTACAAACTTTAACGTCCAAAGGACGGTCTCGTTTAGAGTCTGAAAGACTATATTCGAGGTTATGATCATGCAGACCATACTCTTCATTAACGTCTAGAGCCCAAAGACGGTGCTTTTGATGAGAGTCGCACAGACTCTGTTGTTTTTTAAAGTCACATGGACTATCGCGTGGCAGGAAAACAGAGCAGCGAAGACTGTGGTCAAGACTAAAATGGGGCATCAGCATAAGTATCAAACGTCACAGCCGGAACCAGAAAGAACAAAAGAAGATTGCAAAGCAGAAGGAAAAGTTACGCCGCAAGAAATCAAATCAAATAATGTCAAGTTAACAGTGACAAGGTTGAAGCTGATACCAGAAGCAAGACGGAAACTCGGAGCAAGGTCAAGAACACAAGTCGCTTATAGCGCAACTTCAGAAACCCGAAAACATTTGATATGGAAAAAAAAGATACATGGATGCATCAAATGTCTCGTCAAACATCTGACAAAGATATAGGTCCGGCGACCGAGTGGTGTCAGAGGGAGACAGCATCAGAAAGAATGGGATTTGAAAATAGCAGCGCTCAATCCGCTGACTACGAAATGGACCAAAGAAGTAAAGGAATAGCAATATTCAACAACATTGAATTCCCAGTTCAATTCGGCCAAGGAAACGGTGAAAATAAGTGCAAGCCAAAGAAAAGAGGAACAAGGTTGAAACAGTCCAAGGCAAATAAAGAGATCGGCTCAAGGAATTAATGGCAGTCCGAACCTGTGAAGAAGCTGTTCGCTGCGCTGAAGCAACGAGAAACGGGGTTCGAGTCGGGCAACGGAAAGAAAAAGTGCGAGAAAGCAGCGCAAAGGAAACCAAGCACAAAGAAAGCGAAAAAAAGAACAACACATACCTCTGAAATGAATTGGAGTCAGGCAGACCCATGTAGAAAGCAGAGCTGGCAAAGCTCGAGTTTTCCGCCAACAGGAATGCACCAACGTGAGCACCATTGGGCCGATGGAGCGTCAGGGTGGAGGCCGAGGTTCCACTACCAGCAGCAGAAGGAGGTGGGAGGGAATGGGGAAGGCTGTAGAGCCAGAGCCAACAGAGGGTGAGCACAACAAGCATAACGGTGGTTGAAGGCAAAGATGAAGCGAATTTCAACAGCATGTGCGCTTTCACATCACATTTGATTTCGGCCGAAACCCGAAACCCGCCGAAACGGCTACATCAAGTTTTCCCGACAAGACCTCAGCGCAATACAGGCCTAGAAGCAGAATATAATGCAGGGACTCCAGAAGCAAGCTGCAAGAACAAGCTACTTCACAAAGGAACGACCGTGATTACGCAACAAGAATTTGGAAAAGAATATTCAATTCAGATAACCTATGACAAGCCTACACATTATGAGCCCGATGAGAAAGACATATTGATTCAAGCAATGATCTGAGAGAGAAAATTCAGTGCAGTCCAAGAAAGAAACAGGAATCATACCTGAACCCTCGTAACTCGTTAGAGAAACCTCTATAATGTCCCAATCCTCGAAGTTCAACCACCGAGATTCCGTGGCCATCGATGATCGTCTCCCTGCAAGGTCATTGTCAGGTTCAGAATCCCAGCATGCAACCTACCAGATATTGAGTGCAGAATGAATGGTGTCGAGGACGAAAAAAGATGTAGCTTGGACGCAGGGGAACCAGAGCTGGTCATATTCGCGAATCACGATAAACCGCCAACAGTCGAGGATCTCGCATGACCTGCAGCACCAATGAGCTGTTTCCCATTCCACCGGTCCCCAGAAGAGCAAAGCAGGCTCGTTTTGACGGAGGCATCTCCGGCTTCCAGACCAAGCGCTCCACAATGAAGTCGAGGTCAAGGTCGCGACCGTAGAGAGGGGTATTACTGGTCGGCATATAACCGCGACCATGTCGGGATATCGAGGTGGAAGAGCCGGGCGCTGCGATGACAACATCAGAATAGTCGACTGGAAGGAAAGCGAGGGCCTCACGGAAAGAGTGAATGTTGACCGTCGTGTTGTTCGAAAGGACATCTCCCCCAATGCTCCCTATTCTCAAATAAGAATCATATACCAGAACAACAGATATTTGCAGCTCACCGAACACATTATCCTTCACTGTTGTATGAACCATTATCCATTATCGTCCAGGCCGACGAAGGCACTGGTTCGGAAGTCGACCGCTGGGAGATGACCTCTACAGCAATTGCAACCGTAGGCGACTTGCTGTCATATTGTTGTCCGCTAAAAATGCTAAAAGAAGTCAGTCAAGAAATAAACAATATAAGTAGAAACGTGTCGTACCGTACAAGCACGGTGAGCGCTCCAGACGGCGGTGCAAACATATGCCCAGAACTGGCCATTGTAGATCAGAATAACGAGACCCAGATGGATGAAATCTGGTTTAGCTGCTGGGCTGAGCTAGTTGTAAGAGTTATCCATTGTTGCGACAATTCACGGGTCGACGTCCGTCGTTATTGAGAGGCCACTGTGGACCTGGAAGACAGGGTGAATGAACCAAGCACGGAATGAGATTCTGAGACAGAAATCCTTGAAAGAATCCATATAATAGCGAGAGAATTGAAGAGGGCAAGAGCGACATGGGTGGTCGGCAGAGCTGCGCTGCTGCTGCGGACGAGACTATGATGACCAAGACTATGATGACCAAGTTCAAACGTGCGTCAACGATGACGTGATGATACCCCCTTCGGGCTCCCTGATGATGGCCTCCTGAATTTCGCTCATATCCAACAAACGAGCCCCATAAATGGGGACTCGTAATGAAGATATCATGTAGAGAGTTTTGACCGTAGTCATGCGGCTGGTTAGCAGTCATTATCTCAATATTTCCTTTCTAGTTTGGCCGAGGTCTTTGTGATCTCTCCCACGACGCTTTTTCCAATTCACGATCGTGGCATTATTGGCCCTGAACACTTTACACTCAGTTCTGCCATTGCCAGGATTGCATCACTGATTCGTTGATTGTATCAGAGCCAGGTCTTGGTGTTGGACTCAAAGACTTGGTTGATGTCAAGAATTGAGAAATTACCAGACAATACGCTATCTCCTGGTGCATAATTCAAATTGCCACGACTCAGCACGGTCATGTATCAAGCCGATGGTGTGGAGTGGTCGATCCGAGTTGAAGTTGAATATTTGTTTAACGGAGGAGTTATGATGTGGATCTGTGATGGGAAGATCCACAGTTCTTCATTGGCCGAGTAAAGGGAGTCTGAGACCACGGCAGATGGCGCTCGTCGGTTGTTGGTGTTTGTTTCAGTCTGGCTTGCCGAGCTGGCTCATATGTGATCATAATTTGATACCCCATCCAGGATTTGCGCATTGAGATGTAGACAGTGAAATGCAATCTCGTCGATATTATTCAGCTACTTGCTATACAAGAACCGCACTGACCCCAAATACAGTATATAGAAACAATATGAATTCAATTCATCTTGTGCAACGGCCCCGATCACTTCAAACCATCTTGGAGAACTTCACAATATGCCCTTGTTTGCCCGAACGGGTGAATTTACCTTGGAATGCCCACTGGACACAGCTGGTAAGACTAGCCAGAAAGAAAAGGTGAAACACGACATGGCGCACATTGATAAAGCTCCCATCGCCACGGAGCTGTACCTCTCCTTCTTGGCCTGCATAGATATCATACCCGATGGTTTTCTTGAGCAGACGGATCGTGTCACATTCGACGTGCTCTTTGTGCTGTACAAATAAGTCAGCATCCAGGTGAGAAGGAAGAAAATGCGACTCACCCAGTCGGTGCCATCCCTGCCCGCCCAGCGTGCAGTATGTTTCGGATGTACTAGGCGATGAATAAGCCTAGATAATGAAGGTAGGACCAAGAAAGGCATACTGATCATGTAATTGAACTTGGGATTCTTGCTCACAAGTCCGGCGAGAAGGTTCTTCACGAATATCGCGCGGTTCTGGTCCACAACTCAGCTTGAGCAACGTAGAGTCGAAACAGAACGGACCTTCTTCTCATCCTTGATATCAGAGATCAAGCTCATCACCGCTTTAATGACAGCTTTGACGACTTGCTGTACGAGCTGCTTTGCAACCATAAAAGCCATCTGGATGAAACGTGGAGCGACTTCGACCTCGGAGGTACCGCACTCTTCAAGCGAGAAACCCTGGTCATATCGAGGCGAAAGCTCCACTTCGTATCTCGCCTCCGAACTCTCGTCATATTCCAAATCCCGACGATATGGATAATCCAGATCCAAAGCCAAAATTGTAGAGATAGCAGCGAGAAATGTGAGGACTGCGAGGAACTTCATGTCGAGGATTGAGGGGTATCAGCTAGTCCTGCTAGAGAGAGACAACAAGAAGCACCAAGTCCAGGCACCGGTCTTTTATCCAGCCGCTGAATGGCGCCAAGCCTCGCCAAGCTGAGCCGATCACCATGTGTCAGACGTGAAAATCAAATTAGCGGACGACCCGGTACCTGCCGGTACCTTAGTGTTATCATGGAGCTGAGAAGTATCGTGCGGCTGTGATGGCCCAGGCAATTTCGGTGATGACAACAACTCTTCTTTCGGCCTCAAGCTCCATACATAATTCTGGCTTGATTCGGTACTTTGAGCGGTGACCATTGGCAGAGTACTGAGAACAAAGATCAAACGAGAGGACCAAATCCGTCACCGCCAAGTCCGCCGAGTCCCTTGACAATACGCCAAAGGCTTGATCGTGTTTCGGGAGAATTTGTCCGGACAAAAATCAAGCATGCGTATGACGTTTCAGGTGCACTTTTAATCATTGCGCGCGCTTTTGATATGCGCGCGCGCGCGAGTCAATCAACTGACACAGAATGTAATTTATTATTGAATTCTATCTTCTTTTTCAGAAGAAGAGTCGAGTCGAGCATGAATGATGGTGAAAGTATTCAGATCTGAACTCTAAATTGGTTGCCAGTTACATCATGTGATATTGTCACCAGCCCCGAGTCGGTAGTCACTCTATGCCACTTTCCGAAATTGAATAGGACTGAATACTGCACCGGGGATTGCTTCAAATTTCCAGGCTGTCAGAAGACAGTCATTTGAAATCAGTAACCAAGGTAAAGATTAGTACGAAAAAGTACATGATAATCTTGTGCTAGTGTTCATCCTCGAAACTGGCATCTTCATCGATTGTGACGATTAGCTCGTCTGTTACATCTCTCACGAGGTCGAATCTGGCTGCATAGCCATCGTATGCTTGCAGATTACTTGTCATGAAAGCAAAGCATGCCGTATTCATGCGTCCAAAGTCACACTTCATGAGAGTATCCACGGTAGTAACCCAGCTAAGAAGCTGTCTCCCATTCAGTAGGCTTGTTCCGACACTGTTCCACCATAGCTGATGCCAGTCCGCTGCACACCCTTTGTTGTCAGTGCAATTACCATGATGATTACCATCTATCTTTGGTGATTCTAGGGCAACCATAGCATCATGGGCCTGCAAAGCTTCCCGAAGTCGAACCAAGCGATCAAAAACGTGGCGGGGAAGCAGACTTGTCTGCTCATAGGTGTAATCGGACCATCGGGCACGAGTCAGCTCGTCGAATGCATCTGCAAAGAATATACGGGTCCCATGCTGGAAGCAAATGTCGATCATAGTGATGGCAGAAGATGCGGATGGGATACGCAAGGCCTCGATGCTTGCCAAGGCCAAGGCTTTGAGCGAGTCTGAACGGAGGTAGCGGCTCAGCTCGAGAATGCTTTGATGCAGTTCTAAATCCTTTGCCAGAACAATGTGTCTGTTCGGATCTAAATTTGAGCTCTGTGGATTTTGACTCTGATATGATTTACTCACTTTCCATGTGCCTGCAGCAGAAAGATATCAAAAGCACGGGAATCGCCATCGAAGGCCCGAGTATCCTGATCAAGAATGATGGGCAAGTCTTCCGCCGCACCATCTGTGCTTCCCTCACTGGCTTTGGGAAACTTGAAAAGATCCCGCAGAAAGACCGAAGAGCGTTGTACTGCAATTTGATCGACGCGATATAAGACATTCTTGACCTATTCCTGTGAGTCTCTTGATTGTAATAAGAAAATGACATGCTTACTTGGAGGAAAACACCAGGTTCCATATCTGGTAGCCAGAGCAGTGGATTTGAAGTACGGGATGGATCCATTGTGAAACCGGGAGTCCTTCATAAGGATGTAGCTGGGTGATTTATATTTCCCTGGGATAGCCTCGTGTTAGTGGGCTGGTCTTCGCTAAGATAACCATCTGATGGTTCTCAGCCTTTCTCAGCTTTCTTTAGGTCATCGCTTAAAATCACTGTCTGCTAATTCGGATCTTTCTCATACCACTCATGTCTCCTGAACCTCTACCATCCCAGTTTCCCGCTGTGCCAACAACCAGGCGACACTGGTCTCCAGATTTTAGAGCAGCTCATTCAATCATTTCTGATCTCTATCACCATGCTATCCAAGTACTGAAGCAAGAGGACTCTGATCCCTTGCAAGTCGCTTTCCATATTGATGCCTTATCATCTGATGCACTGCCTCTCCTCGAGGCACTCGAACAAGATATCCTGGAAGATCCGGAGGACTTGACTGAGCAATGGCTGCATAGGTGTGCCAGGATCCTTGGTGACACTGTTGCGCAGCTTCATGAGGCTCGAGAGCTTGCTGCGGGCCGGTAAATTGTCTCTCATTCTATTGAATTATCATTGGTTCACGTCAAATTTTGCAGGGACGATGAAGAAATTGTCGTACCGGTGCTTCTTGAGACCCTGCATACAGGAAAACGTGGGCGTCCAGAAAAGATCATTAATATGGAATTTCTTCGCGAAGCTACAGCCGACCATCGGGTCTTCAAGAAGCAAGAGCTTGCCCGGCTTATCGGTGTCCATCGAAACACACTTTCACGCTATATGAAGCGGAACGGTGTTTCCCAACAATACTCGAATCTCACGAATGCTGATCTAGATATTCTGACTAAGGTCTTCAAGACTCGAAAGCCCGAGTCTGGACTGCGATATCTGATCGGGTTTCTACGTAACCATGGTCATCGGGTCCAACGCAAGCGTGTTATGCACTCATTGCGTCGAGTGGACAATGTTGGGCGAGCATTGCGGGATCACCGTGGAATCCGTAGGCGGAAATACTCTGTGAAACGGCCCAACAGTCTGTGGCATCTGGATGGTCATCATAAACTTATCCGATGGGGGATTGTCATCCATGGATTTATTGATGGGTACAGTCGGAAGGTCAGTCGGTTCCTCAATGTCTCATCCAAGCTTACAATATTGTATCTAGGTTACTGGTATAAAAGCTAGTACAGATAATAGAGCTGTTACTGTGCTTGATCTCTTCCTAGATGCTATCAAGAAGCATGGGATGCCATCTCGTATGCGCGGTGACCGCGGTGCTGAGAACATTGCAGTCTCAATCTATATGGTTATGCGGAATGGCCCAAACCGAGGTTCGTTTCTCTGGGGATCGTAAGTCATGTCTTTCCAGTCGATTGTTGAATTGTTATATGTTGACAAATAGATCTACGCGAAACACGAGGATCGAGCGTCTGTGGGTTGAAGTCGGCACTCAATTTGTCCGAAGATGGCGAGCTTTTTTCAATCGTTTGGAACGTCTTCATCATCTGAATGTCAAGAAACCACATCATCTCTGGCTCATTCATGTTCTTTTCCTCGACCAGATCAACGATGATGCCTCTGAATTCCAAGAAGTATGGAACTCCCATCCCATTGCTGGAGAAGGACATGATAGGAGTCCAAATGTGTGTTGTATCCTCACTCTCCTTCTCTTCACGCTCATTTATGTTTGAAGGATATGCAATTTCTTGGGCAGACACGGTTTGGGCGTTATCACGATGATTGTGATAATGTTCATCCTGATACCATCAAGAAATATTACGGTGTTGATGGCAGGGTCCGACGAGAAACAGGAGAGACTGGTGCAGGTAATGCCAATGATGAAAGGCAAGAGGTCGAGGATATTTCCGACAGAATATCCAAGGACCAAGAGCCTCATATCAAGCATGAGGCAGTAAAGGTTCCTCGTCATGCTAATCCTTTTCTCAATTCTCCACAGCATGAAGACACTTTCTTCAGTGCTCTAGCCGAGGTGATAGAGAAGAAGGTCATTCCTTCAGGTTATGGAGTCTTGCCAGGAGAATGGGATGAGGACGGGTACCCGGATATAGAGTTGCTTGCTGTTGGACGCCGAAACAAGCCGGTTGTGCTGTCTTTGGCTGAGCCCATCTGGTTGGCTCGAGCCGAGTACTGGGTTCAAGCATTGAGTCTTTTATCACACTTTGAATCAAATTAAATCTAGTTTTTACGCCGTTTTATGCCATCAATGCTCTATGTCTCAAATACATCAGCTAATATCAACTTTGAGCCAGCCCTGAATAGCTGCGCACGGACCATGTATGAAACATATAAAGGGTTGAAACTTTCAGGAAATACTTGAGATCTCTTCTTCTTCTTCTCCGAGTAGTTTCTAGTCCAGCGCCACACTCCTCCATTCATTCCGTTCACTATGGAGTCCGATAACGACTCTGTGGAGTGTACGGGTCTTACTGAGAGTGGGAAAAAAGACTGTGACTGCGAAGGTTTCTATCCACCCCCCGACAATCTTTCCATTCCTTTTATTTGCCGTGAATGTGGCCACGGTCCTAGCAAGCACAAGAAACGTCGTCGGCCAGCTCCGACCGTTTCTGCCTTCATTCCTTCAACTCAAGACATTGTAGTACCTTCTGAAAAAGCTCCACCACCTGTCGGCAAGGATAGTGTCACAACAATATTCCACAAGTATGCATCATCACTTGATTCATCCCATTCCAAATCAAACAAGGCTTCTGAGGCTATATCCTTTGATGATGCCCGTTCCAGTGCCTTGGAAGGATACAGGACAGGATCCTCCAAACCTAAGGTACGTCGTAAACCACTTTATGAACAGTTTTTTACTGATGCAACTTTAGGAATCTTCGAGTTCAAAGCCAAAGATACCCGCTACCATGTCCAGCGAGAAGCCAGTAAACCTCAATAGTGTTGTGCTGGTCACTAGTGCCATTAACGTGAGCTTTTGTGGCATTATCAATGCATATAACAACTCAGCATCCATCAGAAACGGCTTCAACTCGCGGATGACACTCTACCCACTGGTATCAGACTCGACCATCTGGCTGCGCATCAGTGTGCTGTTCTCCAAGATGTCCGACCATTCAATCAGTCATTTACTCATGCAGATGTTCAAGAGTGGCTGACTGACCTTTTACCGGTTCCGATGGTTCATGGTCACACTAATGCTACGGTTGTTGCTGGGAAGAAGCCTCAGGCCTTTTGGGCTCTGCTTTCCAAGAAGCGGAACCTGCTGGAGGTTGTGCCAGTTGATCAACCTAATGGTCATGATCTTTTTCGTCATAAAGGCCCCCAAAAGTCGGGTCCTGCATCATCAAATATCTACATCGGTGTGTTCTCTGTCTTCCGGTCTCATTTCATTCTGGCTGAATCTGGTTTGAATAGCATTTCGGACAGGGATTGCTCAAAACACTTATGCATCATGGTCTTTGAATGATGGTGAAGACAAAGCTAGTGGTTCTGAAATGGTCCAGGTCTCGGCAGAGGACTCAGATTCGCCTGATTCCGAGTCTCATTTATCCGACTATGTGGCTACTAAAGGTTCGTATCTTATTTTCAATATCTTTGTCTGTCATATCTGAGCTGGTCAATAGATGTCAGGCCAATTGAGTCAGGTCTTCAGACCAGATCTCGTGCCAATGCCAAGAAGCGCAGGCGATCAGAGCTTTCCATGGACGATGAATCTGACATCATTGAGCAACCAGTTCACAAAAGGCAACGGACCAATTGTGAGTATGGATCCATCTTACTGCACTCCTTATTCACAGGAAAATGCAGCGCACCACAGTTCTGGAGAAGCTTGTATGTTGAAATCTAGTCATTTTAATTTTAACCCCAATCTAATATATTCTTCTAGTATTCTTGCCAGATCCATCAGATTTTGAAGTTCCAAGGGTTTCTGCACCCCCGCGATTTGTTCCACCAGAGCCCAGTCCATGGTGGCTCAAGCCATGGTCAAGTTCCAAGCTCATCAGTCCCTGGGATGAGCGATACAAAATTGACACAAAGAATCTTTTGGAGAAAAAGGAGGAAAAGCAATAATTTACAGTCTCATTAATACTCATAGTCACCGGTCCTTTCACATTCCGTATTACTACTACTACTACTACTACTACCCTCTTACTGATAGACCCCTTTCTTTCCATAGAGTACAGGAGTTTTGTCTAATTCATGCTTCAATCAAGGGCATCTTGATTATACTTACAACAGACCTGAGACTGGTTGAACAGATATAATGCAGCTTGGCTTTAGTTCCAGCATCAAGATGTGTGAGCAGAGAGAACAAATCAAAGTTAAGTCAACAGTGTTGCTTGAACCAAGTACTCCGACTGAAACTAGCTGACCATTTATATCAAAATGTATCTGAAGCATACTCTGGAGAGATACCAGTTCAAAGTCATGAAACAAGTAAGATAGTAATGGAAACTATAGTATGTGATGAGACAATGTATCCATAAAACAGTCTAGGTTGACAGAGAACGGAAACGAGACATACCACATCGGACTTCTTGATCCGAAGTTGTGACCCTATGTGACAGTGCCACATTGCGTTCAAAAAGGCGGGATAATAAACACAATGCTTGAAAGCTCCTTTGAAATCCTTTTGCCCATTCCCACATTGTTACCGGAAGCGGAAACCCGAGATGACCCGTGGCTGTGGGAATATGAGGCGGCTCCGAGTTTCCGACCGATCCGTCTCAACAGCGGTACTGACGGGGAGCAAAGGTCATTTTCAGCCATGGCCAACATGCATGAACACAGTAGGTCTGTCAAAGCCATGAAACATACCAATTCAACAACCTTTCTGAGGGCGCGCGCGCGCATATCAAAAGCGCGCGCAATGATTAAAAGTGCACCTGAAACGTCATACATGCGCGCTTGGGGGCCGTAAATTTTCTTTTTTGGACAGCTAGTAAGCTCAAAATCTTTCCCGCGCCGCCGGAAGGCTCAGATTTGGGCTTTCTGCGCTGATTTGTCCGGATTTAGATCACCCCGAGCTTCGGGATCTAGATATGGATCTAGATCTGATCCGCCGAGATGCGGCATCGCCCAATAAAGAAGCCCGCCGTGCTTCTTGAGGCTGTGTATGCGCTTCTTTGCTTCCAACAATGGCGCTTCTTTTCTATTGCTGTTAAATGCTTATACAAATTATATTACTCATCATAAGCCCATTTAGTATAAATACGCATCGTTCATGTATCTATGCCCTCCGTCGAATCAACGCCATTAACTTGCTCTTAACTCACACTATCAAGACTCAAGACTCAACACATACCTCTTGCTTTCTAACACTTGTCTGCTGGCTTACAAATACACTTTCTTTGGATACTTGACCCAACGTTAACACCAAGTAGGTCAAAGCCCCTCGGCTCTCTGTGTAGCTGGGTCAAGCAAGAGAATTACAATTTCGCATTCAAGTTAGAAGGTCATACCTCTACCAGGACCTTCACATTGAGGTCTGACTTATACCTTTGGCTACTCCTTCATTGTCACTGCCAACTCCCTTCCCATCTCCTCTCCTTTCATTCCTACTAACCCACCTCAGTACCCAAAGATTCGGGCTTGGGGAAACGTAGAGACTCGGGGGAGACAGGGCCTGTGAGACAGGTGTGTTAGAGGATCAAGGAGATGGAGGCAAGGAGGATGGAAGGGTATACAAGTCCATCACAATATTCAATGTCCAGCAGAGTCTAAAACACTGATTCCAGTCTTGGTGGTCTTGCTGCAATTCCGTGGATAAATCATGAATACATAATGAACTACTATATATAAAGTGAAAGTGGATATGATAAAGGTAAAGAATGGACATCATGCCCTTCTTGATACGACTCTTCACGGCGAAGGCAGGCTCTCAGTTGTACAGGTGAGGTATTCTGACGGGTACCAATCAGCGGCGCTGGCTGATCGGAACATCAAAGTGTGTTGACAAAAATTCACGGATTGTTTTGAAGCTTCACCGTGCTCCTTGTATCACCATCTCTATATGAGCGAGTCAAGGATGATTCAGAAGGACCTGAAATATCCCGGAAAGTCCGATCGAGTTTCAGGATAACATACTGAGTCAGGCTCTGCGACATCATGCTCAAGTCTGATGGCCGGAGTGACTTGAATTCGCGCAAACCATCATGATCTAGGAACTCAGTATGTAGTAAGAAGCCTCACTACTCGTAGCTCCGCGTCAGAACGGATTGCTTATTGTTCAGTTGGTAATTGAAATGATCGATGTAACAGCGACCCGAGCTCGCTAATCCGGGCTCCAGTACTATATAAACAGTAGGAAAGCATGCTTTGAATCCAACTCAAACAATGTTTGGAGTCAAGTATCTCTGCTTCCTCGCTGGTTTCTTGCCTGCTGTACTCTCCACGACTCTGCCTCCAACTTTCACCAAGCTGTACAATGGCGCCGTCCTCCTTGATATACCCGCTAATCCGATAGTGGCTGGTCTCTTTGGAAAGCGCACTTTGATCAAGATTGAAGGGTATGTATCAGCTTGCTACAACCGGCACTCATTCGTAGCCTTTCTAGGGGAAATCTAACTGACCCAATAACCGGAGATGTTGTTGCAACCATTATCCCAGGGCTCGGTGGAGAGACCGGTGTGATCGCGTCAAACAATGTATTTTATGCCAGTGTGCAGGCGGGATTCCAATGGGTGGATGACAGGAAGTTTGCCTGGGCTGAATTGCACGGAGTCGGGTACGTACTCTTGGTACCTAATTATATTAATTTGCGGAGGCTCACTGGGGTGTCTGCAGTGAATTGACTGGTGGAAATGGTCACATGTGAGATATTCCGTTGGTGGGGACGTACGCTGATTTCAGCAGACGCTTCGAAACTGATTCTCCGGCTCGCACCAAGTTGAATGGGCTGTTCACAATATACACTATCAACACAAGTACGGTTCCGGCGACACTCGCAATCTATGGTCTGGTACGTGGCTCATTTGTTGCATTTTTCATGCTCCTTCCTGACAGTACTTATTATAGGACGGGTGAAGAGCAAATGTCACTGCATGTTTCTCAGTTATCTGATGCCATGTAACTGAACCATGTTGTTTGATATAAAATGAATTATCCCCATGGAATTGTTTCATATGTCCCGTCTTCGAGTTTATATCGGGTACTCGGGCTTAGGATGGGCGCCAGTCCATCGCCAAGCATCAAGGTTGATGTCCATGTCAATATATATTTTGGCACACCGTACGAGTCGACGACATCGAGCGTCAGAGCTTTCCGAGCGTGACAGCCGATTATCTCAGCAACCGCTGATTTTCGGGACTTGGACCTTAGAATTTCGAACCAGGAGAGTCCAAATACACATTTTTCCACCCCGGTTCTTTTTGTGCTTTCCAGTACTCTTGCACATGTTGTGTGGTCTACTGAATAGACTGATCCTTTGTTTGTTTCAGAATACCATCGCTTGTCCAGGTAGGCTGATCCGACCGGTCAGGGTAATTGTTCGACTAATTGGCCGATCCCCAAGTTGACCCAAAAGTGAGGATGACAAGCACTAAAATGTAACTGAGTATGAGAGCACTATGCTACATGCGAGTCTGCCTTTGAGCGACTTTGATTCAGCGAAAAATCTGTGGGAACATTACCGGATCAAGACGGGGCCAGATAACGATTTGATCCTTGTGTCGTGACCACTTCTTCCTTGTCTTGGACCAGGTCGCGCACTCGCGACTTCATTTGCTTTTTTGCTGCTACAGCGACGGAATCCTTGGGCCATCTATTGCTTTTTTTGATGTTTCCGCCAATGCTTCCCGTCCTCCTCTTCTACGCCCTTCATCCTGGACCTGTTCCCTAGACCGCCAGAAATGCAGGCTGAATAGTACATCGCAAAACGGACGCCAGAATGTAATTCTCGCCATGATTCGTATGCTCTGTAAAAGATGTGGGTTCCCAATGTCTGTATTGATTCCTTGCCAACCAAAATTTCCACGTTTAACGCCCTGTTTTCAGCACGATATTTTTCTCGGTCATCAACCAAGCAATTCAGGTTGCTGCTGCAAAACCATGCTGTTTGTACGCAGCCATCGAATATGGCGATAATCGCAAAGTCCATTGGAGCCAACCAAGGATGAACCTGTCTCCCAGCATCACGAGCCTTTGCAAGGCTCCACCCCAACAATCATCCATGAACGCAGTGGAAGCTCGTTTGTCGTTATGACCCGAGGATAAACAGAGACGCAATGGATGCAAAGCAATCGCTATGGTGAAGGAGACGCAAAGGTAGGCCCTTGCTCTCGGACGCGTCTTTTTTTGACCGATTTAAATTTCCTTTCAGCACGCTCTTTCGATGATGGATTAGCATTCGAGCCGATGAAGGATGAATCTCAGGTCTCCTACCGTCACCATTTGTCGCGCTTCAGGCCAACAATTGCCGCACGACCGTAGCTCGAACATCAGCAGCGGCTGGTCGTTCTTAATGAGGAGAAGCGAAGCGAAAGAGATGCAAAGCAAGCCCTGCAAAAGTAAGGCCATGCTCTGCAAAACCTGTTTTTTCGACTGACCGGCATTTTGATGATTCGGAGCGCGGAACAGGATAGCGCGGAGGCCATGGAATCTGAGAGACGTAGAAGGAAGAGAGGTGAAAGAGAAGTTGAACAGCCTGATTGACGGAGGGACGAGAATAGAGCTGGACGTGACCATGGGCACCTCTTGTCGAAACAACGAAGCATTCGGCAACCCTTTTCCTCTAATCCCGCCTTTCGCTCCCTTTCCGAGCTCGCACTTGACGAGACGATCGCTCCTATTCCCGACGAATATAACCTCCGGTCATCAACAGCCTTTTCTTCCGCTCATAATGATTATTGACAACACCCTCTAAATCGACCAAGAGATGCTTCAAACTTGGTCGCCGAACAAAGCTCTCTCTATCTCTTTAGCACCGCATGACAGCGTCACGAGAGGAGCAGCGAGCTGACGCAGAGACAAAGGGAACCGGCATAGTACGTTCTGGTTCGATGGAGCTCCGGTTCGTTGAGGAGAATTGGGACATCATGTACGTTTTGTTGCCCTTTCTTTTTTGACTTTCATGATCCTTATTGTTTTTCAGTGCAGCGATGGATATGGGAAGACCTTCGTCTGCACCCAAGATGCCATGGCCTCTTTCCCTTCCATGACTGCTCTGGGCTGGAGAGGACCTCCTCTGAGACGATGGGAGGTGAGGACGTCATGCGTGGCGCAAGGTGAATCGGAGCATGACAAGTTTAAGATACGGATGGGTAGTGATGCCCAGTGAGTCATCGCATGATGGCATGACCTGGCCGACTTGAACGTCAAGCTTGATTTAAGCTCGTGTTCAAACCGGTGAACAAATGTTCTTCATTATACCCTCTTCTTTGCGATATCTTCGCTTTTTTGTGGAATTATTTGTCTTTTGTAGTTTCTTTCATTCCATGACTTATTTGTTGCCTTATGTGATTTCGTGTTCGCTTTGTTTCGACTGTCGATGTTTTCCGTATCATTTCTTTGTCCTTTTGCTTGTTGTGCTTTCTCATTTTTGATTGTTTCCTCTTTCTATCTATTTCGTCTTTTCTCTCTTTGGTCCTTTTATACAACCTCTTGTGTCCTCTTCTCAAATCATTATTCCCTTGTCCAGGTATGGCATGAAGCCTGTGCTCCACTTCATTGCTGCCAATGTTCCATTTGCGAGCGAGCTCAGATCAAGCTCGATGAAGCAATGCTGTTGCCTTCAATGCCGCTGCTACCATAAACGTTGACCCAATTCAGGTCGACGCAATCGACGATGCTATGAAAGGTAAGCTTTCCAATCTTTTTGATGATTACTTTTGCTGACGATTCCTCGATTGGCGGCGGAAAGCTGCTCCCCTCCTCTGAGATGAGGGGTTAAGGGTGGGTAGAATGGGCGGGATGTGGGAGGTGATGGAGTCAGGTCGACGGTGAAGTGCCGGGTGGGATGCTTTTGGATGCGAGGGAGAGGATGTGGATGCGCGGGATGTGGGAGGCGATCGAGGTGTGCGGGTGAGCAACAGAGGGAGATAATTAAATATATATTCAGACAGCAGACATTGGAATATAGATACTTGAATTCAAATGTTGGAATGGGCAGAAAGAAAAGTGTCATCAGATGAGGTCGAGCCATTCTCTGATTCATTATCAGAACCAATCTCCGAGTTCCCCGCAGTCGACACTTCTCCATCTGATGAGTAGTTGTCTGATTCTGACCATTCTCCTTCATATAAATCTAGATAATGGTCAGGTTTTAACAATGAATCAATGACAAAAGGACTCACTGGGTTCCAAAACTGGTTCAAGCAGTGGGTATCTCAGATACTCGGCCATCTCCAGGCTCTCTGGGTTGAACCCACATCCCTTGTGGATATCCCAGAGGATGGGATATAGCTGCTGGGGTATGTGATATTCATACATACTGATCCTGGTATACAAGCTGATGTTGAATGCATCCTCAATTTCTGCTGTTGGTATGACAGTTTGACCTTCTGGATCAGTTGACCACCAAGTATTACTAGATGGAGTGTAGTCAAACCAGAGATATAGCAGAGTGCATTGCAGAAGTCTGTCTGCTGCATTGGCAGACTGTCCAGTCATTTGTGGAGCTGCAGTGTAGGAGATGAAGATGTTCCATGGAATCTCTGTAATTAGTGCTTAAATCATTCTGGTCCATATAAAAACACTTTGATAACTGACTTGTTTGCACCTCCATATCATTTATATTCATTTGCTTGCTGAGGTGATGCACCTGGCTTGCCCATAGATTGAATGTTGGAATGATAGATGCTTGACTGGGTCCAGAGGCAGTGGATTGCACTTCAATAAAAAAATACTGATAAAAGTCCAAGGTATTAAGGTCTGATGTTGGAATGGTGCATCTGAAATTTCATATAAACCAAGGTAAAATGGTAGAATATGGACCAAGTACTCACCGGATGGACATATCTGGCATACATTCACACAGGATATGATCTCCGTCAGAATGCCCTTTGCCAAGGCTGAGAATATATGGTCCAGGCACATGCAATGTTGTGGTGCCCTCCTGGTGCTTCATGGAAGCATTGAAGTTGTTTATGGTGTGCCAAGAGCCGTGGAAGCAACAGATCTCTGCAAGTAGTTCATAATATTCCTCCAGCAAAGACTTGGATAATGAATTGGGGTTTAATTTGGAAAACAGGTGCTGTATTTTTTGACCAGATTGAGGAGAGACCCAACCGTATGACATCTGGTCAGGGTTTGGTGAGAAGGTATGGACCACCAACTGGCCAGCATGATCAATATTGTAAAAAGACAGGTGTACATCCTGAAGGAGATTAGATCTCCACTGATGTCTCCAGAACAACATCACTGACCTGGGATATTAGACCATGTGTGCGCAAAGCATCAGCTGCTGACTGCATGTTTGTCAGTGCCACAGTGATGACATGTAGAAGGAGAAGTATTCACATTGAATTGATCCAACTGTCATCCTCTCAGTGGTTTAGTCAAATTATGAGTAATTTATCACTTACCAGGTCACCAACATAGCTGACAAACGATGGTCCTGACAATGAAAGATGATAGTCTCGAAAAGTGTTTTGGTGCCCACTGTGGAATATGAGAGCAGTGAAATGTCTTGAATCACAGACACCATATAGCTGAAGAATATTTGGATGTCTGTACAGGCATCAGTTCATGTCCAGGCTTTGCACAAATGGTTGTGGTATACAAACTTCAATGCAGAGAACACCTCCAGATCCCGTTTCCTGTCCTTCAATGCGAGTCCCTCATATTTGTGAATAAGCATTGGCTGGTTGGAGTGATCATAGATATATCCATCATACACCCGAATCTGACCAACCTCATTGAGAGTCCCATCAGGTTGTAGCTCATGATGAGTGCTACTAGATTGGAGCTCCTTTTTGAGAACAATGTCTCCAAATTTGATTTGAGTATACTGCTCAATCAAAATGAATTAACCCAAATGCGGCAGTTCAACAAATGCTCACATCTTTGTTTTCTGGAGCTTGATGGTGGTGGTATACCGTGGTGACATGGTTATTTGAGAACATTGGGGCATGGATGTTACCTGTCAATAGAGTTATGATGATTTTACACAATATCTAGACCTACGAACCCAGTCTTGCACCTTGGAGGCTCTGAATCAATGCTCCCATCTGAGCCCCACCATCATTGTCATTGAGTCCTTCTGCAATTGGGCCAGCAAGGTGGCTGGTTTCAGAGACCTTGTTGCGGCGACGGAAACGTGTAAGCTTGAAAGGCATGGGGGGGAAGAAGCAAGATTGAACGAGCCTTATGACCAGTCCTGATGCTGTGTTATCCCACAGCTTTTTCACAGCGCTTATCCAAATATAGCATGACAGCTGTATGATGGACACAGCACGGCACAACACTGTGAAAATGTGTGTCTCTGGCATAATACAGCATTATCAATACCACTCATTCATGTTGTCTACTGAATAGATTGATCCTGTGCTTGTTTTAATCCATTTGTCCAGGTGGGCCACTCTGACTGGTCTGGATAATTGTTTGATGCCCCAACCTGCTTGAAACTGACCATAAAAAGCAGAGAATATAAATGAATCATGCGGAATTGTGCAGACACGTGAGTCTGTCTTCGAACAAATTTGATTCAGCAAAAAGTCTGTGGGAACATTAACCGGATTTCGACGGGCGCAAAATAACGATTTGATCCGTGTCTCGTGATCACTCCGACCAGGTCGCTCTTTCGCGCCTCCATTTCTTTCTTTGCTATCACGGGAGGCAAAGATCAATGCACTCAGAAATGAGTGCGTTAATGGAATGATCTCCTATCTCTGAAAAATCCACTGAAATATTGTCCGACACTGCTACGAAATTAGGTAGCTCTTAAGGCGATCGGCGCAGCCCATCAGCGGCCTGCATATTGCCGGCAGTTCAACAAGCTGAACATTGTTCCTGGAATGTAAATTAGAACAGAGTGCGATGATACTTTCTATGAAGGCCCCAAGGATTCTGATGGCTCTCTAGCTCTCCACAGGGAAATTTGAGTCAATCCATCAGCGAATATCGTTGGAACCAAACAGATAAAAAATACAATTCCTGCCGTTTCATGAAACACATGCATGATCGAATAAACCGTGATACTGGAGTCCTGAGGCTGAGCTTATATGTATCAGTCAGGGGGCGAAAGATTGAATGAGGGATACTTTTACTGTGTCGTGACAAAATAAGTAGAATAGGGCGACGGAAGGAATGAACAAGTCGAGAATGAAACAAGGACAAATCTCACATCTCCGCCAGTCTTCGCACGTCCAGCGGTTCATCAATCGTTCTGCTGGGTTCCCACGGCCAGATAACTCCTTCACGATCACTCGGGCAATGGACTCGAACTTGAATGGTTCACACAAGTCTTTCTTCTCTCATACTGGTCCTAACTTGACCCGTACGTCTTATCGGTCATCTGCGTACACATTTTGAAGCGCTTTACCGGCTCTACTTGGTCCTCAAAGATTGTGATACACGAGACTCCATTCGATGCTGTAGCCAAGTACACTGAGCTTGTAGAAGCCAAAGCATTGGGAATCAGGGAGGCATTTGCAAGGCAAGAGGCTCATTTCTTCCACCTTTTACATTGATAATCATGCTGACTATATAGGCATTGAGCCAAGACAAATTCGAGCACCTCTTGATTCAGTGGCTCGTTGCCTGTGACCAGCCATTTGAAGAAGTCGAGCATCCCAAATTTGTCGATATGCTGCAGTACGTCCATCACCACGGCCCAGAGCTGTACGTTCCCAACGCGAAGGCGTCAAACTTTGTGATACGAAGCTCGGCAATGAGACAATTGCCGGAGCGGGCGGGAAAGAATATTCTGGGTCGTCTTTGACGTCTTTGGCCTCGTCGCCATCGACGCTGAGGTGAAATGATGGATGATCAAATCGCACGGCGTGACCTTGACGTCTACGCGCGTTAGCACATACCGTACATTGAACTCCCATCCTTGGACGCGTCTCTTGCACAAATCCGACATCTGCTAACAGAAGATACCCCACATGGGCAATATCTCTTTGGGAATGCAACAATAACCCTAATTCTCATCAAATCCTCTCAGTACCCCTTGTCTCTGAATCAATGACGACCCATGTGTGTCCTAGCTGTCTCTTTTGGCCGGTTCTTCAGGCGCTGGTGATGTCACTATCAAGATGAGATTTACTTTCTTCTTTGCTGTCCTCCTTGCTCCACTATCCTGCACATCTTCTGCAGTGGCAAGCCGTCCCTGTTCAGCATGGAAGTGTACCCTTATTCTTGCTAACATGAATCATTACGTTGGCGCCTTGGCTTGCATGCGAATGTGGGCCGAGGATGCAGAGGCTGATTGTTGCTCTGCTTTGTACCCGGGACGGCTACTCCATTATATAGCGCTGTCGTATAGAGGCGCTTCTACGTGACATTTTCGTGCGATGCTCCTTCAAGTCTTTCAATCCAAGCAGCCTCAAATTGTCGTTTAGCGATTCTTCATATCGATTACATCCTCCAATATTTCGCAGCTCTGAGACCCATAGAAGACGCCGGATGATTAAGAAGTTACCGACGAGAGGTCGTTGACCTGGGATCGGAGGAGCCGCACCTGTATGATGGAGTGAGCACTGAGGAAGGAGAAGATCTCATGTCATTGGGAAAGACCGCGCTTTTCACTAACCAGATAAAGGCAAAGAGGTCGTCGTATGAGTGATTTTGAGGAGAGACATGTTTCTGTATGGCACATTGGGTTTGTACAGATAAAATGAAGCTAGATGTCATTATACTGGGGGCTTGGAGTCATGTGAATGAGGGTTTTGTCCGAATACGCTAGACGCGCCACTACATCATCACTACGCACACGCATCCCCTACCCGCTCACTCCCATTGACCTGGTGACGCTGCCGTGAGGACGCGGCGACGAGGAAGTGACGGGGAGGGATGGCCGGGAGGTGGGATGGAGTTGGGTCGAGGGCGAAGCGTGGGTGGGATGATTTTGAGGATGCGAGCGGATGCACGGGATCTGGTGGGAGTAGCTGTGCAGTGACAATGTCACATTAGTCTGGTCTGGAATCTCGATGAAGAGAACCTCATCGAAGGGTGTTAATCCTGGGGTATCTGTAACCCTGTTTGTTGCTCAGAGATTTATAAGTGATTCTTCCTAAGATATCTAGGCATCTTCTTTTAAAGCACACGAAATTAGAATACTGGAAAGTGTGATAATGCACAAGTATATGACAGAATTGTAACTACCTGACAATCCAGCCAAATAATACTAGGGACAACTTGACGAGGTTCTATTCGCTCGACGTACCAGGAGTTTGGGTTAACCCTTCAAGAGTGCAGAGAGGAATGTCTCATGAGATGAACTTGAACCATTGTCTGACCCAACCTCTGACTCATATCCACTCTGATCTGCTTCCTGGGATGGGGCAAATCTGCGGGACACTGACTCAGAATCAGCTAGTGCTCATGTCAGTGTATGATAATTACTGGAAAAGTAAGACACATACTTTTTGTCTCCAGCAATGGGTATCCCAGATATTCTGCCATCTCGGTACTCTCAGGATCAAAACCACAAGTGTCATGGATATCCCACAGAATGGGGTAGATCTGCTGGGGTATGTCATATGACCATGTCTCTATATAGAAGCTGAAGTCGGAAGCACCCTCCCCCACTGCAGTTGATATAGGAATCTGACCTTCCAGATCAGTTGACCACCAGTGATTCGTGTGATCTGTATTGTGGAGATCATGCCAGAGATAGAGACAGTCATATGGCAGTGGTGTACTGGGCTTAATCATTTCACAAGAAAGGTAGATATAGTATGGTATAACTGTAACAACAAAATTCAATTTAGTTGTGAGTGGAAATTCATAGGTGTCACATACCTATCAGTACTTCTGAAGCATTCATCTTCATTGTCTTGATGATATGATGTATCTGGCTTGCCAATACATGGAACAACGGGGATGATGAGTGGTTAAATGATTTCTGGGTTTGAACTTCAATGTGCATTGCCTGGTCAAAGACAGACAGGGCCTGAAGTTGGGATATTGGAATAGTACACCTAACCTTCTCTAAACACCATGATCAAAACTATAATTATATTCCACTCACCGTATCATATCAGATAGATACTCAAACTCGAGTGGGATTTGCTGGCTATCCCAGAGTGACCTGCCAATATATGGCAAGAGTGGACACAATCTTGCCGTGATCCCCTTGTGTAATATAGAAACATCTTTGATGGGCGGGGATACTCTATGATGAACTGAACAGGCCAGTTCCAACAGCTCATAATATTTCACCAGTGATGATCTGGTTAATGACTGGTTCTTGAATGTAGAAGTAAGGGTTTCTAAATCAGAGGTGGATGGTGAGAAGGAAAGAAATGGTGAAAAAGACCCGTGCTCTAGTTCAAAGGTATCAACCATCAGCTGCCCAGCATCATTGACATGATGACCATTACAAGTCTCATTTATGGGCTCATTCATTGGGTATCACACCGGGGGCAATGTGACGTGCACCATGTTCAGTGCACCTCAGCTGTACCTGTGGTCGCACCTGTGGTCGCACCTATGTAATTTTAGTTACCAGATTGATTGATGATATGATGAGATCTGACAGTTACCCCTTTTGAGGAACAATGGGCGCATGTTAAATCTGAGTTGGAAACACGTACATGCACTCTGCGCGTGTCGCGTTAGTCACAGTCTTTGACGCGTTTGATGACAGGACACATGATCATTCTCTTTGTTCCTTCTTCTGCCCATATTCCAACCAATTCCTCTGCCTTCTGCGGCTCTCCAGTCTTGTTTACTCCCAATTCATTCACATTCACATGTCATCTGCCTCAGGTAGCCAAAAACGGAAGCGTTCCAGACCAGATGATGGCTCGGCACCATCAGGTTCTGCCTATCGCGCAAAGAAACAGAAGCAGCGGATGGCTTCCAAAGAGCCTGAAACTACAGAACAGGCCAATTCTAATCCCTTTCATCTTGAAAGGGCCATGGTTCCAAGCAAGGCTCGTGGTGTCAAGGTATGTATTTTCTGTCTTTTATTATTTTTTGATTCTAAAAAATTTCAGGCGGCTTTGATATTGCATCTCCGACTCCTCTGGAGGGCTTATGACCGTTCTACTGTTCCCACGCCACCTGCTCCTGAGTTCAAGGCAGCATTTTCTCAGCGTTTTCATGATTTGAAGTCAGTTGAGGAGCGCCGCGGTGCTGGACCCTCAGTGATTGAGCGTGTATCATCCAACAAGCTTGATGCACTGCGGAATCTCCCTGCTACTGGCACAATTTCTCGAAACCTGCGTCGCATTGACCAGAAAATAATTTCTGTCATTTTCTCTTACCTTGCCAACTATGGCTTCACTGCCTGGAAGCCTGATCTCACCGAGACTTCCACTTCCCTTTGGAATGCAGCATGCGAGAATGTGGCTATTGATTCATTCATTCAAGCCATGGATATGCTTTCCTTGCTCCCAATCACGCCTACATGAATAATCGTGTATTCCTTTCCAACATCTACAATCAATTTGTTTGGGTATATATGAAGGGTCTTCATGAGCTGGAGCTCAGAAGTGCTGGAGCTGTTGCCACTAAAGCTGTTGCTGCAGAAGTTTATCGACGCCGAAAGGCTGTAAGTGATCATATTTCAATTCAGACTCTAGCTTATTCTCAAATCATAGGTTGCAGAGCAGCGTGAAAAATGGGCGCGTTCAGAGGGTTATCCCAAACGTGTTTATCATCAACTTGGTGATCCTGACTGCACATCGGAGGACAAGAAAGTTGAAACTCACTTTATCGTCAAGTCCAAGCCTAGCTGCTCCCCTCTTTGGACTGAATTCAAGGCACAGATTGATGCCAAAATCATTCAACTGACAGCAGTCACAGGTCGATCTGCTCAGGCCAACAAACGTCGTCTTCGTACTCGCCCTGGCCCAGGTGAAACTCAAAAGATCAGTGAATTGCTCAAACTCCCTGATCCCAACACCACCACACTCGATTATTTTGATGTGGCTGCATTCAATGCCTTGCCTATGCAAGTTCGATTTCGCTATGCAAATTGCCCAATTGCTCTTCCAGATACAACAGGCTGGATTTTCAATGATGACAACTCAAAGGAGGGTCGAGCATGGAAGAAGATGAAGACTAGAGAGTTTATGACAAAATATGGCGATGATATTGTGAAGAAATTGGGATACAATCTTCCAACAGAGGAGGATATGGCTGAGATCATGGAAGATGATTCTGACATGGACGAAAGTGCTGGTTAATTGTATCAGGTGTGATCCTTTATGCTTTACAACTTATCATCTTTTGGTTCTGCAGTTACATCCTCATCCTATGTTTTTTGCTACTTTCTTTCTCATGTTATGCATATATGAAACAATATTTTCTTTATTTAAATATCAATGGGCCTGAAGATATTCAACCAATTAATGATCTGTGTCTAATTTCGACCCCGATTCAATGCAGAACACACTACAAGGATTTCAGCATCAATTCCATATGTCCCCTTGGGCCTTTTCCATGCCACAACATGAGATATAAGTTGTTGTATGTCAATGATATGTTGAACACTAGACACTGCCACATCAAATATTTCAATCTGAAAACATGGCAGCTTGCTATAGGGTGCCATTTTCTCTTCATGAGCATGGAATAGCTTGTGTTCACGAATCTGCAGAAAAGTATGCAGAACACCTTTGAATGGGGTCTGCCAGATGGTCTCAATGAACCCAGTGAGCTTTATGTTCTTACCAATCTTGGCATAAAATTGAACTGCACTGTTACCAGGATGAGATTGTTGGCAGCTATAAGTTTTCCCTCTGAAATGAATTTCTGAGCGAAGCTGGACCATCGGTGGAAGAATAATGGCATCCTCTGGATGGTTTGGCTGTATATATGATCGACAGAATGGCTCTGTCAGACGAACATGTGCAAGTAGACTTTTGTAGTCATGATCACTGAGACCAGTGCTATTTGCAAGATGTTGAGCAACTTCCTCTGCAGTGAGAGATTGTCCCTGCACTACAATGTCTGGAGATGGAGGATCAAGAATATCTGCCAATTGGCTGTGCAGTGAATTATCAGATGTTTGATCCTTGAGAAGAGCATCCAAACGGCTGCGACGGCACATTTGCTGGAATAGAGTGAAATCCATATCATCTAACAATCAATTATTAGCCTTGCCTATCTTATGGAACATAAAGCAACTTACATATATGCTTGTTTGTATTGATATTTTGGAACATTCCCAGCAGACGCTCACCGGAAAACTCACTGAGAGCAGCCAGTGGGCCCCAATATTTCAGAATATCAGGGTTGTGCATGGCATAATGATGATTTGGTTTTGAGCGATAGTTGAGGAAAATTGTTCCAACACTCTGTCGGTAATTAACATAATGTGATAGGTAAGCATCAGCTTCATCATTTGATGTTGTGAAGGATGCAATGATATTGCTGGATGCCACTAGATCATAGAGATTTTCCAATAGAAGTGCTTCTGTGCTACCAACAGCTTGGCCATTAGTGAACCAGAGTTCAGGGAGGATGATAGGAAAGATGATTGTGAAAAGGATGAGCAGTTCATTTGCCTTGAGTGAGCCATGTGCTGCTTCACCAAGATTCACAGGGGGTCGATTGATATATGTTGGAAGTGGAATATTGTAGATGCATCCACGGATTGTTTCCAGCTGTGGCAATGAAAAATCAAAAGCTGCTGCCACAGGTGGGGGCTCAAAAGCATTATAATCATGATCAACATCCATCTTGTCATCTTCTGCAATATCATGGATAGTTTCTTGATCATCTGATACAATACTTGATGGTGGTTCTGAGATTGGAGTTTGAGAGGCTCGCCAAATCTGGAACTGAGGAATCTCCAAGGGATGACTTGTTGACTCATTCAGGAGGTCTTCAAGTTCAGAATCAATATCTGAGTATTCCTCTGGCTGAAATAGCTCATCATCACCATCCTGATTCTCAGTATCTATTGCCTGAATCCGTTTGACCTCTCTGGATGTCCGGCCAATGCCATATAAATCACGAAGGTGGTATTCAAGAATACCCTCCAGTGTGTTATGCATAAAGCCAAGAACTATCTGGTCAACAGGGCGCCAATATGGCAGATCATGAAGTGGTGTCCAGCGAACACCATTCCTGCGTGCAATCAGGACCCGCCCAGTTTTTGTCTGACAGTCTTTCCATTCTTGAACTGCATCCCGAACTTGCTCATTGGTACGCTTGGTCCAATTCTGCATGTTTATATCCTCTACATCCTGTAGTTTGCAGTCACAAAAGGAGCAAAAAAGGGTTGCAGCATAGCTGAGAAATCCTGTGATCTTCCGAATGGCTGGAAGATCAGCAATGACTGGAGCAATTCGGACCCGGATGTTGATCCCATCTTGGTGACGATATGTGGGTAGAGCCTTCCCAATCCAGAATTCAGCCAAAGCTGTCTTGAGAGGGGCAAGGATATGTGATATGGTGATGACATCTGGCTCACTTGGTCCTGGAATGAGACCAACAATGAAAACATTTTCAGGTAGATGGCAAACATCAGGTGGCAAGTTCAGACAATACAGAACAATTGCACCAGATGAGATGACCTTTCCTGGAAGTGGTATAAGATCACAGAATAAGCAATAAACAAGAAGGCATACCAGAAATCTTGTTGGTGAGAGGATTGAACCAGTCAACATATAAGGCAAAAGTAAGATTTCCCTGGATGTAACGAAAGTCTCCAAGGTGCCGAGCTGCTGGACTATCCCAAAATCCATGCGTGATGTTTGGATTTGTAACATGCACATAGGATTTGTTGATCAGGTCCTCAATTCCTGGCCTTCCAAGAAAGTACCGGAGCCAAGATTCCAAGGACTGGGTAGTATAGAATTGACGAGGAACCTCCTTGGTACCAGAGCGCAAATGCCGGGCCTTGTAAAGTGGTTCATTACACATTGCTGTCCTTTTGGATTCCTTCCTGGTACACCTGCGAGGGCCAGAATTGTTGTTATTGAAAGGATATAAGGTGAAGCACTTTGGACAGGAGATTGTTCGGGTGAAATCAGGATTCAGTGGTCCATGACTGTACACTGTGCGGATATCTCTGGGAATGTTGAATTGGGGGAACTCAACATTATTAATACCAGCAAGACATAAAATAAGAATGAACAATCCAGCTACAGCATTCAGAATGAGACTCAGTGCACGAAGAACTTGATTTGCCTTTGCTTGACTTAGTCCAGCATGCAGCTGAAGCCAAGCAACAAGTAAAAGACAAAGCTGACTGATTTTTTCAGCTTCAACTGTGGGATCTGAGGATGGGAATCAGTATGTAAATGTGAACCAGAAAGGATCACCAGCTGACTGAAAGTTGTGGAAATATGATGTGGTTGCTCTGAGTTGTCAGAGTCATCATCAGACTCTGAGACTGCTGGTGAAGCCTGATGATGTGGTAGACTTTGATGATTTGAAGTCCGACGCTTTATATCATCCACTTCATGGCGAAGCCGTGTTGTATGCTCTACTTCACGTCCAGGATATTTGCGACCGTGTTTTGAATAAGTCAGCTTTGAGCAGACAGAGCAGACACAGACCACTTGCATGGTGGGAGAGGGCAAGAATGGATGTGACAGCTTTCACATCAACAACTTTATAACAGACCAGACACTTCACAACCTTGAATGATGCAGATGCAAATCAGCTGTATAAATACCATCATTGATCCTAACTAGTCCTAATCACTTGCTAATGATATATACATGTAAACTGGGCCAGCAAATTCACAGTATAAGTAAATGCAACAACAGACTTGGGGGCAATGTTAGCGCAAAGTCTGTCACCCAGCTGCAATGAAATATTCCGATGAAGTTCCGATACAGGCCCGATCAGATGAAACATGAGAGAATTTGTCCAAAAGTGTGTTGCCGAAAGTTGCCGACACAGCCTCTTTGACAGAACGTGAGATCATCTCTCAAGGTGCAGGTCAAGGTGCAGGTCAAGGTGCAGTGAACTCAGGTGCGAGAGCTTTTGCCCCTGGTGTCAGTGAGATTCAGGAAGCTGGCATCACAGCGCCCAAAGGGGATAGTCACGTGAGTTCTTACGCTTCGCGGAGCCGCAGTCCAGGCAAGCTTTTCTGTCAATTAGGCAGCATGTAATACGTCAGGAGGACAAAATAGACAATATTTCTGGTCAATGGGGATGTTGCACCACAAAACCAAAATTTGAACATGTGGGAAAAACGACCACGTCTTTTAGTGGCTGTGCACATCGTGACAATGTCATCCGTTATGCATGACATCGACCTTGAAAACGACGACCACAATAGGGCTCGCAACCGTCACCGTATCTGTACGGTTATACGGCCGGGCGGTACGGTTACGGAACCGTAACCGGCAGCTGTTTTAGACAGACCCTGACGGTACGGGTGCCGGTACAGGTTTTGCCGTATACGGGACGGCCGTAATCCCGTCAATTACGGGTAATACGGGCATCTTAAAATGATTATTTATTGTTCTAATTAGAAGACAGCGCCGAAAATAGCATGGCCTGCTCGGGGCGCTTTACACCTTGGAGTTATTGCTTAATATCATGTGCAATAGTGACACTTGAAGCTTGAAGTTCCCGGTGGCTGGTCTTCTGGGTCCTGTCTTCTGAGTCCTCTCACCTTGACAAGAGACTGGTCACTCACCAGTGATCATGTGGTATCCCGAGCGGTACATGATGAGCAGCACGCAATTTCCCAACAATTTATACCATCATTCCAGGTTCAATTCATTTCTTATCTGTCCTCCTTGTCCTCCTCATACAAGACACTGGACAAGAGGCAAAAAATGGGGACTCATACATGCCGCTTGTCGGCCTCTATTTCACTGGTATATAGTGAAACTGTTGTAAATTAGCTCCATGTTGTGCAGAGTAATATCACTCACATATGGTTCCAAACCATGCCCCTGCAAGGCATTCCCTGCTGACTTTATCCTTGTGAGTTTGAGACACTATGTAGGTACAAGATATTCACCTGCAACTGATCCATCTGTCATCATTTGTGGGTCTCCTGTATTTGAAGATAGAGTCATGTACCACTCACCGCATCAGCAATATAGGAGACAAATGAAGGCCCAGATAATGAGAGATGATATTGGTCAAAGCCAGTTTTCTGCACATTATGAAATATGAGAGCAGTGAAATTTCTTGCACAGCATAGACCATATAGTTGGATGATGTTGGGATGTCTGTACAAAAAGTCAGTGCATTGTTTTTTGCATTGAGTGCATGAATCATGATTTACCTCACTCCTGATAAGCGATGGAAATCCCGCTTCCAGTTCTGGATAGCAACTTTATAGCAGTATTGAACAAATTGGAAACGATGGACTCACACTGATTGCTAGGCCTTCATATTTGTGAATGAGCATGCTTCCATGTGGCTGTTGGAATAATCGTCCCGTGTATTTCCGAATCCGTCCAACCTCGACCAGAGTGCCATCAGATTGTAGGTCATGATGGAAATTATGGGAGCCAAGCTCAGTTTCAAGAATGATATCTCGAACTTTGATTTTTGCATACTGGAAATTGAGGATCAACCCAATCAAGAGGATACCAAAGGGAAAAAACCCTCACATCTGCATCATCGTCGGCCTGTGGATGGTGGTGGTGGTGATGATGAATCTGGTTTGACTGGTTATTTGAGAACAAAGAGCCATGTATGGTCCCTAGAGTACTCCAATTAAGCTGTATCAATCAGGGAACAGCTCATGAAACCCACCAATATTTGAATGAATCAGGCTTGGTGCGAATGCTCCCAGCTGAGCATTGTTGTTATCAGAATTGGATGTCTCAGTGCTGGCTGCGCGATGATTCTTGCGCCGGAAGAGACGTACAAGCTGGAGCGGCATGATGGGAGAACACAAGAAGGCAGCTGAGCCAACGATGTGCTGTTATAATCTGAATGCTGTCCACTTGACAGCTTCACCAGCGCTAATCAAATGCAAAATAGGCGCTTACTGCACAGCCTGGAACTGTTGTGAAATCCCCATGGCATTTTCGCACTGCATGTTCAGGCTGTGTAATTGGGTTGAAGGATGCGCACGGATGTATAGACCAAAAGGACAAAAAAAGCGTGGGAACACCGCAATTTCCGACCAAAAAGCTCCGCATTGATCCGGGCCCTCGTGATCACCCGATCTTGTCCTTCACCACCGACAATTCGTTTTTCTGTTGCCTGGTACCTCTGTCCACTGAGCCAACCATATTGAATTCCACGAAAGATGACGGTCATTGTGTTTCCCATTTTGTTCTCCGACTTGCGGCTTATCTTGTTCCAGATGAGCAGCTAAAATCTGGTAGAAAGCCATGTCTATTCCCAGATTGAGGATGTGTCAAAGTCCACAGTAACCCGGAATCTTGCAAGGAACTATGCTTCCAAAGACTCTGATCACTAATAATGTTCGTAATGCTTTTTTTGAGCCGACCAGTGCCTTCATTAATAAACTGGTTTACCGTCTAGGGCGGGCGACATTCCACCGACTGGGAGCGCTTTACATTCCTCGGCATCCTGGAGAGCTCATTCACCTCATGAGCCATCGGCTGAAGTCCTTAATTCCGATGGCTACGGCCCTTACTTTTCCATTCGTGTACATCTTTTGTATTCCCAAATATCATTGTTGCCACTCGAATTTTTTCTTATCTCGCGCGATTTTTCAGATCGGCCGTAAAATTTACCTCGATAATAACTGGTATTTGAGCATCGATGAATTTGTAATACTAACATTCGGAGTACTTGTAGTTACAAACAGCTGCAAATCAACTTTGACATCCGAGTCTACCAACATTTTACGATGCATATTCCACGACAGCTTGCTCTGCATGGTGGGGTTGCCTTTTTCTGCTCTGCTAAGATGGCAGCATGCTGGCTCTTGAGCAGAGCGAGCTTGTTCCAGTCGCTCTCAAGCTTGCAGTGATTCGACACCACGTCCAGTGCCTTTCTGGTGCCACCTTGCCGACGCATGAAAGGAGTCGCAGTTTCCATTCAACAGCCTACAGGCTTGCCAAATGACAGGTCCCCATCGCGTAGCTGGATCTATTGTGCTGGATTAGAGAGAATACCATGAGCAGGATGAAAAAAAAACCGAAACAGATCTAGCTCTCACAATTGTGAATGAGGCTAGGATAAGCGTGATGAGGGTTCACAAAGTATGTTTAGCATGGGATTTGGGCGGGAACAATGACCGGCACTGCTGGGAAAAACGTCGTGTTTAAAAATATCGCGCTTTTATCATTTCCGCAGGACCCAGGTCCAGGATCATTTGAATTGCCATTGATTCGCAAGGAGTTGGGATACCATTTATCTCATGGGACTTGATAATAAAAGTAATACACCTACTCAGACATTCAAAGATCACACTTCGGAGATCTGGCTACAGCGAGCAGTGCCTCTGCCAGATTATTCTGACGGGCTGTCCTAGGTGGGAAGGCGGTCAGTTGAAAGAACTCCAAGAGCCCCTTCGGTCAGTCACGAGTCCCGTTGAGATGCCTCAGTAGATCTCTGTCTTGGCACTGCATGATGAGCCATGCGACCATCCTATTTGCACTGATGGTGGGCTTAATGATCAGAGCGGCATGATCATAGACATCACGGAAGGAACCTCCTCGAATCAGATCCAACTATCAGATTCGGGATCAGGGTCTTGCACCGATGGGACTGAAACAGATGTACCCCAAGATCAGTAAGAATCAGTGAATATGCGCCGCTCAGTGGAGCTTGGTTGAATATATATCCTGTCTCTGAACTAATAGCTGGCTTGCGCTCTACAATACTCAACAAGGGTGCCATCAGTTCGCTCTAGCTGGGCAGATGAGGATGATATCAGATCCAGCGCACCTTGAGCCACTTGACTGTTAATTCCTCATCATTGCTTCACGGCTAAGGACTCTTACCCTCCATACGGTATGGAAGATCAACCAAGTCAGAGATAGATAGATAGACAGATAGATAGATAGATTACAGGGTAGAAACACAGGATATCTGACATTCTCCAGAGGAGGCGAGTGCGGACATATAAAGCCCTAGTGTTACAGCGCAATAATGTGCTGGTAGTTGACTACGGACAGATCTCAGAATATCTGAGACCGTCGGTGACCAGTCATTGTTGGCATCGAGTGTATCTCTTGTCGAGTTGGAAACTAAAGTGATGAGGTTGAGTGTATTTCTTGGGACAAGATTTTGTATGATTGAGGTGTGTAACGTGAGTCATTTACACCTGAGGAACTATAACGGACAGGTGCACTATAAGCGCCACAGTCCGGAGGCGAAAGGCCGCTCAAATCGGCCGGATTTTGAGGGAGAGAGCTCTAGAAAAGCATCCCGAAATGATTTATAATACTTTGAGAGCTATTTCTCTGCGAGATCCGCAAGCAATAGAAGCATAGCCTGGTACATATGAGAGCGTGGAATGACACTGGGATGGCGAATCTCAGAATGGTCAGGCTTTTGTCGAGAAAAAGATGAAGAAACCTGATGGCAGCTGTCTCGTGTCAAGTCACCGTCTCACACAAATCTCTCAATGTAAGTCTCCAGGCCATTGGCTTTGTCCAGAGACCCACTACAGATGGTTGTCGGTGAACTTCGCCGCAATGAATGGCGTGGGACCACGGCAGGTTCGGCAGAGCGGCCAAAATGGATTGATCTGTGTCTCGTGATCACGCCATCATCGTCTCCACCCTCCGAGTCCAACGCATTTTCGTGGCTCTTTTCCCCTTGACCCGTCAAGCCAGGTCAGCCCTTCAAGAAGCAATGCTGAGGTAATTATTCCTCTCTTTCTATCCCCCAACGAAGCTCATCCGTGGACCGAAGGAAGTAACCGAAATACGCAAAGGCTCTGCCTCCAGCTCGGGACCATCTCCAAGAAAACGGAGCTCAGAATCCGATCAGAAACACGATTCTGCAGAGGGATTGCTCCGTAAAAGGCGCGTAGCCCGAAGGTGTATGAATGCTTGTTGACCAAAATCCTTTTTTGACGAAACGGTTCAGGGCGTTGAAGCGTCAGATATTCCCTGTCATCGTCTTCAGACCATTATACCCATCGGCAGCCGTCATTAACGTGCAAACGCTGCAGCCCGTTCGCTATCACAGCATCCAGCGACAGAGCAGCGCCTCTCTCCCACCTCCGCAATCTCAGAGACCCATTCGTTATTCAGCTCGGCATACCTCTCTCGCTCATGGCCTCCCGGAGATGCTTTGTTCCCCATCGTCGGCATGGATTCGCGGGTGGCCGTGAAGGAAAGCAGCGACAGTCATGCTGTTAGCTTGCACGGTCAATAGTCTCCTTATTATTGCCCCAAACCCAACCTACTAGCCTCGCTTCGTCACAAGGTGCGTCAAGCAAAGGTAAGCTCATTGCTCTGAAATGGTCTTCTTGTCATTGACCTATTTCAGCGCGGATATAACTCATATGAGAGCTGCTCTCCCGAATCCTCATTCATACACCAAATTCTATTGGCATTCACCGGCGCCACGACGTCCCGACCAGCTGGAGCACCTGTCAATTGATCTGTTGCCGCTTTCCTCGAGGGTTCATTGGGCAGCCGAGACAACTATTCTGTGCCGCCTGAGACGGGTCTGGATGAGGAAAGGTGAAAGCATTCAGAAGGATGCGAACAACTACCTTGGCTCTAACAACCTCTCTGTTTCTCGACAGCCCCATCCACCCATTCGCCAATGAAAGACATCTTCATCTCATTACCGACGAACCTACGACCCTGCCCTGCATTGCTGTGTTCTCATGCAGAACATTCTCCGATGCAATAGAATCACCACCTTGACTTTACTGTCATACTGGATGTCGAAGAGATTTGAGACCCCTTGGAACAAAGGAGATTTCTGACAAAAGACAACCTCAGCCTTGAAACTCCTTCCTCCAGTCTCTTGGTTCGCTAGCTCTAACATCCGCCGGGCAATAAATGACAAGACCATCCATGGACTTTTTCTTTCAAACAGCGCTCAAGACGGGAGGTGACGCTGCCGAGGAGATCCGACATCACCTTCCCTGCACCACGGAGGTGATGGGTGGTGGAGGGTGAAAGAGTGAAAGGTGAAGGGTTGGTTGCGGATGCGCGGGATGTGGGAGGCGATCGAGGTGTGCGGGTGGGAGCGACTGGAACAACAAGTGGACATAGTAGCATAAAACAGAGCTATATTTTCACAGAGCAGACATTTGAATATAGATACTTGAATTTAAATGTTTGAATTAGCAGAGAGAAATGTATCATTGGATGAAGTTGAGCCATTCTCTGATTCATTATCAGAGCCAATCTCCGAGTTCTCTGCAGTCAACACTTCTCTGCCCGATGAATAGTTATCTGATTCTGACAATTTTGCCTCAAATAAGTCTGAATAACAGTCAGGTTTCAATCAAAAATGAAAAAAAAATGGAGTCACCGGCTTCCAAAACTGGTTCGAGCAGCGGATACCCCAGATACTCGGCCATCTCTGTGCTCTCTGGGTTGAACCCACATGCTTTGTGGATATCCCGGAGGATGGGATATATCTGCTGGGGTATGTGATATGCATACATACTGATCCTGGTATGCAAGCCGATGTTGAATGCATCCTCAATTTCTATTGTTGGTATGATGGTTTGACCCTCCGGATCAGTTGACCACCACCAAGTATTACTAGATGGAGTGCAGTCAAACCAGAGATATAGCAGAGTGCATTGCAGAAGTCTGTCTGCTGCATTGGCAGACTGTCCACTCATTTGTGGAGCTGCAGTGCAGGAGATTTCAATGTCCCATGGAATCTCTGCAATTGGTCCTTGAATCATTCCGGTCCTTATAAAAACCCTTTGATGACTGACTTGTCTGTACCTCCATATCATTTATATTCATTTGCTTGCTGAGGTGATGCACCTGGCTTGCCCATAGATTGAATGTTGGAATGCTAGATGCTTGACTGGGTTCAGAGGTAGCGGATTGCACTCCAATAACAAAATACTGATAAAAGTTCAAGTTATTGAGGTCTGATGTTGGAATTGTGCATCTGAAATTTCATAGAAATCAAGGTAAAATGGTAGAATATGGACCAAGTACTCACCGGATGGACGTATCTGGCATACATTCACACAGGACATGATCTCCATCAGAACGTCCTTTGTCAAGCCTGAAAATATACGGTTTAGGCACATACAATGTTGTGGTGCCCTCCTGGTGCTTCATGGAAGCATTGAAGTTATTTATGGTGTGCCAAGAGCTGTAGAAGTCACAGATCACTGCAAGTAGATCATGATATTCTCCTAGTGATGACTTGGATAATGAATTGGGGTTGAATCTGGAAAACAGGTGCTGTATATCTTGACCAGATTGATAAGAGGCCAGCTTGTATGACCTCTGGTCAGGGTTTGGTGAGAAGGTATGGACCACCAACTGGCCAGCATGATCAATATTGTAAGCAGACAGATAAAACTCCTGAAGGAGATTAGATCTCCACTGATGTCTCCAGAACAGCATCACTGACCTGGGGTATTAGACCATGTGTGCACAAAGCATCAGCTGCTGACTGCATGTTTGTCAGTGGCCACAGTGATGACATGTAAAATGAGAAGTATTCACATTGAATTGATCCCACTGTCATCCTCTCAGTGGTCTAGTCAATTTATGAGTAATTTATCACTTACCAGGTCACCGACCCAGGTGACAAAGGATGGTCCTGACAATGAGAGATGATAGTCCGAGAAAGTGTTTTGCTGCCCACTGTGGAATATGAGAGCAGTGAAATGTCTTGAATCACAGACACCATATAGCTGAAGAATATTTGGATGTCTGTACAGGCATCAGTTCATGTACAGATTTTGCACAGATGCTCATGATATATGAACCTCACTGCAGAGAATACATCCAGGTCCCGTTTCCAGTCCTTTAATGCAAGTCCCTCATATTTGCGAACAAGCATGGGCTGGCTGGAGTCCTTATAGATGTATCCATCATACACCCGAATCTGACCAATCTCTCGGGAGGTTCCATCAGATTGCAGCTCATGATGGGTGCCACCATATTTCAGCTCCCTTTTGAGAATGATGTCTCGAACTTTGATTTCAGCATACTGTTCAAAGAAAATGAATCAACCTAAATGCAAGGGTTCAACAAATGCTCACATCTTTGTTGTCTGGAGCCTGATGCTGGTGGTATACTGTGGTCAGCTGGTTATTTGAAAAGACCGAGCCATTGATGTTATCTGCCAATAAAGTTATCACGATTTTGCACAATCTCCAACCAAATCTACAAACCAAGTCTTACACCATGTAAGCTTTGAATTAATGCTCCCATCTGAGCCCCACTATCATTGGCATTGAGTTCTTCTGCAATTGGGCCAGCAAAGTGGCTGGTTTCAGGGACCTTGTTGCGGCGGCGGAATCGTGTAAGCTTGAAAGGCATGGGGGGAAGAAGCAAGATTGAACGAGCCTTATGACTAGTCCTGATCCTGTGTTGTTCAACAGCTTTTTCACAGCGCTTATCCAAATATAGTGTGACAGATGTCTGACAGACACAGCATGACACAATACTGTGAAAATGTGTATTTGTGGCATGGTATAGGGAGGCCCCTTAGACTTGAGCTCAACTGCTGTTCGATCAGGCGTCTATTCGAAGTCACATGCTTGAAGTTCGAATGTGCGGAAATAGATTGTGAATAGGCGCTGTGAATATGTCATCACTATGCTCAAATACGCGACCTGTTCAAGTCTAGACACAGCCTATTTGAACATATACTCACACCCTTCGAAGAGGTGATTTATTCCCACTCTCTATATATAGCCCCGATACGTAGTGTTTGTTGCCCTGTTTTATTGCTCAGGTTCATCACTGATGTTCTTGTATTGGAGATTTTGATGCTGTGAGGAATTTCACCAAGCCACTTGTAAGTGATTTTTTCTTTCAATGATCAGAACAGCACAGGACTTGAGATACTGCAAAGTGATATTGTAGCACATGAATCAATTACTATTGCAGGTCCAAAGTTACAGCTATTTCCGGTACCTAAGGCACGGCATCATTTTTGATCATGAATTTGATGCCGCCAAAGAATAAGCTAGAGTAGTACAACAAACAGGACAGTAATTAGTAAAATTAAGGACTATTTACTAGAACACTGCAAATTTTGGGTAATCCTCCCGGCTCCGAGAGCGCAGAGACAAACGTCTCATGGGATGAACTAGAACCATCATCTGATTCAACCTCTGACTCATATCTACTATGTGAAGAGTCGACTTGTACCAACAGTCAGTGTATCATAATGTCCAGAAAATAAAAGACGCACTTCTTGGCTCAAGCAATGGGTATCCCAGATATTCTGCCATCTCAGTACTTTCCGGATCAAAGCCACATGCTTGGTGAATATCCCACAGGATTGGGTAGATCTGCTGGGGTATGGGATATGACCATATGTATATACCAAAGCCGATGTTGGAAGCACCCTCCACCACTGTAGTCGATATAGGAATTTGACCTTCTAGATCAGTTGACCACCAGTGATTCTGTCGATCTGGATGGTTGAGATCATGCCAGAGATAAAGGGAGTCATATGCCAGTGGTGTTGCTGGCTTGATTTCCCCACAATGAATCTCTATGTAATATGGCAGATCTATAACAAAAGAAATTCAATTTTTCATGAGTGGGAATTCATAAGTGCCATGCACCTGTCAGCACTTCTGAAGCATCCATCTTCAGCCTCTTCATGATATGATGTATCTGGCTGGCCCATACATGGATCAATGGGGTTGATGAGTGGCCAGATGATTTCTGGATTTGAACTTCAATGAGCATGTCCTCCCACAAAGACATCTGCTGAAACTGGGATACTGGAATAATACACCTAACCTCCAATGAAAACTATGATTGAAATAATTATATTCCACTCACCGCAGCACACCAGAAAGATATTCAAGCTCGCCCGGGATTTGCTGACTACCCCAGCGTGACCTGGCAATATACGGCAACGGAGAACACCAGTTTGTTGTGATTCCTCGGTATATTATAGAAACATCCTTCTTGGATGGTAATAGGCCGGTATAAACTGAACAGGCTAGTTTCAACAGATCATAATATTTCACCAGAGATGATCTGCTTACAGCTATTTCCGGTACCTAAGGCGTGGCATCATTTTTGATCACAAATTTGATGCTACCAAAGAATAAATCATAGCAGGTGCAAGTCTTGTTGGATTAGCTTCAGAATAGGCTCTAATTTTTTGTCTTTGAAAGTTTTAAATGATAGGCTACTTTTCTTCAATATACCATGTGAATTTCAGCAAGGTACAAGGAGGAGGGGTGATTTGATGAAGTCTGGGACCTAGAACATGCAGGACACTTTGAGGACTCTCTGGAAAGGACTAAAACTTCAGGTATATGTATCATATACCTATACAAATTATCCCAGCAGACATATATATTTCATTCTAGGTAGCAAACCCAGTAGAATGTACCTTCAGGCTACAGCTAATTACTCAGTCTCCAGTGGTCTCTAGATGCTTGGGGTACTTTATAAGACATATTATAGTGTACTAAAATGTTCACAAACATGTCTCAAGGGAAATTGGGATGCTTAGAGCCTTCTACTGCCATTCCAAGAGACAGGGGATGGATGTCACACAGTGTGACATAACAGTCCAAATTGGTCCAAGTCTCTGGGAATGCTAGTACAATGCTCTATGCAGCCTCATTTCCTCAGAACATCTTCTTACAGATACTAGGACACTATACCATTTGTTACCAAGTACCCTGAGTATCCAGAGACCATTAGAGGCTAAGCAATTAGCTGTAGCCTGAGTGTACCTCCTACTGGGTTTGCTACCTAGAATGAAATATATATGTCTACTAGGATAATTTGTATAGGTATATGATACATATACCTGAAGTTTTAGTCCTTTCCAGAGAGTCCTCAAAGTGTCCTGCATGTTCTAGGTCTCAGACTTCATCAAATCACCCCTCCTCCTTGTACCTTGCTGAAATTCACATGGTATATTGAAGAAAAGTAGCCTATCATTTAAAACTTTCAAAGACAAAAAATTAGAGCCTATTCCGAAGCTAATCCAACAAGACTTGCACCTGCTATGATTTATTCTTTGGTAGCATCAAATTTGTGATCAAAAATGATGCCGCGCCTTAGGTACCGGAAATAGCTGTAATGGCCGGTGCTTGAATGTGGAAGCAAGGGTTTTTAGATCAAGGGCGGATGACAATGAAGAAAAAAATGGCGTAAATGATGCCCGTGCTGGTGTGAAAGTATCGACCACTAGCTGGCCAGCATAATCAGCATTATAACTGTGTAGATAATCAGACTGCAATAAATCATTAACTGCCTATTGATGGAGAGTGATACCACCAACATATGGTTGCAGACCATGCCCCTGTAAGACATTCATAGCTGACTTTATCGGTGTCAGTATGAGACAGCATGGAAGTACAAAGATATTCACTTGAAACTGATCCATCTGTCATCATTTGTTGGTCTTCTGTATTTGGACATGGAGTCATTTACCACTCACCAAGTCAGCAATATAGGTGAGGAATGAAGACCCAGATAATGAACGCAAATATTCTCGAACCCGATTTCGCTGTACATTGTGAAATATCAGAGCAGTGAAATTGCGTGAACGGCAAAGACCATATAGCTGAACGATGTTGGGATGCCTGGGGATCAATCAGGGCCCAACCGATTATTGGCATTGGTAAGTGGTGACCTCACTGCAGATAACACATTGAAATGACTCTTCCACTCCTGCAATACAATCCAAGATTATAATATTGAAAACAATATATGGACTCACTGTGGTTGCTAGTCCCTCATATTTGTGAATAAGCATAGTTTGATGTGGCTGGTAGAATAATCGGCCAGTGTATTTCCGAATCTGTGCAACCTCAACCAGAGTGCCATCAGATCGCAGGTCATGATGGAAACTCTGGGAGCCAAGCTCAGTCTCAAGAATGATATCTCGAACGTTGATTTCAGCATACTGGAGGATGAATGTGGATCAACTAAATCAGAATGATACCAAAGGAAAAAACCTCTCACATCAGCATCATCCTTAAGCTGTGGATGGTGGTGGTGATGAACCTGGTTATTGGAAAACAGTGAGCCATTTATGGTCCCTAGAGATCTCGACTTGAGCTGTGTCAACCAGACAACAGCTCATGAGACACACCAATATTTGAATGAGTCAGGCTTTGTACAAATGCTCTTGCCTGAGCATCATTGCTATTAGAATTGGATACTCCTGCCAGCTGTGAGACATTTCTGGTTGCAGCGCTGGCTCCGTGATAATTTCTGCGCCGAAAGCGACGTACATGCTGGACGGGCATGATGGGAGAAACAAGAGGGCTGGGCACACGACGTACTATTAAAATCTAAATGCTGTCCACTTGACAACTCATTCAGCGCTTATCAAATTGCAAATATAGATACTTACAAGTTACTGTACAGCCGTTGAATTTGAGTGGACCCCGCGGTCTGAGGGCCTATTGCTCCGCATGTTCAGACTGTGTAATCGGGTTGAAGAATACGCTCGCAGCGCACAGATGTGTAGACTAAAAGATCATGGGAACATCGCAGTTTCCGAACCGACGCCTTCCAAAAAGCTCCGCATTGATCCGGCCCTCGTGACCACCCGGCTTTGTCCTTCCCCGTGATTCATTTACCACCGACAATTTGTTTTTCTGCGGCCTAGTATCTCTTTTCACCGAACCAACCATACCGAATTCCACGAAAAATGACACGGTAATTGTATTTCCCGTTGTGTTCTCCCATTGACGCTTATCCTGGTTCAGACAAGCACCTAAAGTCCGATAGACATCCGTGCACATCTGGATGACTAGATTCCCTCATTCAGGACGTGGCACAGGCCCATAGTAACCCAGAATCTCCCAAGGAAACATGTTCCCCAAATACTCTGGGCGCTGTTAATGTTCGTCGTCTTTGATGACCAAATTGCACTCATCAATAGACTGGTTTGGGCGGGCGATATTCGATGATACAGCATCTCTAGTGGCTGGGGAGCTTGTGCAAATCCGGAGAGCAGTATCAGTCGCTCATTCGCTCATTTTCCGAGGGAAACCTTTTATCCTTCCAGAACTCGTGGTGCTCACAAATCCATATATACTATACACATTCAATACTATCGATCTACGAAAGGGAATGATTGATGATGAAATTCCTAATCAGGGTAGATATTTCTGATGGTGAGTGACTCACCGAGCCTTGCAACTACGAGCCACCAGTGGGCTCGAGGCCGTCCGCTGGCGGCATTCAGGAGTCCCCATTGATCTCATCTACTTTAATTCATAAAATCTGTGTTGCGGCAACATTTAAGCAGAGAATGAGAGTTAAACTATCGCTTGAGCAATTGAGGAGCAGGCTATTGAACTGCTGGTCTATTCCATGAACTCATGCATACCCTGTTGAAATACTCACAGACCAGAGAAATGCGATGAGATGAGCCTGCGGGGAATCCTACGCCTATGGAGAAAGGTCATGTGGATATCTCCGTTGGGGACTGACGGAGGAGCTCTCAATTCTGCTCCGACCCAACAGATGAGCCCACAAGGGGAACTCGTAATTGCAAAAATTAGTGCTACCAACAAACACAATCAGTCAGTGGTTGATGCTGACAGTGCCTCGATGACAGCCAAAGGGTCAGACCAAGGGTTTGCACTAGGACACAGAGGATATTGAGGGCACAGGAAGAAATAGATATAAGTGTTAGCACAGTTGCAGTCAACAAAGGCACCATTGCAGCAGAAATGTGGTCAACAACTGGTCAAGAACAAAGGTCGGTGCTACCAGCAGCAGAGGCTGGAATCTCAAAGACATAAGCAGTCTTGAGGGAAGGCTTGGTGTACATCCTGAGAAACATATCCAGTCACAATGTGCAGTGAGAACTGAGTTCATGAGGGAATCCTTATCATGGTATGGTTAGCACTACTTATAGAATGACAAGGACACAACAATGTCATTATCCTTTAAAACAATTCATCATTAGTTTTTCTGTTCAACGTGACAATGTCAGATAGATGCAGGCTTGGTCGAATCAAAACTAATATTGAATAGCACCCACATACTGACAGCATGTCCTGTAATTCATCAAGGGTCTTGACCACAGTGGAGATTGAAGGAGCATTATCCACTGCAACCAAAATCACAAAGCACCGTCTGACTTGCGATCGTGTTATCGATCTAAACTGTAGGTACATGGCTCGTATTAACCCTGAGAAGATCTGATTGACTGGAGACACATGAAGTGAGCTTGATACAGAGACCAGGAGAGGACAAAAGTCGCAGTTCAATTGGAAGATCAATTGACATTACCAGAAGCATCACATCTACTCACCCACATCTTCCTCCACACTGCACAAATGCGCTCTGCGACCACACTCGTCGCTACGCACACACATCCCCCATCCCCTCACTTCCTGGTAGTCAGGAGGTGACATTTCCGAGAGGACGGGAGTGAAGGGTGGGTGGGATGGCCGGGATGTGGGAGGTAAGGTCAGGTTGGCGAGGAGCGAGGGCGAAGCGCGGGTGGGATGATTTTGAGGATGCGAGGGAGAGGATGTGGATGCGTGCAATACGGGAGTAGCTGTGCAGTGAAAATGTCACATTAGTCCGATCTGGGATCTCAATGAAGAGAACCTCATCGAAGGGTGTTAATCCCGGGGTATCTGTTACCCTGTTTATTGCTCAGAGATTTATAAGTGATTCTTGCTATGATATTTAGTGTATCGTCCTTTAAAGCACAGGATTTGGGATACTGGAAAGTGATAATGTATAAGTATATAAATGAATCATAGCTACTTGACAATGCAGCCAGATAATACTGGGGACAACTTGACCAGCGAACTCAGATTCAGGTATAGACTACATAAGTGTCCTTGAAGCATCAGGAGTTCAGGTTAATCCTCCTAGAGCGCAGAGACAAAACTCTCATGAGAAGAACCTGGACCATCATCTGATTCGACCTTTGACACATATCCACTGTGTGAAGGCTGATCTGCTTCCTGCGATGCCCCAAATCTGGTAGAGACTGACTCTGAGTCTGAGCCAACTTGTGCTGATGGTCAGTATGTGATAATAATCATTGGTAAAATAGAAGACACTTTTTGGCTCAAGCAATGGGTATCCCAGATATTCTGCCATCTCGGTACTCTCAGGATCAAAACCACATGCTTTGTGTATGTCCCATAGAACTGGGTAGATCCGCTGGGGTATCCTATATGACCATATGATCATGTCCAAAAAAAAATGGGCGGCACCCTCCACCACTGTATTTGATATAGGAATTTGACCCTCCGGATCGGTTGACCACCAATGATTCCGTGGATCTGGATGGTAGAGATCATGCCAGAGATAAAGGGAGTCATATGGCAGTGGTAGACTTGGCCTGATTATCCCCCAATAACCCACTATGTAGTATGGCACAGCTGCAACAAAAGAAAGTCAATTTGGTTGTGAGTGGAGATTCTCAAGTTTTACCAACCTGTCACCACTTCTGAAGCATCCATTTTCATTGTCTTGATGATATGGTGTATCTGGCTGGCCCATACATGGAAAAATGGGGATGATAAGTGGCCAGATGATTTCTGGGTTTCAACTTGAAAGAACATCTCATGAAACCCAGACATATTCCGAAGCTGAGATACTGGAATGGTACACCTAACCTTCAATAAAAATCACGATCAACATGATATTATATTGCACTCACCGTAGCATATCGGATATCCATTCAAGCTCAACTGCGATTTGCCGGCTATGCATGTGTCTCATGACAATATATGGCCATGGGGGACACAAGTTTTTTGTGATTCCCTTGTGTGTTATAGAAACATCCTTGATGGACCTGGACATGGATTGGTTATTATAAGTTGTACAGACTGATGCCAACAGATCATAGTATTCAACCAGAGATGATCTGGTAAATGACTGGTGCTTGAATGTGGAAGTAAGGGCTTTTATATCAGGGGAAGATAAAGAGACAGAAAACAATGGTTCAGACATTTCCCGTGCTGGTCTGAATTCTTTAACCACCAGCTGACCAGCATAATCAACATTATGATAGGTTAGCCATCTAGACTTAGGTAAATTAGCTTCCTGTTGATGCAGAGTAATATCACTAACCCATGGTGCCAAACCATTCCCCTGCAAGGCATTCGCTGCTGACTTTATCCTTGTCAGCTTGAGACACCATGTGGGTACAAGAATATTTACCTGGAACTGATTCATCTGTCATCATTTGTTGGTCTCCTGTATTCGAACATAGAGTCATTTACCACTCACCGCATCAGCAATATAGGTGATGAATGAAGGCCCAGATAATGAGAGATGGTATTCCTCAAAGTCAGTTTGCTGTGTATTATGGAATATGAAAGCGGTGAAATTTCTTGCATGGCATAGACCATATAGATGAATGATATTGGGATGCCTAGCATGAATCAGTGCCCAACCAATTATTGGCAATGGAAATATTGACCTTACTGCAGAGAACACATTGAAATCCCGCTTCCAGTCCTGCAATACAGTCCAAGACTATAATATATAGAAAATGGACATATATGGACTCACTGTGCTTGCTAGTCCCTCATATTTGTGAATGAGCATGCTTCCATGTGGTTGATGGAATAATCGTCCAGTGTATTTCCGAATCCGTCCAACCTCGACCAGAGTGCCATCAGGGTGCAGGTCATGATGAATATCACCAGATCTGAGCTCAGTTTCAAGAATGATATCTCGAACTTTGATTTCAGCATACTGGAAATTGTGGATCAGCCCAGTCAGAAGGAATAGACACCGGAGGGCAAAACTCTCACATCTGCATCATTGTCGGCCTGTGGATGATGGTGGTGATGATGAATCTGGCTCAACAGGTTATTTGAGAACAGTGAGCCATGTATGGCCCCTAGAGTACTCCAATTGAGCTGTATCAACCGGGCAACAGTCCATAAAACGCACCAATATTTCCGGCATTCAGGCTCTGTACCAGTGCTCCTGTCTGAGCCTCATTGCCATTAGAATTGGATATCCCTGGCAGCTCTGAGACATTGCTGGTTGCAGCGCTGGCTGTGTGACGATTCTTGCACCGAAAGAGACGTACAAGCTGGAGAGGCATGATGGAAGGAAGCAAGAGGGCTGGACACACGATACGCTATTAAAATCTAAATGCTGTCCACTTGACAACTCATTCAGCGCTTATCAAATGCAAAGATAGATACTTACTGCACAACCATTGAACTGGTGTGGAATCCCGGTCGTATTGTCACGCTGCATGTTCAGGCCATGGAATTGAGCCGTGCTTGCAAGGAAGTCTAGACCAAAAGTCAACAGAAAGAGTGTGGAAACATCCAAGTCCCGGACCAGAATTTGTTGGGTGCTTGTCCAAAATAGTCCACATTGATCCCGCCCTCGTGATCCCTCGGTCGTTGTCCTTTACTACCGACAACTCGCTTGTTCTCTGCCGTATAGCTCTGTCTCTACCGAACAACCACCCAACTGGACAAAAAATGCCATGGTAATTGGTTACTTGTCCTTTCCCTTGACGAGCGGCTCATCCTGGTCCAGGCAAGTACCTAAAATCCCACTACTAATGTTTGTGGTCTTTTCTGAGTAAATTGCCACTCATTGAAAAACTGGTTTAGGCGGGCAATATTCCACTGACTTGGACCACCCGATATCTCTCACCATCCGGGAGCGTTCATTGCCCTCATGAGCCGTCGACTGAGGTCTTTGATTCTGCAGGCAGCCCTTACTTTTATATTCATGTACATCTTATGTACTCCCAAATACTGTTTTCGCTACTCGAATTTTTGTTATTTTCGTGCAATTCTTCAGATCTGTCGTCAAATGTAACTCAATATTGAATGGTATTTGAGCATTGATTAACTTGTAGTACTAGCACTCTGAGTGCCTGTAGTTACAAACGGCAGGTGTGATAGTGCAAGTAATACACTCACTAAAACGTCCAAAGATCGGTACAGTGAGCGATAGCTTTGCCAGATTATTCCTGCGGGCTGTCCTAGGTGGGAAGGCGGCGAGTTGAAAGAACTCGAAAGGCGTCTCTGGTCACTCGTGAGTTCCGTTGAGCTGATTCAGTATCTCGGCACTATATGATGATCTCATTTGCACTGCTGGTGGGCTTGATGATCAGAGCGGCATGATTATAGACATCGCGGAAGGAAGGAAAGATCCTCCTCAAAGCAGATCTAATTAAAAAACTTCCGGCTAGGGTTTCGTAACCGATGGGAGTGAAACAGATGTATCCCAAGATCAGTAAGAATGAGTGGTAATGCGCAGCTTGGTGGAGCTTAGTTGAATATATCAGCGGGCTTGAGCTCTACAATACTCAACAAAACACGCTATCACTTCGCTTCAGCTGGACGGGTGACGGTAGCATCAGATCCAGCCCACCAGATAGACCCGACGTGAACTATTTACGTAGCTGTTAATTCCTTAGCATCACTTCACCGCTAAGGACTCTTACCTTCCATGCGGTATGAGAGGATACCAAGTCAGAGATAGATAGACAGACAGATAGATAGATTACAGGGTGAAAGCACAGGATTTCTGAAATTCTCCTGAGGAAGCGAGTAGGAACATATAAACACCATTGTTACGGCGCAATAATGTGCCATTAGTTGACTGTGCCTCTCATCACGCAGATCTCGAAACATCCGAGACCGTCGTTAACCAGTCGTTGGCGTAGATTATATCTCTTGCCGATCTGGAAACTAAAATGACAAGTTGAATGTATTTCCTGGGACTAGATTTTGAATGAATGAGATGTGAGGCGTGAGTCATCCACTATAAGCGCCACAGTCCGGATAAAGGCCGCGCAAATGGGCCAGAAATTTTGAGGGGGAGAGCCTTAGAAAAGCGCCCAATAACGCTTTTTAGTGCTTTGCAAGCCATATCCATGTGAAATCTGAAAACAATAAAAAGCATAGTCCGGTATGAGAGCGCAGAATGGGACATGGTATTTTCAAGCAAATCACTGACGTAAACGCAAATGCGTCAGTTTGCGTAAGCTTTGCTTCAGCTTGCTTCAGTGATGTTTGATGCTTCAACTTCCCCTTTGGGACATATTTGTCAGCATAGTCATCATCCGCTTCCTCTCGATTCAAGCTATCTTCTGGCTGCTGTGGATGTAAATCAATATTGTAGATTTTCCAAATGACTGATAGATACCATCAGTGTCTCGAAAGTAGCATTTCATGGCTGACAGTGACTGCTACCTATCAGCAAATCTGTCAGGACGGATTGTTCGGCTCAATGAGGACATCTAACATGAATATCGGGATCAGCAGCTGTTAAACAAGGTATTATAGACCTTGTAATACCTTAATCTTCATTCTCAACTACTTCTTCACTCTGCGTTACATATGCTTCACCTGTGCGTCACCTTGCTTCAGGTTTGCTTCACTTTTACCCGGGGTTTGCGTAAGTGTTACTTGGGTCTGCGTGACTCTTGCTTGAGTCTGCGTGATGTCTGCGTGATGTCTGCGTTGTCAGAATGCATCTAGTCCCTCAGAAAAAAGCATAGTCCGGTATGAGGGCGCAGAATGACATTGTGATCGTGAACCTCGAAACGATCAGGCTTTCATCGAGAAAAAGGCCAAAGAAATCTGACAGCAGCCCCGTTTTTTGTACAGTTCAAGCTCAAATCAGTGTCTCAGATTAAACATTCAGAGACCCACCACAACTAGTTATTGGTGCGTCAGAATGAATGCGTGGGATCCCGGCAGACACAGCAGCGCATTGATCCGTGTCTCGTGATCACGCCATCATCATTGTCCTCCGGCCATGGCATTTTCGGGGCTCTTTTTCCCTTCACCTATCAAACCAGGTCAGCTCGCCAATAGGCGACAACGAGGTAATTACCTCTCTCTTCCTATTTCCCACCGAGGCTAACCCACAGATGGCAGGACGCACCCAAAATACGCAGGACCTTGGGTCCAGAGGCTCGAGACCATGTCTGAGGAAACCGAGCCCAGAATCATCTCAGAGACACGATTCAGCAAAAGGAGCTGCTCTGTAAAAGACACGTAGCCCGAGGGTGCGTAATTCCTCTTTGACCAAAAATCCGCTTTTTTGACAAAACGGTTTAGGGCGACAACCGACGGGCTTCGAGCATCCGATATCCTTCGTCATCCCCGTGGGACCATGCTACCCCTCAGAAGTCCTCATCTAACGCTCTTGCACAAAGGGCGAGCCCATTTGCTATCGCAGCGATCAGCAACAGAGAAGCCTCACCAAGGCCTCCGGCAGACTGTTTGCTCCGAACCGTCGACACAAACTCCTCGGTGACCGTGAAAAGAGGCGACGACGCCTCTTCCGACGCCAATTGTCTCTCCCAAAACCATCCTTCGTTCCAGGAAGCACAAGGGAAAGGTAAGCTATCGCTCCTGCCTCGGGCGGATCGAGACGAGGAAAGGTGCTGTTGGGAGCTAGACTGAGTGAGAGATGCAAGGATTTGGGTTAATCTAACCGCCTTGGCTCTAACGAGCTCTCCGGCTTTCCGCACACCTCATCACCGACGAACCTACGACCCTCCAATTACCGACTTCTGGTCGTTCCGAACATTCACCGACATTCGAGATTCACCACGTCGACGTCGTACATGATGTCGAAGGCATTGGATTCCCCTCAGCAAGGGACATTTGTTTCGGAAATGCGCTCCGAAGAAGAGACGATGAACCTGAATGCTCTTGGCCCGAAACATCCTTCCTCCCATCCATTCGGTTGTCAAAGCCAACATCTGATAGACGGTAAACGACAAGGCCATCCGGATACAGCATATCTTTCTGCAAAAATGTCGGTTTGCTCTGCTTGCGAGATGTCACGTCCATCATTCGGATTCCGGTTCCAACGCCCTTCAGAGCTCGCGGTTTTCAGAGTCACGATTTCTCTCAATGCTGCTATGGTACCTTTGGCCTGAACGTTGACTTTTTCTTTCAAACAGCACTCAAGACGGGAGGTCACGCTGCCGGGAGGATGCGACAGCACCTTCCCTGCGGCGCGGGTGGCGGAGGGTGAAGGGGTGAAAGGTGAAGAGTTGGCTGCGGATGCGCGTGATGTGGGAGGCGATCGAGGTGCGCGGGTGGGGAGCGACTAGAGCAACAAGGAGAGATGGTGGCATAAAACACAACTATATTTTCAGACAGCAGACATTTGAATATAGATACTTGAATTTAAATGTTGGAATGAGCAGAGACAAAAGTGTCTTCAGATGAAGCTGAGCCATTCTCTGATCCATTATCAGAGTCAATCTCCGAGTTCTCTCGAGTCGCCATTTCTCCGCCCGACAGGTCTTTGTCTGATTCTGAAGATTCTTCTTCAAATGAATCTGGATAAACTGGTGGAAGTTGTTTAGTCGGGTTTCAATTAGAAATGAAAGCCAAAAGGACTCACTAGGTTCCAAAACTGGCTTAAGCAGTGGATATGCTAGATAATCGGCTATATCTGTGCTCTCTGGATCAAACCCACATGCCTTGTGAATATCCCAGAGGATGGGATATATCTGCTGGGGTATGTGGTATTCATGGGTAAAGATCTTGGTATCCAAGCTGATGTTGAATGCATCCTCAATTTCTGTTGTTGGTATGACAGTTTGACCTTCTGGATCAGTTGACCACCAAGTATTACTAGATGGAGTGCAGTTAAACCAGAGATATACCAGAGTGCATTGCAGATGTCCATCTGCTGCATCAGCACACTGTCCACTCGTTCGTGGCACTGCAGTGCACCCAATATATAGCCAGTCTGGGATAGCTGCAATTGGTGCTTAAATCCTTGTGCTCATTGTAAAAAAACTTTGGTGACTGACTTGTCTGTACCTGCATATCATTTATATTCATTTGCTTGCTGAGGTGATGCACCTGGCTTGCCCATAGATTGAATGTTGGAATGCTAGATGCTGGACTGGGTCCAGAGGCAGTGGATTGCACTCCAATGCGAAAATACTGATAAAAGTTCAAGTTATTGAGGACTGATGTTGGAATGGTGCATCTGAAATTTCATAATAAAAAATCAAGGTAAAATGGTAGAATATGGACCAAGTACTCACCGGATGGACATATCTGGCATAAATTCACACATGATATGATCTCTGTCAGAATTCCCTTCGCCAAACCCGAGAATATATGGCTCAGGCACATACAATGTTGTGGTGCCCTCCTGGTGCTTCATGGAAGCATTGAAGTTGTTTGTGATGTGCCAAGAGCTGTGGAAGCCACAGATCACTGCAAGTAGATCATAATATTCCTCTAGTGAAGACTTGGATAATGAATTGGGGTTGAATCTGGAAAACAGGTGCTGTATATCTTGACCAGATTGATCAGACAACCAACTGTACAAAGTGTGGTCTGGGTTTGGTGAGAAGGTATGGACCACCAACTGGCCAGCATGATCAACATTGTAAAGAGACAGATATACGTCCTGAAGGAGATTAGATCTCCACCGATGTCTCCAGAACAACATCACTGACCTGGGGTTTTAGACCATGTAGACTTAAAGCCTGGTCTGCTGACTTCATGTTTGTCAGTGGCCACAGTGATGACATGTAAAAGGAGAAGTATTCACATTGAATTGATCATACTGTCACCCTCTCAGTGGTCTAGTCAATTTATGAGTAATTTATCACTTACCAGGTCACCGACCCAGGTGACAAAGGATGGTCCTGACAATGAAAGATGATAGTCTGGGGCAGTCCTTTGGTGCCCACTGTGGAATATGAGAGCAGTGAAATGTCTTGAATCACAGACACCATATAGCTGAAGAATATTTGGATGTCTGTACAGGCATCAGTTCATGTCCAGGTTTTGTACAGATGCTCATGATATATGAACCTCACTGCAGAGAACACCTCCAGATCCCGCTTCCAGTCCTTTAATGCAGGTCCCTCATATTTGTGAATAAGCATTGGCCAGTTGGAGTGATCATAGATATATCCGTCATACACCCGAATCTGACCAACCTCACTGAGAGTCCCATCAGATTGCAGCTCATGATGGATGTCACCAGATTTGAGCTCTTTTTTGAGAACAATGTCTCCAAATTTGATTTGAGTATACTGATCCACGAAAATGAATCAACCCAAATGCACGGAGCTGAGAAATGCTCACATCTTTGTTGTCTGGAGCCTGAGAGTTTTGGTATACAGTGAGCTGGTTGTGTGAAAGGACAGAGCCAGTGATATTATCTGCCAGCAAAATTATTGAGACTTGACGCAATCTGTAGACTCACGCACCAAGTCTTGCACCCTGTAGGCTTTGAATCAATGCTCCCATCTGGGCCCCACCATCATTGGCATTGAGTCCTTCTGCAATTGGGCCAGCAATGTGGCCGGTTTCTGGGAGCTTGTTGCGGCGACGAAACCATGTAAGCTTGAAAGGCATGGGGGGAAGAAGCAAGATTGAACGAGCCTCATGACCAGTCCTAATGCTGTGTTGTTCAACAGCTTTTTCACAGCACTTATCCAAATATAGCATGACAGTTGTATGATGGACACAGCACGGCACATGTGCGTTTCTGGTATAATACAGCATTATCAATACCACTCATTCATGTTGTCTCCTGAATAGATTGATCCTGTGCTCATTTCAGAATATAATCATTTGTCCAGGTGGGCCGCTCCGACTGGTCTGGATAATTATTTGATGCCCCAATCTGCTGAAACATGACAAGCACCAGGATATAAATGGACCTTGAAGAATTCTGCATCCGCGTGAGTCTGTCTTCGAACAAATTTGATTCAGCAAAAAGTCTGTGGGAACATCGACCGGATTTCGACGGGCGCAAAACAATGATTTGATCCGTGTCTCGTGATCACTCCGACCAGGTCGCTCTTTCGCACCTCCATTTCTTTCTTTGCTATTGAAAAATGACTCAGTTGATAACAGTGACACGTCATTCCCGATTAGGGTTGTGATGATTGATCAACCGATTGGTATTACTCCTTTTGGATTGCGACAGTTGATTGATGTGAGGCGGGCGTCTTGGATTAATCCACCACCTTCAATTAAACAATGCGGAGAGTCAGCTATTATCATTTAGAGATTTGATTCTGATTCTAGCAATTACCTACCAGTCAAGTACTTTCTTGGAGTTGTTGATCTTTGATGGTCTAGACATAAGAAGGCGCCAGGCTGAGGCAACCCGATCTAATGAATCATTGAAGTTGGCAATGAGTTGCTCATTGGTATTGAGAATGCGGCGCTCTTTCTGAGATGATGCTTCAAGATTGTTTCAGATTCGTATGCACGAGTGCTTGATTCGAAACAGATAGCCTCCAAGGATGGATCTGACCTCAACTCCATCACGGGTCCTCAAAGATAATCCTCCGCCGCCGATCGATGCGATTGGGGCAAACAGGACCCACTCAGGCGCCTCTATCCGATCAGATTAAGAGCCGGAGTCAGGCCGTGGGGATCTCCCGAACGGAGTCAGAGCGTGTTTCCGGTGATTCGGCTACGTGTCGCTCTGCCCATGTCTCTCACCTTCATGACCACGTCTTCTCTCAGTGAGTGAAATCTGTCCCAGCATTATGATATTGACGTATCTCGTAGAAGGAAGTGCGAGAGCCGCGGTATCGTCAGGTACAAGCCAGCGGCTCGATACTCGTTCAGGACAATGGAGATACTTTCATTCACATACGCTGAAGGGGACAAAACGGTGGATAGATAGTTTCAATTCTAGAGGGTCCACTGGCGAGCGATTGGCAACCGATGCATGAACACCTCACCAGCGTAATCGGTGCTCACGAAGGATATAAGAAGACAGCTCGTAGGATCTGGCAGAGGTAACATTTCTTTGAGACTCGGGTTCTCTGGCTGATGTTATTTCGTGGTAGTGCTCGTCACAGACCGCAGTTAAAGATCACAAGTGTTGTTGTGACTGTATCCAAATCCGATATTGCTCGCCTTCGTGCCAGAAGACTCACTGTGACGACGGTCATAGTGACTCTTGCATTTTCGCCTTAGTAGGTCAGCTCAGTTCTGGGCCTATCTGTCGGGCACCACTTTCTGAACAAGACTTCATTTAATGGTTCCTCGAAGGAATCTTCGAAATATTCGTTCACTTGGACAACAATGTTCGAAAGCTCAAGGCAGTGAAATGCGCTTTTCCTGCCCTGATGTATATTGATTACAGTGGCGGAGGAGTCCACTCGACAATTTATGGAGGACAGGAGTTTCTTGATCACCCAAACTCTATGGTAAACGGACGAGCTCGCCAAAATGATGATTCGAGAAAGTCGTGCTCAAGTAGTTTTGTATTCCCCGATTATGGATACATATGGCACACCCTATGCAATGTTTCACTCTCTGCAAAGACAAAGTGACCCTTTCAGTTCAAGCTTTTGACGACCATATCTCTTTTATTTCAATACACAGTCTGCCACCGCCGTGATGGGAAAGGCGGAACCTCCCAATTTAGATAATACCGCCAAGAATTGATGTGCCATCACCCTGGATTCTTCAATAAACATCATGGTAAGTATGTACAGGTAGTCGACTACGGCACATTTCAAGATGAATATATTCTGTGCATGACCGAATCAGTAAGTACCAAGTGTCTCAAAAGCGGTATGATCCAGGTTCACACCTCCGAGAGTTGTCAAGTTAATCCAGACATCCATATCTATATCATTCATTAATTTGACCCAGAGCAACAAGTACATATACTCAACTACTGATATATTAGATTGATTGCGCAAAAGCCATTGGAGCCACACGTGGCTTTTCCACATTGCGCTGGCCTGCGCAAAAAAAAGCCACTGGAGCCACATACATCATTTTCTGGCGCCAAAAGCCACCAGCTTGCGCAATGAAAATAAGCCATGTGGTGGCTCCAGTCGCTTTTGCGCAATAGGGGTATTGACGTCGCAATCCTGCTTGGATGGAGCACTGTAGCTCTGCAGTATCCTTATTGTTCTGGAACATACGAGCTTGATAGATCTCAATCACCAACAGTTATTTTCGAAAGGAGATAACAGCGGGGTTTATACTGGCTCAGAGACCATTTACCTAGCTTGATCTATCTTGGATACTTCTCTAGACTTAAAGGCCTCTTAGCAGCCTGATTCGTACTCATCTCAAGCAGGATTTCCTTCTCTGAAGTGATGGGGCAACATTGTCTCCAAAAAACACCAACTGGTGTAGTACTCTGTATCAGGAGACATATACAGAGTACTATTCGGCACCAGGGGTACCAAACTCTAGCAAAACCAGCTTCATATCGATCCCTCTGTACCATAGGAGTACCTGGCACACCATAATGCTATTAAATCCTTTGCAAACGGGCTTCAAATCGACAGGCGCCCATTTGGATCACGGAGGTTGACCGGGACCTCACGATCCGAGTTGCCGAATGCACGTGGTGAGTCTAGACCTCGGCCCGAAACGCATCTTTTTCTCACACTTAATTTTCCTTGCCTCCGTGCTGGATTCTACTCGATTCGCCGCTGGAAATTCATTCGCGCCTGGACTGGCCTTCCATTCACGCCTGGAATAATGTGATCTGCAGCTGCCAGGTCCGTCGAGCTGCTCTTCGTGTCCGTTTGGTTCCGACTTTTCCGTCCAGGTCTTTTAACGTCTCGTAATTCCACGAATTCTGCTGGATTTGTGCTCCTGGAATATGGTCAGTAATGATCTTTGTCGGTACCCCTCCTGACCCTTCCTCCAGCGTCTGCTGCTGTAAGGCCATCGATATCGATAACAGCGACATTAATCGCCAAGGCCACCGTTGTTGTCCAGGCAATAGCGAGCACCAAAGGCCTCGGGCGAACCTTGGGCAAGCTGCTGTCTCTGGCATTTCCTTCCACGTCAGCCATGGGGCTTGCTGGTCCACCAAGATTCCTTGGAAGGAGGAGCGCTGTGTCGTTGGTCATGCTCGTTGACGAAGGAAGCAAGGAGAGCTGCGTCGCTCGCTCCGATGAGGTATGGTTTTCGTCCCTTTTTTTCGTCAAGCTGCTGATGCATTTCGCAGATCAATCCTTTTATTCTGCTGCTCCCTTGTCCTTCGTCGTCGGTCTTGACCCTGGAATCGTGGAGAGAGAGCCTTTGACGAAACAGGCTATTCAACGAGGATATATCTACCGTCGAAAGAGAATGGATCGAGCATGCTGTTTCTGTTGGCTGGTACGGTTTGCTTCTATTTTCCATTGACGATGCTCATCGTATCCCCTAGCTTCGTTGTCCTGTTGCTTCGCCGCTCTCCTGCTCCTTCCTCATCGCCTGTCGCTCTGCTCTTTGCCGTCCATCTTCCCCTTCAACGAAACAAAGAGGATGTTCAGTGATGAAGCATCGGTCACGGTCTATAACTGGCATTATCCAGCATGTCCTCTTCGTTGTCCTTCTTCCTTAGCCAGCACCATCCATGGTTATTGTTTAGCGCCCTCGTTGGCTGCGATTCTTTGTTCAACCGAGAAGAATCGTTGTCACCCATTCCTGTCTCTCTCATGACCCAAGGTAGGCATCTCATCGTCACTTTTTTTTTACTCTCTTTGTTTACGAGACACTGAATTCAAGGCATTGTCAATGAATCAAGCAGTCAATCCACTGTCCGCAGATCAACCAGGACGAACAATTGACCAGTGGGCTGAGCCATCAATGGCAAGCTTCTCCATGGCAGGAGACGCGTTGTACCTCGAAGAGGAAGAGACATGTACGTTGGTCCTCTTACTCCTGTTTCTTGTCCCATTATTGATAGTCATTGTCAGTCCATTTTTTTGTAGCAATCCCTCATACATTGCGAATCTCTGTTTCCATTCGTGGTGCTGTACGCACCTTTTTTGTTGGTATATAAACTATAGGCCCTCTTTTGCTCATCATGGTTGCATCTTGATTGTAGGTAGATTGCTATGAACACCGTATTTTTGTGTTTCACTTTACAGTCGAGATCTAGTTGTAAGAGTGAATCATGAGGACAGCGGCTCTCCATTACGACACAATGGCCTCTTTCGACACAACAGATATCGTGCTCTCAATGCAGGTCTACGACTGACCTCCTCTGATTTGGCAGGTGATGCTGCCGGGAGGATGCAAGTCTGGTAGGGAGGTTATGAGCAGGTGGTATTGAATGATTTTAAGGAGGTGGAGGAGTGGCGATGCAGGATGTCAAAGTCATCGGGATCTGTTTCGGAAATGGGTTATCGGTGAGATGAAAGCAGAAGAGAAGAGGAAGAGATGACGGACAGCTTGGATGCTGTTCCAAACCTCCTTCCTCTCATCTATTCGGTCGTTAAAGCCAAAGTTTGGCAGACGGTCAATGACAAGGCCGTCCGGATACAGCATACCTTTCTCCAAAAGCGTCATTTTGCTCGTCGCCTGATGTCCATCATTCCAATTCCAATTCCAATGCTTTCTTCAGAGCTCGTGCTTTGCAGACTTATGATTTCTCTCAATGCTGCTCAGCTTGCATGGTACCTTTGGCTCAAACGATGACCTTTTCTTTCAAACAGCGCTCAAGACGGGAGGTCACGCTGCCGGGAGGATGCGACAGCACGCGGCGCGGGCAGCGGAGGATGAAGGGGTGAAAGGTGAAGCCCAGTGAAAAGTCGGGCGACTATGCCCGACTATGACCGACTATCCGCGACTCCGCACAATCCAATTGACCACGGTCGGCGACAGTTGGAGTTTGTCCGGAGATTCTGGCTGTGGCCGACTACAGTCGACTATTAGCGACTGTGGTCAGTTGGTTTGGGGGTTGCGTGTGCGGGCATATGAAATGATATAGATTGTATATTCAGATATCAAATACAGCACTCGTCGACTACCGACGACTGAAATCAAGGAAATCTCACAAAGTCCCAGTCCAAAGCCCTCCTGTGCTGAAAATCCGCCCAAGTCCGATGTGCTGCCCAAGTTAACTCGACTGTGATGGATCCTGAGAGCGAGGTCAGTGTAATGAATAGATCAAATCTCAGGCAAACCTACCATTTATCGTTTCCGTTGGTGGGACATCAGGCTGAAGAACAATGTCAGATTGGGCGAAAGAGACCAGGGGTTCACGACAGACCTTTGGATCTTCTCATGCCAACGGAAAATCAACAAGTGGCATGGTCGACAAAGCCGGGATATGCCACAATAAAAAGAGATCTTTGGAGACATCAGCGAAATGAAGGATGCAGGCCAAGCCAAGGAAACATACCTTTCTTGTCTCATTGGTTGCAGAATCATGCTAAATAAATGTCAGATTGCCCGACTGAGGACAGGGATGCATGACATGCCTTAGATCCAAGGTCATCGTTTAACTGGACCTTCGAATCGCATCCGACTCGGTCTAGTTGCGTCATTCCGGCGGCAAAGGCAAAATTCGGGGAATTCGAGGGACCATGAGGCCAGAATACATTATGAGATGTCAAAGGAATGGATGGATGGAGGAGGGCAGCGCTAAAAGCAATGTAAAAATCCCGGATAAAATGATGAATTAATCACGCACCTTTGAAAATCGATAGAAACATTCCAGAGATCCTCAAGTCGTATCCAAACAGCCTAGGGGGCCTCAACTTGCCTACAGACACCGAAATCAATGGCTCTAATAAGGCATCAGATAATCAAATGGCAATGGCCTTCTTTCTACACCAGATCTGGACAGGATGGTCTATACCAGGGCATAATTGATGACCATGGAACGAAGAATCAAGGCAATCGGGTGACTATTGGCGGCGTTAAGGTGAAAATGGTGAAGAATTTACAAGGGCCTGTTGGTCGAGCAAAACAGTGGCAAGGGTCAATTTTTTTCCAGATAAGTGATTGACTGACCATTATGAAGCTCTGGTTGAAAGAGCTAAGGGACAGCTGGACGAGAGACGCCAGAATGAAGAAGGGCCAGCGGCCACATCCTGGAGTGACGTCGCATGACGCAGGAGTGACGGTGGGAATTTGATCAAACATTTTTATTTTTCACAAGTCCGTCATACTGTACGAAGAAATGAAATGAGACTGTGACCGACCACTATGTAGATGATCAAAGTTGATGCCTACCTGCACCCGCACCCGCACCCGCACCTGCCTACACCGCTCCTCCACTCGGCCACAGTCGACCACAGTCGGTTTAGTCCTCCGCACCCCGTTGTAGTCCGCCATAGTCGCCCGACCCTTCATCGATGAAGGGTCGGGTTGTGGATGCGAAGGAGACGATGCGGATGCGCAGGATGGGGGAGGCGATCGAGGTGCGCGGGTGGGAGGGACCAGAGCGTCGAGGGAGACGGTAGCATAAAACACAACTATATTTTCAGACAGCAGACATTTGAATATAGATACTTGAATTTAAATGTTGGAATGAGCAGAGACAAATGTATCATCGGATGAAGCTGAGCCATTCCCTGATCCATTATCAGAGCCAATCTCCGAGTTCTCTATAGTTGACACTTCTCTGGCCAGTGAGTAGATGTCTGACTCTGAATATCTTTCTTCAAATGTCATCTATCTGGTGAAAGACAAATGGACTCACTGGGTTCCAAAACTGGTTCAAGCAGCGGATATCCCAGATACTCGGCCATCTCCATGCTCTCTGGATCAAACCCACATTTCTTGTGTATATCCCAGAGGATGGGATATATCTGCTGCGGTATGTGATATTCCCACATATCGATATAGGCATCCAAGCTGATATTGAATGTATTCTCAATGTCAGTTGTTGGTATGACGGTTTGACCCTCCGGATCAGTTGACCACCAAGTATCACTAGACAGAGTGGGGTCAAACCAGAGGTATAGCAGAGTGCATTGCAGAAGTCTGTCTGTTGCATTGGCAGACTGTCCACTCATTTGTGGAGCTGCAGTGCAGGAGATCCTGATGGCTGATGGAATCTCTGAAATTCATGCTTAAACCCTGTGTTTATTGTAAAAAAACTTTGGTGACTGACTTGTTTGCACCTCCATATCATTTATATTCATTTGCTTGCTGAGGTGATGCACCTGGCTTGCCCATAGATTGAATGTTGGAATGACAGGTGCATGAGTCAGTCCAGAGGCAGTTGATTGTACTCCAACATTGAACCACTCATAACAGTGCAAGTGATTGAGGTCTGATGTTGGAATTGTGCATCTGAAATTTCATAGAAATCAAGGTAAAATGGTAGAATATGGACCAAGTACTCACCGGATGGACATATCTGGCATACATTCACACAGGATATGATCTCTGTTAGAATTCCCTTTGCCAAGCCTGAGAATATATGGCTCAGGCACATACAATGTTGTGGTGCCTTCCTGGTGCTTCATGGAAGCATTGAAGTTGTTTATTGTGTGCCAAGAGCCATGGAAGTTACAGATCATTGCAAGTAGATCATAATATTCCTCTAGTGAAGACTTGGATAATGACTTGGGGTTGAATCTGGAAAACAGGTGCTGTATATCTTGACCTGATGGATGAGAGACCCAACTGTATGACATGTGGCCCAGGCTTGGTGAGAAGGTATCAACTACCAACTGGCCAGCATGATCAACATGGTGAAGAGACAGATATGAGACCTGAAGAAGATTAGATCCCCACTGATGTCTCCAGAACAACATCACTGACCTGGGGTTTTAGACCATGGAGCCTTAAAGCCTGGTCTGCTGACTGCATGTTTGTCAGTGGCCACGGTGATAACATGTAAAATGAGAAGTATTCACATGGAACTGATCAAACTGTCATCCTCTGAGTGGTCCATTTGATTCTGAGTAATTTAAAACTTACCAGGTCATGAACATAGCGGACAAAGGATGGTCCTGACAATGAAAGATGATAGTCTTGGACAATGTTTTGGTGTCCATTGTGGAATATGAGAGCAGTGAAATGTCTTGAATCACAGATGCCATATAGCTGCAGAATATTTGGATGTCTGTGTAAGTCAGTCAGTGTCCAGATGGTACACTAATTGCCATGGTATGTCAACCTCACTGCAGAGAATACATCCAGATCCCGCTTCCAGTCCTTTGATGCAAGTCCCTCATATTTGCGAATAAGCATTGGCCGGTCGGAGTGGTCATAGATATATCCGTCATACACCCGAATCTGACCAACCTCACTGAGAGTCCCATCAGGTTGTAGCTCATGATGAGTGCCACCAGATCGGAGCTCCTTTTTGAGAACAATGTCTCCAAATTTGATTTCAGTATACTGCTCAATCAAGATCAATCAACCTGAATGCAGGGGTTAAACAAATGCTCACATCTTTATTGCTTGGAGCCTGATGGTGGTTGCATACAGTGAACTGGTTATTTGAGAAGACTGGGCCATTGATATTATCTGCCAATAGCATTATTCAGATTTTATGCAATCCCCAGATTTACGAACCAAGTCTTGCATTGTGAAGGTTTGCAATTAATGCTCCCATCTGGGCCCCACCATCATTGGCACTGAGTCCTTCTGCAATTGGGCCAGCGAGGTGGCTGGTTTCAAGGACCTTGTTGCGGCGACGGAAACGTGTAAACTTGAAAGGCATGGGGGGAAGAAGCAAGATTGAATGAGCCTTATGACCAGTCCTGATGCTGTGTTGTTCAACAGCTTTTTCACAGCGCTTATCCAAATATAGCATGACAGATGGCTGATGGACACAGCACGGCACAACACTGTGAAAATGTGCGTTTCTGGTATAATACAGCATTATCAGTACCACTCGTTCATGTTGTCTACTGAATAGATTGATCCTTTGCTTGTTCCAGAATATAATCATTTGTCCAGGTGGCCCGCTCCGACTGGTCTGGATAATTATTTGATGCCCCAATGTGCTGAAACATGACAAGCACCAGGATATAAATGGACCTTGAAGAATTCTGCATCCACCCGAGTCTGTCTTCGAACAAATTTGATTCAGCAAAAAGCCTGTGGGAACATTAACCGGATTTCAACGGGCGCAAAACAGTGATTTGATCCGTGTCTCGTGATCACTCCGCCCTTGTCCTCGACCAGGTCGCCTTCCGCGCCTTTATTTCTTTCTTCGCTATTACAGCGATGAGAATCCTTCCATCCATAAAATTGAAAGCCAGCTATCGACACTGGAAAATGAATCAGAGTTGATAACAGTGACACGTCACTCCCGATTAGGGTTGATTGATGGACCGATTGGTATTACTCCTTTTGGATTGCGATAGTTGATTGATGTGAGGCAGGCGTCTTGAATTAATCTAACACCTTCAATTAAACAATACAGAGAGTCAGCCAGTGCTCTCCCATTATATTATTCTGTGACCAGGTGCGGTCTTTCTGCTGTTGAATTCTGACTATTCAATACCACCCATCATTCTTCCGTCTTTCGTCCCGCCTTCTCGCGCCCTACCCAGCGCTACAGCGTCATCATTGCCAACATCAACAACAATACCATCTCTATCACTCAAACGTCTCGCCGTCCTTGCCGTCGGTTTCATAGTGGGTCTCGGGCTAGGTCTGACGGTGCTTGCGGCGGCATCGTGGTTGCTTTGGAGACAGCGCAGGATAAAAGCTGCGGGTCAGTTTACTCTATCGTCGGGCTCTTACAGTCGTAAAGCCCGTGAACAGTTATGGTTCCGAGGGATTTATGGATAATGCATGTAATTCTAGTTTATTGTGCTGTACGCAAGCTTGAGAAAGTGAGGTTGAAGATCAGATCCAAAAAAAAAGTGAAAGGTTTATTCAGGCTCCCAACTACCGAAAGATACAAACTTGTGCGGAATTAAGATTGACATTCAATAGGAGATTGAATTCCGGGTGCTGTGATGCCACATTTCCACTGTGACTCTCATAGGCGGGCTCAATGATCCATATTCTCTGTATATCTTACTTATAGTCTGTGAAGTTCACAGGTCTCTTATATATACTCTCAGGCCATTTCAAAGAGACCAGTCACCAAATTTCCAAGAAGGTAACCAGTGATCCCGGACATCTGGCGTGCAAATAGAGTCTTAAAAACGTTCAATGGTCTACCTGAAGTGTGCCATCCATGTTAGATCAGTCGCACAAGTCCGTGATGGCTTCAAATGGTCTTGAATTCAGCTGGCTGTTCCACGCCACGCACTCCGTCATTTTAGCATTCAGTCTCCATTGAATCATATAACATAGATCAGTCTTGGGAAGCGCATTTTCAACCTGACGTTTTTTACATGTAACGTTCAAAGGGTCCGTGTTTGATCGAATTTTGAGGCAATCTATCCCTTTTTTGCAGCAAGTTCACATCGTATTGTTTTTCGATTTATTGTATACTATTTCTGCCATACAGTTATGAGATCCACAGCTATGCGCATCGAACTCGAAAAAGGTATTCCAATTCCTTGATTGGCTGGATGAACAAGGATCCTTCCTCAGTTACAGCTGCCGGGTCTCTGATCAGCTGAACCTCAGGGCCTAAATAAAACATTGTCATATTCTCAAAAATAATATCCGCTCCGAATCCGATATCCTAGGGCATAGGCTGTTTGCTCTATTGCCCTCACTTATATAGATCTTCTGGCCCATATCGTGCTTCATTTTAGGTTGACCATACAGTATCCCGATTGCTGCACGAGTCAAGCTTTGCTGTCACAAAACAATGAGCGATAGGTAAACCATCCTCTGACTTGATTTCGCTGATGGCCTGAGGATGTCAGGCAATATGATAGCGGTGTTTCACTTCGTTTCACAGATCCATTCGCTTCCACGTCTGTATCTACATTTGAGGTAGGAATACATAGTTCAATGTGAAGTCAAGTACTCGGCTCTCCTGCCATGAAAGGTGATGTAATGAGTCATGGTAAGTGGCGTGGGTCTGCGTGAGTCATGGTTGGCGCGGGTTTGTGCGGAGCGGGGGGAGGGAGGGAGCTGGGAGTAAAAATGGCAGTGCGCGGGATCTGGAGTAACACCCGTCTTGGCCGTCGCGTGATCTCGATGCTGCTTGGGATCCTACATTTCAAATATCTTGAACTCAATTTGAATCAAGTAATCACGGTTCATTCTAGTATTCAGCATACTGCATGAACTTCACTGGGTAATATGGTTTTGGTTCCTAATTCCCAGCTCCCGACTGCAAATGGGAAACAAAACCTATTCAGAAGGCTTTTGATGTTCAGAGACATAGCTGCTACCAAGTTCTCATCTGTCGGGGTTTTGAACAAAAGCGTTTCAAGGAAGATAAGGTCTCCAGAGTGGTCACGAGCCATCACCGAGACTGCAGCGGGTCGTGTGGTGAAGGGAGATACTCAATGTAATGAGTCAGAGGTCTGACCGTTTGTATTCCACAAAGTACAACCACCTATTCCAACGGTTAGAATCCTTGGAAACTCAGTGTTTCAATCTCTATTTCAAGGAGCTTTAACATTGAGTGCAATCTCTGTAAATATACTGGTACTGAGCAACCAACCAGTTGGAGGCTAGCAGGCAGTTCCATATAACCCCACGCAACCTTTCTTCCACTCCACCACTACGTAACCTCCCTCCCGCGCACTGGCGCAGAGGTTGGACGGTGGAGGAAGAAGGGAGGTGCGGCAGACAGAAATTGTCACACATCCAGGGAGGAGCTAGTTGTGATTCAGGTCAGGATCTTGAACAAGTATCAAGACACTCGAATCGCCAACCGATGCATACTACACAGTCATTGAAGAATGCGCCACAATCTCACTGCCCTGCCGCAAGCATGCTCTCCTAATCCTGGGTTACCTCTCCACTGTCCCAGAATTACTTTCCTACAACCAAGATACAAAAGGAGTGTTTGGATTTCTAGCTTGATTGGGATTGGGCCCAAGCTCGGGTGAAACACATCGGTATATCGTTATCGTCGTTCGGGTACATCGAATACTGTATTCCAATCTAGTTTTGGCCACTCTGTCTGATCAGGAAATGTCAACTTATAATGGTCTAGCTCAGGGTATCACCTATATGCAGCATGATTGATCCTCAAGTAACACACCAAGACCATTTGCAGTCTTATGAACAAGTAAAAATCAAAGTGATCGCAGGATCAGCATGCCATGATGCCGCTCCTTTGGCTTTCTCTGAATCCTTCATGAAACTTTGCAAAATACAATATCAAAAGCGATGACCAGTGACCAGTTCATCAGGATCCGATCCTGCGATGAACTTTGTAAAGAGAAGTTACACTCACTCTTCAATATTACCGTGTCAGATAATGTCCGCTATATTTCCACCTTTGAGGACTGTCTGCCAGACGAGTCGTGGCAGCATTCCCGTCGGAGGGATCCGACCTTCCCAATTGAGCTTGCTATATCTGATCGGAGTTGTGCGTCAGATGTTCAGGACTTTGCCAACTCAGGAATGAATGATAATGTGAGGACAATCGAATTTATCCGGCCATTCACCGGAAGCGAAGCTAGTAAGTAGCTCAACCACATCCATTTCATTGTCACATATCACCAATTATAGATGTTTTTCACCTCGTCATGCATAAAGGACGTTAATCAAGCAAGGAAAGGGTCTCTTATTCCATGTCTAACCAGGTTTATGAGTGCATCCCTGTCACCAGAGCTTCGCCTCTCAAGCATACTTGTTAATCAATAGAGATCCTATAGAAATCTGATTGGGGTCTGAGCCCCAAGCAACTGGGCTGAAAAATGAATGGCTAATGCTTGAACTCCATAGCCAAATATCTACTCCCTTGAGCAGCTTGGTTTGATGTCTGGGGGTCTACAGATGTTGCGAAGATCTTTCCTTTTGGTTCAAAGTGAGCATCTGGATGATACAAGATGCGATGACGAATGCAGTTTTGAATGCTCGCTCAGTTTCTCACATGACTTTCTCAGTAGAGTAACTTTTCCTGGTTCTGCGGGTTTTGGGATGAATCACCATCTAGAGATCAGAAATGAAAGATGTGTTCTGACTACTGAGAATGTTTCAGCTAACGCCAGTCATTGGTTTCATGTGTCTTGCAACAAAAGTGACTGGACCCAAAACATTATTTTCTTTCGTGCCATACAGCACTTCATATCCGTCGCCAGACCTAGGTGCTGCTTCTCAGAGACTTGAAGACTCCAAATAGGTGAACAAGGCCGCCATCAGCATTGCAGAAGTGGATTTTCCAGAGGGAACACTTCTAAGCTGAATCATTAGATTGATCCTATCCGAACTTTCCAGTATAGCCCAGAGTATCGTATCGTATCCTGTAATCTCACCTTATCCAACTTCGGTGCTGTTGCGTTGGTACTTGGCCAAATCCGGGTCAATGGCGCCAGTAAGGAGCAACACAGGACGCACCAGTTCTTGAAATAGGAAGTGTGGCGTTGGAAGAACTGCATTCAAGGCGTCACTTGGAGGTTGGAAGGAGATATAGCTCAGACTGATAATCACAATTGAGTGCATGATTGCCCATGTGAGATCTAGCTCTGCTCAATCTGTCTATCGATGATGGATCAGGGCAGCTGTAGGAGCTTTGAAATAGCTGGAGCGGTCTGAAGCGTTCTATGACCAACTCTGCACCGGAAAAGTTTAACAGTGCGCTGAGTCCATTACAACCCCAGTTTCGTCACTAAAACATGGCTGGTGGTGTTAATCCACTATCATCTTTTGGATGCTTTTTCCGAACGGGGTTGGCCGTTCCAAGTCGCAAGACCAGGAACATAGCCTCTTCGCCAGTGCTTGACACCACTTACTCCGTTCAATTGCCACTCACAGATTTTTTGCTCTCCGTACAGCTTATTATTTTCACTTGAAGGCACTATGACTGGCTTGAACACGCTCAGAAGGTCTGGAAATCAACCGTCGCGTTCCATCACGTGGTGGGACCATCACGCCGATCCGACCCGCCAAACGCCAATCATAACCAAACAACGCCTTTGCTGTTCCTCGAAAAAACTGCGCGGCAAATTCGGCCATTAACCAACGTCAAAAATGGGTTTACCCACGAATTCAGGTAAATCCTTGGATCGTTTGATGATATTGGCGAGCCAGACTGAGTGGTCGTTGGCACAGAGTTTGCTTGAGGCATCATCGGTGCAAAATGTCGACGAATGGCTCAAGGTTCGCGTTAAACATGGAAATGTGGACCACTATCTACAAGAAATATTCCATGGTCCACGATTCCATCATCCTTGGACGGCTTGCACGGTTCGCTCTGGCCAAAATGCTCTCCTGCTCCCGAGGGTCATCCAAATTGTCAAGGTCATTATCTGGCCCTCTCAAGGATTTCGCAGGGCGAAGAGCCTTTCTCTGGAATGCAGGATAATGAGGTATGCTCCCATTCGGTCGTCAGTCTGGTCCAAGGTCTGATAGAACCATTTTTAGGGTTTGGTTGCGTTGATTGACCTGGTTGTACAGGCGGTTTGCACGCTCTAGCAGGAAGAATCTGTTTCCTGTCGCAGCTATAATGATTATACGGGTGGCTCTTTGCCTCTGGAACCCATCGACGGCTGGCAATGTCTATCAGCATTTGGGCATCTCGGGCGTTTGCTCAGGAAGGGCAATAATGGTGGCGTATCGCTCTCATTTGCATTGAATATTTGACATGATCATGGTGCGCCTCATTGACTGTATTCCGCTTCTTCTTTGCTAATGAATCTGCGTCATTTAGCTCTGTCCTGCATCGGATCCATGCTGGGACCTTGATTCTCAAGATGACCTTGCACTTTGCTTCCTGCCGTCTCCGCGACACCTTCCTAACCCTAGAGCCCATTCCTTAACGCTAAGACCTTGCGAAAGATCTGCTCATCCCACAAATCCGCAGCCAAAGTCCTGTCCACGATTCGCCCTGTCCAAACCCAACCACCGAATGATCGCTTCTTCCGCAGTCGAGCTATTCAATCCTGGCTGAGAGCTCATCCAAGACCTTGCTCTATCCGTCGCGAAATCTTTCTCCCCGCATTCACCTCACAATCGCCGAAATTCTGCGCCAGGTCATCAATCTCCCGACCCCGATTTCGGCCCGAAGTTGTCCTGCAGATTCCCTAGCGGGATCCCAGTTTCTTCTCTGCAATACTAGGGACCAGAGGACGTCGTCGCGACCGTCGTTCGTGCGATGTATGGAGCTCAGTTACGAGCAGGAGATATGGCGTATTGGGTCACATGACACCTTGATGGATTTTGGTAGCAACAGGGCGAAATTTAGAAGAGAAGGAGCAGGAGAATGCGCAAACCAATTCCATGGTATGTTCGGAGGAAGCGATGCCACATTGTCTTTTCCTTGTCAGACCATTTTGCTAAACCAGATTCAGGTCGGATTACTTGCGGTCCTCAAGGGTTCAGTACGACCTAGAAGAATGACGGCCCTGGTGAAGGACAAACAAGACAAAGACAGAACCGAAACGCTCTGACGGTAGCAAGGTCGTGTCGTCGCCCAAGGTCACGGTGGCTTTCGGTTCGTTGATTGAAACCATCGAAATGTTCTGACATATTCTGCTCTAGAAGGACTTTTGGCCTTCTTGTCGTCTTACCACCTTTTACCTGGAGATTCACGCTGTCAAGCGTCCACCATGCTCATCTCGTCGGTGTGCCTCTGGAGCTTCACTGGTGTCCAAATTGCCACTTTACGACGCCATTTACCTTCCGTCGGTATGGATCATTCTCTTTTTACCTTCGTCTCCTTGCTCATCGGCCAGCAGAACAGATTTACTGCAAAGACTGTCTTGACAGAGATGCCGCTCAAAGCATCTTTTGTCATTCTAATTGCCTATCGTCTCGGTGCTACCAGCTGTACAAAACGACAATTTCAGCCTCGACCTGCGCAAGTCGCGGACAACTGAGGTCGCACTGCTTTCAACTCATTCCTGAAGATGCATGAATCCTCCAGAACCCGTCTGGACAAGTTCAACTTTTCATCTTAGAATCCAGAAAACGGGCGACATCTGTATTCGATAGCACAGAGAACTAGAATTCGGCATTCATATTACAGTACATGGGCTTTTAACCATTCTCCACCTCCTTCCTAAAGATTGGAGCGAGTCCCTGAGCTGTTTGTTCGTTTCTAGACCTCTTCTTATCATCATTCACTGACCATTCATGTTCTAGCACCAGCGTCCAGTCATTCATCAAAGTTTCTTAACTGAAGCGACGTTCCAATCATGGAATCAGATCCACCGTCATCTCATCTCAGGACTCGCCGTCTTGTCGTCGACTCCGTGCGAGAGATTCGTCAACTTTCTTGGTTGCTCTGATTTCCCTTTTGGCGAAAACAGATGTATATGTTTCGTTGCAGGTGTTCCATCATGGTCCATGATTGATAGTGGCGTCGTCGCCATTCCGTGCAAGGCGGTCGCCAGGACCGCAGCACGTTTCCTTGGTTCATCTGTAAGTTTTCATTTCCATGTGCATGCGCTGTATTCAAGTGCGACTCTTCAGTAGACTATCGGGCTATTGGTCGTGAGGAGGATAGTAGGGACTAGTTCCGGAAAGTGGAAGAGTGAAAGCAGACGGAATAAGTATCATAGCTTGCTCTTTCCTCTTCGAGGTTGCCGCTCTTCGGTCCGCGGATGTAGACGTTTATTTTAGAGACAATTTTGATTAACTTTTAAAAGCCTCTCGGTCCATCGACTCCCAACGCGAAGCGAAACGAGATCAATAATTGTTTGCGAATCGTACGCAGGGAAACAGCACCTTGATTTCTTCAGAGGAGAAGTGACTATACTAGGTGAAGACTTTGTTCGCTATAAGATCTATGTTTTCGGATCTGACCCAGCCTAGGCCGGCCTACGGGATCCAAACGTGTGATTCCGTGGCATTAAAACATCGCCGAGTCTTCTTTTTCCCCAACGCTGGTCTCGTCTTCTATGTTCTGAACCTTGGTTTGACTGTAAGTATCCATCCTCAGGACGTGAATTGAATCCGTAAGCCTCTTCTCAAGCAGCGAGCGTTTCGCGGAAAGCAGAGAAACGAGACCAAACCGGGTACTTTGATAGAGGATAACTGAGCTGCGAAAGGCAGAGGATCCAATCCCGGTATGACTATAGCAGATTTTTTTATTCCGACCTCCACTGACGAATTCAGAGCTCGTACAAACGCGTCTCTGACCAGTTCTCATGCTCGAGACAGTCTTCAATATACTGGAAATATCTCTCAAGAGACCCCAAGCCAACGCTTTCCCGCCGTCACCGTCCAGTTTGTCAAGGAGCCAACCTTCACCGGCTTTCAAGCAAAGGTGTCTCAATGAACAGCCTTCCAGTGTCAGTGAGTCATTGTCAAATGAAATCGCTGGAACATTCCGACACGTTCCGACACTTGACATCCACATCCACATTCCGAATTTCCGCTACATTGTCGATGACCAGGCTGACCGGGATCACACCGAGCCCGTCATTTCCGGTGCTTCGCCTGTAGAAGTGGATCAGAACAAGGAAATTCTATGCATAAAGATGGTGCTTCATGCTGGGCTGGGCTGGTTCATGAAGACAGTTGCGCCACAATACTCTTGAATATGCCTTTTCTTCGACCGGTTTCGTCCATAAAAGCTGAGCGGGCTCGAGCTCTGGCGGCGGAAGTCCTGGCGACATTCAAAGACAACAAAGAAGCTGTCGTCATCCTGGTCGAAAGGGAACAAGTTGTGTTCAAGCTCCGTGAGCTCACACGGTTGTTGACGATGTTCGAGAAGATCAATTGGGAGCCTGGAGTTCAAGTACATGTCTGGTGGATTATGGATGTGAGTTCCACAGAGTTTATGTCTTTTGTACGGATGCTGGAGAGGTAGGTCACTCCCCGAATGTGACCTCTATTCTGATCTCGTTTGAAAGTCTCGGCATCACCACGACATCAACAGTGAAGCCTCGGTGCACTTCAGTTCATCTCCTTCGGGCGTTGCGCTGCACCACTCACGCACGACTCAACTCCCCCGTCTTTCGTCGTGTCCTGGCTTCGACACTTTGCCAGATTTATCCTGAATGGCAACTCGCGGAGAAACCGGCGACCGCGGTCACCCGCCTCCTGTGCCGAACTGAGCATCCCCGCCGATCCCGCCCCCGACGCCAATGTCGGCGTATACCCTCCTCCTGAACTCAACGACGCGCTCGGCGTATGTGATCCCGGAATTCGTCGAGGTAAGACTCCTCCTCATAACTCGGCGGGTTCAGCGCTTGGGTTGATGGCGAGCTTGCTGATTCTGGTGTCATAACGACGGTCGATGCACTGATATATTTGCCTCTTTCATATTCTTGACCATAGCGACGTCCACGTAAATGGTGGCAAACCCCAACGAAAAAGGAAATAGTACCGTCGAGGGGATTGGTGCAAAAAGTCGAGATGACGAGATAATGTTGGGGTGAGAACAACGAAATCAGAGAGAAGAATGGAAACAAAGAACAAAGATAACCAGCCTGATCAGCAAAATGACGTCTCTGGTAAGATGGGGACATACCTTGTGTTCGAGTTTCTTCTCTGTTTCTCTCTTATAATGTGCTTCTTTTTCATAATATGCTTCTCTGCTTCATCTGCTTCATCTCCCGGTGACGCACAGCTGCAATTTGTCGACGAGCAGGAGACCTGCGACCGTCGAGCAATAGTGAGCGAGGGAGATCGTGACGCAACCGATAGGCAATTTTGTGCTCATCATGGTGAATAGTAAACAAGGCGCGGTCATGGTGAATATAGCAAAAAGAAGGTCATTGGCATCAATTATATCTCTTCCTGATTTGGAAACTAAAATGTGGGATTGGATTTTGCATGGATGAGGTGTGTAGCATGAGTCATTTTTACCTGAGGAACTATAACAGAAAGGTGCACTGTAAGCGCCACAATCCAGATGCGAAAGACCGCGCAAATCGGCGGGAAACTTTGAGGGAGAGCCCCAGAAAAGCGCGCATCCATGGGTTACAGTGCTTTACACGCCACTTATATCCGAAATCTGCAAGCGATAAAGGCATATCCTGGTATGAGAGCACGGAATGACATTGAGATGGCGAATCTCAGAACAATCAGGCTTTCATCAAGACAAGGACCAAAAAATCTGATTGCTGCCCTGTTGCCTGTACGGTCCAAGCCCACATCAGAGTCTCGAATTAAACGTTCAGAGGCCCGAGCTCACCCACAGACGGCAGGACGCAACCGAAATAAGTATGCCGGACTTAGCGTCCAGAGGCTTGAGACCATCTCTGAGGAAACTGCCATAGACAGTATAGTGCTCTGTAATCATAACAGGGATTTGTATAGATTGACCTCATGCAATGGAATTATGTCTTGTTGTGCTTCAGTATGCCTTCCTCTTTGAGTTGCATGATGAATTGACTGGCCAGGTTTGTAGCAGCAATTGATTAGATGAAAAAGTTTAAAGAGGCTTGATTCTGCCTCTAGTGAAGACTAAACTCTGTCCAGTACACTGCCAACAGTTGGTGCAGTAGCATCAGGTATATCAAGATTGAAACAAGGGCTGCTCTTACCAGTGGATCACATGAGGATCCCAAGCCCCTATAGACTCACTTTTAAATATTTTGCTCCTCTTGAGGTTCATAGGTGCATGTCTCATGTAAATTGACTCTTGCCATCAATATCCATGGAGACTCTCCACTTGGTATGTACATATCCGGTTAACATTCTCTACCAATCTTACAGTATGTCAGTAGACTTCAACTTCATAAAGCACTCAAGTATCACAGTAAATAAAACTTGAAGAACTAACTACTAACTAGTACATTGTACCGTAAGTGAAAACTCTAATAAACATTGGGTAGCATGGTAGGTTAGAGAATATCAAGTACTAGAACAATAACAGAAACTACTCTTTTGATCAATTTTACAAATTGAGTCTCTGTAACCTTGTAGCTCTGGCAGGACTACAGCTGATCACCACTAACATTACACTGCCCGATGTAGTCTACATGATGTGGCACAGGGCCATGTGACCTACAGATGACTCCCTCGGCGAAATGAAAGCAGAAGAGAAGAGGAAGAGACGACGGACAGCTTGGATGCTTCAGCAATGGATAACTTGGTTCCAAACCTCCTTCCTCTCATCTATTCAGTCATCCACGATGGTCAATGATACACCTACCACAATATGGCATATATCTCGCCTTTCTTCACAGACTCCTTTTTTTGCATGATGGGTTACCGAAAGACCTTCAGAGCTCATGCTTTTCAGAGTCATGATTTCTCTCAATGCTGCTCAGCTTCCATGGTATCTTTGGCTTGAACATTGACTTTTTCTGTCGAACAGCGCTCAAGACGGGAGGTGATGCTCCCGAGAGGATGGGACGGAGGTGACGGGTGGCCGAGGGTGAAGGGGTGAGTGGTGAGTGGTTGGTTGTGGATGCACAGGATGTGGGAGGCAATCGAGGTGTGCAGGTGAGCAACAGAGGGAGATAATAGCATAAAACACAAATATATATTCAGAGAGCAGACATTTGAATATGGATACTTGAATTCAAATGTTGGAATGGGCAGAGAGAAAAGTGTCATCAGATGAAGTTGAGCCATTCTCTGATTCATTATCAGAGCCAATCTCCAAGTTTTCTGCAGTTGACACTTCTCTGCCTGATGAGTAGTTGTCTGATTCTGAATATCCGTCTTCAAATGTAATCTGATGAAAGACAAATGGACTCACCAGGTTCCAAAACTGGTTCAAGCAGCGGGTATCCCAGATACTCGGCCATCTCCATGCTTGCTGGATTGAACCCATATGCCTTGTGCATATCCCAGAGGATGGGATATATCTGCTGAGGTATGTGGTATTCACGGGTCAAGATCTCAGTATCCAAGCTGATGTTGAATGTATCCTCAATTTCTGCTGTTGGTATGACAGTTTGACCTTCTGGATCAGTTGACCACCAAGTATTACTAGATGGAGTGCAGTTAAACCAGAGATATAGCAGAGTGCATTGCAGAAGTCCATCTGCTGTATTGGCAGACCATCTGCTCATTCGCGGAGCTGCAGTGCAGGAGATCCAGATGTCCCATGGAATCTCTATAATTGGTGCTTAAATTATTCTGGTCCTTATAAAAACACTTTGGTGACTGACTTGTCTGTACCCCCATATCGTTTATATTCATTTGGTTGCTGAGGTGATGCACCTGGCTTGCCCATAGATTGAATGTTGGAATGACAGGTGTGTGAGTCAGTCCAGAGACAGTTGATCGCACTCCAACATTGAACCCCCAATACACCTTCAAGTTATTGAGGTCTGATATTGGAATTGTGCATCTGAAATTTCACAGAGATCAATATAAAATGATGGAATATGGATGAAGTACTCACTGGATGGACATATCTGGCATAACTTTATACAGGATATGATCTCCAGCAGAATCCCTTTCATCAAACCCGAGAATATATGGTTCAGGTACATACAATGTTGTGGTGCCCTCCGGGCATGTCATGAAAGCATTGAAATTAGTTGAAGTCAAGATGTCAGTGTAGAATTCGCAGATCACTGCAAGTAGATCATAGTATTCCTCCAGCGAAGACTTGGACAATGAACTGGGGTTGAATCTGGGAAACAGGTGCCGTTCTTGACCAGATAGCTCAGAGAGCAAACTGAACCACATGCGGTCAGGGTCTGGTGAGAAGGCATGGATCACCAACTGGCCAGCATGATCAACATTCCGAATAGGCAGATACAAGTCCTGAAGGAGATTCAATCTCCACTGATGTCTCCAGAACAACCTCACTGACCTGGGGTTTTAGACCATGTAGACTTAAAGCCTGGGCTGCTGACTGCATGATTGTCAGTGACCACAGTGATGACATGTAAAGGAGAAGTATTCACATTGAATTGATCCAACTGTCATCCTCTCAGTGGTCTAGTCAATTTATGAGTAATTTATCACTTACCACATCACTGACCCAGGTAACAAAGGATGGTCCTGACAAGGAAAGATGATAGTCTCGGAAAGTGTTTTGGTGTCCATTGTGGAATATGAGAGCAGTGAAATGTCTTGAATCACATAGACCATATAGCTGAATAATATTTGGATGTCTGTGTAAAATAAGTCAGTGTCCAGGCTTTGCACAGGTTCTCATGGTCTACGAACCTCACTGCAGAGAACACATCCAGATCTTGTTTCCAGTCCTTCAACGCAAGTCCCTCATATTTGTGGATAAGCATAGGCCGGTTGGAGTGATCATAGATATATCCATCATACATCCGAATCTGACCAACCTCACTGAGAGTCCCATCAGATTGCAGCTCATGATGGGTGTAACCAGATTGGAGTTCCTTTTTGAGAATGATGTCTCCAACTTTGACTTCAGTATACTGCTCAATCAAAATGAATCAACCCAGATGCAGTGGCTCAACAAATGCTCACATCTTTGTTGTCTGGAGCCTGAGAGTTTTGGTATACAGTGAGCTGGTTATTTGAAAAGACTGGGCCAGTGATGTTATCTGCCAATCAAGTTATCATGATTTCACGCAATCTCCAGCCAAATCTACAAACCAAGTCTTGCACCGTGTAAGCTTTGGATCAATGCTCCCATCTGAGCCCCACCATCATTGGCATTGATTCCTTCTGCAATTGGGCCAGCAAGGTTGCTGGTTTCAGGGACCTTGTTGCAGCGGCGGAAACGTGTAAGCTTGAAAGGCATGGGGGGAAGAAGCAAGATTGAACAAGCCTCATGACCAGTCCTGATGCTGTGTTGTCCCACAGCTTTTTCACAGCGCTTATCCAAATATAGCATGACAGCTGTATGATGGACACAGCATGGCACAGCACTGTGAAAATGTGTGTTTCTGGAATAATACAGCATTATCAATACCACTTGTTCATGTTGTCTACTGAATAGATTGATCCTGTGCTTGTTTTAATCAATTTGTTCAGGTAAGCCACTCTGACTGGTCTGGATAATTGTTTGATGCCCCAATCTGCTTGAAACTGACCATGAAAAGCAGAGAATATAAATGAACCATGTGGAGTTCTGCAGACACGTGAGTCTGTCTTCGAGCAAATCTGGTTCAGCAAAAAGCCTCTGGGAACATTAACCGGATCTCGACAGGCGCAAAATAACAATTTGATCCATGTCTCGTGATCACTCCGACCAGGTCGCTCTTTCGCGCCTCCATTTCTTACATTGATGCAAATTCAAAGCCAGCTATTGACACTGAGAAATGACTCAGAGCTGATAACAGTGGCACGTCATTCCTGATTCAGGTTGTGATGATTGATCAACCGATTGGTATTACTCCTTTTGGATTGCGATAGTTGATTGATGCAAGGCAGGTGTCTTGAATTAATCTAACACCTTCAATTAAACAATGCAGAGAGTCAGCTAGCGCTCTCCTGTTATATTATTCTGTAACCAGCTGCGGTCTTTCTGCTGTTGAATTCTGACTACTCAATCACACTACATTCAACAGCTTTCATTGGAACTGACTTCTTTTCTGCGGAGCCCTAGCATGGGATGGAAGTCCATCGTGGATCAACACAAAACATTTACCTGATGAATGCTATCTATCAAGCATGGTTGCATATCTAAAACCTCTCATGATTGAACAAAACCAGGCTGTCAAGTGACAAGATATCAGCAATTCTCAACCTGCACAGTCCTGCTACAGTTTCCTGCTGTCAAAGGTCCTTGACGGGTTGTATTTTATGTTGCTGCTGCCTTGTTGAGGCCTCCGGTCAATCCCCTTTGTAGTCCCATTCGACATGGTCTCCGAGGAACACCCACATCTTGATTGCACCTCGAGGGAAAGTCCTATTTGAGTATGTACTCAGATTACCCTGCAATTTCCCTGCCACAATATCATTGGTGCAATGCAGCTCATTTCAGATTTGAGGTCAGAAAAGTCTCGGCTAGCTGGCTCATCCGAGTCCTTATGGTACTCATGGCCGCATAAAGTAATGGCAGTGGACTAGTCTGTGAATATCTCCAGAACTATCAACTCTTTTTGCACAGAGTAAGAGATGCTTTTCTATCTACAACATATTTCCAGTCAACCATGATATTTGCAAGCTTATCCCCAGCTTGTGTCCAGAGCCATTGTGCCACAACTCAAACCTGGCAATTTGGAGATGCATGGGAAAGAGATTTTTACTTGAATACTCGTCATTTCCTGAAGGTACAAGTGACCATTATCACTCCACAGTTTCAAAAATGTCAATATCTGGTCAGGTTCCTGAAATATTGGCCATACAAAATCCTGGATTTTTGGAAAGAAATTCAAACAGCTTGTGGAAAAATAGCAGTCATCCTCCAAAACCTAGCTGATCAAACTGGCCTCAAATTCAGCTTTCATTGTGTCTCTTAGTTTGTGTGAAAGGACTGCTGGTTCAGGAGATATGCACTGGTCCATTAATTCACTGCCATTACCTTCTGTGACCATGAATAGAGTATCGCATGATTGCCACTTGCAAATCATTCAAACTCATGACTCATGAGTTTGACCTCTCAAAAAGCCACATTTGCACTCATAGAACAATTGTACATTAGAATATTCATACTCATAAGTCTGAAACCCATGAGTAGTGAGAGTGAGTACATTCGTAAGTAATACAGACTTGTGAATAACTGTAAATAATTGTATGAATATTTGTAAGTAGTTGCAAGTGTATTTGTAGAAGTACTAGTCAGAACCATAACCAGAGTCAGAGTCAGAGAGATTGATAAGAGGTGGCATGCCATTGTCACTGTCAGAGTTGCTGTCAGAGTCAGGCTCTTCATTGGAATCCGACAGATCCACCAGAGACAGCATCCCATCAGTGCGAGGGTCAACACTGAGATGAATGACACTGGCAGGAGCAGCAAGAGGAGCTGAGATGGACTGCAAAAACATTTCAACTGACTGCAAGAATAGAACAAGAGAACAAAAAACATACCTGAGTCACTCTATAGCGTAGAAGCATGTGTTGGACCACACACTGTGTATGTTGGACCTCAACGGTGGGGTCAGAGAACAAAGAGCTAAACAGGATGTCTCCATCTGCAGCAAATCGCAAATTCCAACCTAGAGCATTGGATACTTGGCAATCATGAGTCATTCGCACTGTGACTCGCAAGTTTCAAGGTTAGAAAAGCTATATTCATACTCATGAGATAATTGTCCCCCAGGATACTTGTACTCATGAGTAGGAAACTCATAAGTAGCGAGTACATTTGTGAATATCACAGACTCATGAATAATCATAAATAATTGTGCAAGTAATCATAAGTATCTGCAAATGAAATTGTAGATACATATACTACTTAATCAGAGCCATATCCAGAGTCATAGTGGTAGATGTCAATGAGAGTATGCACTTTCTAAAGAGTCTGTCCATTCAGGAACTTTGATCTTGACCTGGTCAACTATTCCTGGACTGGTCGACAAGGCGGCTTGCACCAAGTTCTTCAACAACAAGCACAAGCATCCCAACAATGGTGGGAAAGGGAAGGGAAAGGTTGAGCTGCTGAAGCAATAACACCTTCATTAACTCAGGAGAAAGATTCTACTTAGTCTTTGTATTCTTTGAAGTTGCAATAGAACTTAGTTTAGTGCTAACTCATATGACATTTTTGTGACTTTTTGTGACTAATTGTATAAGTATTTGATGAGTACTTGTACAAGTAATCTGGTAAGTATTTCAAGTTTGGACTTGGTCCAGACTTGCACTCGCAAATATACAAAACTCACAAATTTTCCCATGAGTTCATCCAATGCTCTATTAATTAGTGTGCCTCCCTGACCATATTGAGCCGAGACAAGGTAATTTTCAAAATACGGACTAGAGCAAGGCTCGTAGTTGAGGATTGATCCCCAGTGAATTCAAACTCTAAGAGGATCAATCATCAAACAGCCGATACTACCAGTCATGATTGATCACTGTGCCATTGTGGGGTGCAGGTTCTCTGGTCAGATGTGGTTCCAACTGAATAGATGGTTTGCTCTAGCATGGCAGCCAGCGTTCAGGGTGTACGAAACCAAGCTTGACACAGCTTTAGACTTGTTTCTAGAATATACGGTCATTGAATCTGGTACAGTAGTGCGTACAAGCATCTGACCTTGCAAATTCGCCTAAGTGGGTCATTTGATTCAGATTTGCTTTCATGGCAAATGAAGAAAAACAGTCGAGACGACCATGGCTCCCAGTCAAATCTTGCTCCTTTGATGATTCCCCTATCTATCTTATTTCATTATTCACCTTCTACTAACAGCCAAATTAATATTTTTATTCTTTTCCACGATTTTTTCATTAGTGACCGCCATTATTGGTTGGGCAGGTCTAATAGTTAGTTCAGGACATTAAGAAATTAGTGAAAGACTTCAATAAGGGTTAGTAGAGTTGCTCCGAAAAATTTGTTGGGGCGACTCGGACAAGGGACTTGGTGAGATTGAAAGGATAAGGGTCCGGATTTGTCAGGGTTAGATGAGCAGAGCATGTGGGTGGCTGAGCGTCGGTTGAGGTGGCTGTGGGTAACCTATCCATATAACGTCCGCCCTAGGCGCCTAGGGCCTGCCAAATTAATATAATTTTTCTTTTCCACGATTTATTTCACCCTACAATCCCCTCCAAGGCCCACCCTAGCGTCCTTAACCAATGAAGTTTGCAAGGGTTAAGCTTGCCTTACCATCCTTGACTGCAAAGAGTGCAATAAGCGTTGAGTCTGATAATCAATTGTATGACAGCTATAAGGCGGCGGACACTTAAGAAAAAGGTATAGGTTTCACTGGATATCCAAGGATGTCTGAAATTAACTCTGCCTGGATGTTCTACCCTATGGTCTTTAATCAATGAAGTATACCACCCCACGGTCCTTAATCAATCAAGTATGCCACCCTACGGTCCTTAATCAATCAAGTTTTCTGGGGTTAAGCTTCTCTACCAATGGCAGAACCAATTATTTTTCGCTAAGTCCACTTAGGGTCAGGGGCCACTCCACCATCCTTAATCAATCAAGTATGCCACCCTACGGTCCTTAATCAATCAAGTTTGCTGGGGTTAACCAATCCTTAATAAAGGACGGCAATAAGCAGAACAAATTTTTTGCTAAGTCCACATAGGGTCAGAGGCCAGCCTGGATGTGCCACCCTACAGTCCTTGTATACCACCCTACCGTCCTTAATCAATCAAGCCTTGTGGGAAAACGTCGTGACAAAATTAATCCGAGCACGAGAACCTAAGTGAGTAGCTGATGCCAAAGTTATTTATAACTGGACAGGGGAAAAAAAATATGGCAAAACGTCGTGACAAAAGTTTTCTGAGCACGATGAGTCCAAAAATCAAGTTGCACCAAAATTGTTCCAAATCACTTGAAAACCAGTTCTAGACATGAAGAGAAAAAAAGTTAAAAAGTTGGTATAAATACAATGAGAAACGTCGTGATGAAAATATTCTGAGCACGACAACCCAAAAATCAAGTTGCACGAAAGTTGTTCCAAATCACTTGAAAACCATTTCTAGACATGAGGAGAAAAAAAGTCAAAAAACACTAGGAATTTCACCTTAGTCATTCCCTTTTCTTTGCTCTGACTTTTCTTCGCTTCGTATAGCATTGGATGGCCTCATATGGTGGCTTTTACTTTCGTATAGCTTCGGATAGTACCTGATGTTTTGACCACATTATGTTGTGCAAGCTGAACACCAGTCACATCACCAAAACATGAGTCTGTCGTGCCAGGAATAATCCGAGTACGAGGCTGATTTTGTACAGGGCTTTCAGCAACACACCATTGCATCCACTAGAACAGAAAGAATTGCTGAAAGGCCTGTCAATCTGTAATCGCCCTCAAAGTTTTTGTTTAAAGTTTTAGCAGCTTAGTGCAGAACAGTCACTCATCTTGTTAGTTTCCTATATCTTCCAGATTCAAGCTGAGCCTTCTTACCCAGGATTCTCTATGGTCGCGTCTGGAAGAGCAACAAATCATTGGCCGAATCCACCATCAAAACCAGACCAAAATTGTTCATGTTTACCGCATTATTGCATTCAAAACCCCGGATGTTTTCCTCAACAATATTTCTTTCGCTAAGACGGCCATGCACGAGATGTTTGTTGGTCTGCAAACCAGTGAGTAACACATCATTGTCATCAGAATCCCGCTTACCAAGTTCAGACCTCCTTTTCGGGCAGACTAGGGATGACGACTACGACCCCGAAGAACAAACACCACCGGTTCAATATCACTGGGCTTCATTAGCATGGTATGCACTTCATTCACACTCCAGACGCCACAGCGGCGTCTGGAACCTTACCGACAGCAATTATCTCACTGGCCACAATATCAATCCTCAAAGGGCCATAGATCCTGATGCTCTCATCGAGCTTGAAGCTGTATCTCGAGATGCTAGTCAATGTGGTCCCGATGTGGTGGGCTCTGATTCCCCTGCCATCACCGGAGAGCCTCAGGGCTTTCCGGACGATCATCAATCATTTCAGTGACATGGTGGATCTGGATAATGATGATGATTCAGATTGGGAGGTAATGGCAGGAGAGCCACTTGGATTGAGTTACTTACCAAAGTATACTCTCCAAGAGCTATTTGATTTCTCCTCTACTCATTGGCAGTCGTTATACTCACCAATGAGCTGCTGGATTTTGATGCTGAGGGTGATCTTGACATGGACATCAATATCGACGAGACCACTGCAGATGTTCTATTAAAATGTATAATATATTTCCCTGCTTCCTTAAACCGACGAAATTGGATTAGGCCAAACTTGCTTCCCAGGACCCAGATCCGGTTAGCGGTCATCAGTCGCGTGTTTTATACTACCTCTTTACCTCTGCCACCTCATTGTTCAACCACCTTTCACTGTAAGTATTCTTCACAACTCCATGAGCTCTTCTAAACGCCCCTGGTTGTCTTGTCATGAGAAATGGGAAAACGAAGCTGTTACAGAAGCAGACATGATCGAGGAAAGTGATCCAGATCCGGATTCCTCGCCTGTCGAGCATATCCATCTAGGGGAAGAGTGGGTCCGCTTCTACAGCTCATTCACAATCTCAATTCATCCCTTTTGACAGGATACCAATTGAGACTGATTGGACCCCGCTGGAGCCTGGATCCTTGGAGTACAAAATCAACCAGATGGAAACAGATATTATCCGCCTGGAATCCCAGGTATCCCGTCAGAAGGACAAGATCTCTGATTTGGAAGAGTATGTTACCGCGCTGGAGAAAGCGCGAGATCTTCTTCCTCTGATGCGAGCGAGTCACAATGACGCCGTTGATCGACTCATTGATGCGCGAGCTGAGGTCGACCGACTCTGTGAACTGTTCGCTCTTGGTTTCAAGCGGATGATCAAGGAGTTCACAGAAGCACTTGCACAGCAAATTTCAACCCTGATCTCTGCCAATTATTGGACAGAAATGTTTGAAGGATCAATGGCGAGTTTCGAGAGGAATATAAACAGCGTCACATCGACGAGCTGCCGGAACCATTTGATTTACAGGCACCACCAGAAGGTCTTCCAGAGGGTCTCGGTGCCTGGGTAACACCTTGGATTCAGAGGGAGAGGAAATGGGCAGCTTTCTTTTGAACTTTCATATGTACTAGCGAATATAAAATGCTTTCTACGCCAGGAACTCGTTGACGGTGACTTCGTGGGAGGAAACACATGACGTGCCGTGGTGGTTGCCGATCTTTGCCGATACGGTTACGGTCAAGTCATCAACTGGCTCGGTCATAACCCCATGATGGTTGGTCAGTAACCATGTTAACCAGTCAATAACCGGCACATCACTGTCGACGTTAGGACCCGGTTGATCGGCACCTTTGATGGATTCAGGCGCTGTCTATAAGTTGTTGTTAAAGAATGCTTAATTCTAGTCATAATCCATCTCTATTATCAAATCAAAGTGGAACAATGGTAGCTGTTACACGGTTAAACTAGTCCAATGTTGTTACTGAGACCCCATCAGGGTTTCTTAGGGTCTCTCAGGGTCGATATCTGGTGACCGTGAAATGTCCCTGACAGGGTTTGATCGGTGAGCTCAGGTTGCCGTCAGTTACAATATTTAAAGAAGGCCAAATCGTTGATGTTTCTCTGGCCCCGGCCCCTTCTCGACCTTACAGTCTGAGTGCACCGCAGCTATATTCCAGCTCGTCGTATCCTTTCCGCAGCTCCCTGGCTGCGTATGTTTTGTTTTGATGCCTCACATGTTCCAAATTTCCCTCGATCCCAATTAATTTTGCAGGTCTGAGTCTACCGCAGCTCTTAAGCAGTGTCTATTGCCTCGACCTTGAAGCGAAAGCTTCCAGGTCTGAGTCGGGTGCAGATTTTTCCTCGGGTCGCCTGCTATTGGCAACCCTGAGTCTATCGCGGCTGGTTACTCTGGCTTGTCGTCAAAAAAATCTGCACCTAATGCCACCGGATTCTTTAATTGCATTTTACTGACTCTGTACTTACAACGCCATCATAAAGAGACTTACGGACCTGCTAGCCTATTATTTTGTAGTCTCCTTGTCAGCCTTGAGTACGAAAGATAGTTGTTTCTAGTGATGGAGAGTCTGATTTGAAAAGCTCAGCCTTCGGATTTCCGGAGCACCTGTAAGTGCGTGCAGGCTTCAATCCTTGAAACGTGGCTTCGCTTGGGCATGAGTCGGAGAAAGAGCAAGGCGACAAGATATATATCTACGTGGAGAGAAGTAAGTCGCAATCTTTCTCGAGGACCGAAAAGATGAATCAATGCAATTAATCCAGGTATTCTGTTCTTCCAGCCATCTCGCTCAATGGTCCACTTCATTTGATGATACCGCCTCGGTCTGTTAAAGGGCTGGACTTTAATAATTTCATCGATTCTCTCCTCGACAACATGAACCCATTTCCTGGTCCGAACTCGGTCATAATCATGGACAACGCCAGCATTTACAAGTCCCCTTTGCTACGACCTATGATCGAGGCTCGGTATGTCTTGTATCTACAGCTTGTTGGATACGGTCTCATTGAATTGAACAAGCGGCATGCAACTCGAGTATCTGCCTCCATACTCTCTGGATTATGATCCAGACGAAGAAGGTTTCTCATGTATGAAGGCCTGGCTCCATTAAAACAGAGCCGAAGCAGATGCCCAGCTCGACGGCGCTCCTCAGAGGAATCCTTACGCCCTGATTTGGCAAGCAGCTTTCGAGTCGATGACTGCGGAGAAAATCAAGGGTTGGTATCGTCATTCTGGTTACTTATAAACTACATATTCTAGACATGTTTCTATCATACACAACTCTGTATTATATGTCGCCAGTATTACCAAGAGTATTAACATTGTTCCAAGAAAAGATATCAAAAAGTTACAGTCGTCGCATTTGCTCAAGCCTGCTTCCCCTTGCCTTTTGTGTAACGGACTCTTTCCAGAGCCATCTTGACAAACACATCTGTGATAGTCGCAGTCATACTAATGACCTTGACGTACATTGCTGGTTCCAGAATGGCGACTTGATTTGCATGAGTAATCCGGAACTCGGTGTGGGTGGTGTCCGCGTAAACCCACAGCATCGAAGCTTCATGGTCCGAGAAGTAACCTGCGCGCTCCATGACTGCTAGAACGTCTCCGACGCTCCGATATGGATTGGTAGCTGGCTCGTCGGCGAGAATCGGTGACTTGGAAGTGCCGAAACCAGTGACCGACTCAGACTCCAAATCAACGACCATCGTACGCGGTTTGGAGTCGGCCTTGACAGAGTTGAGTTCATGGAAATCAGTGAGTGTCCCTGAAGGTACTGGAAGCGCGGGAGACATCGGTGCAGCGGTGTTGACATGGACATGAATGGTGGGCATTTGTGGCGTAGAAGCTGATGCTGCTGTCTTTGGTTCAGGACCCCTTCATGGCCGTTTGTTGAAGAAGTATTCGCCGAAAGCAATGTCCTCGGGAGGCCTTGTAAGTGACGCTCTGTCATGAGACTAAATTCATCCGGTCAACGAAGGGAGCAAAATAATATGTATGAATTTTGACTCACCCATTCATGTACCCATTGCGTATGATGAGAGATCAACGTGAACATGAGTACCATCATCACGGATGAAGCAATAATTGCAGCATTTCTGACAATAAAGCTTCGCACTCAATTCGCGATATTTCGCGGTGAGGTCAGCAGTACCCATCGAGCTATCATTGTCGTCAAGGGCACTGGCTTTTCGCTTGCTACCAGTACTGGCACTGGCAGTTTGCTGTGCTGGTTTCTGTTGAAAAGAGCGAGTTAGTGGGATAATCAGCTGGGAAAGGCGCTCTCACATTGTTCGTAAACTGAACCCGAACCTGGCTGGTACATCTGATTCTCTGCTGAACGAACACAGGCCTCCCAATCACCAGTATCATTCAAGCTATGAGGTGCATCTCCACGGCGTTCATTGTCAATGAGCAGCAACGCCGATTTCTGAGCTCAGGGAGTGTCTGGAGAGGAGACGGTAAGGGCGAGCGAAAGGCGAGCGCAAAAGCGAATGCAACGCCATGAGAGAAGGGAAGAAGAAAAGGAACCGGGTATTCGGACATCCTCCGAGTCGGTTCATCGGACATTGTCGGTGATTTTCGGATGTCATGCTCAGAGGTAAAGTCCGATGCGCTCACGATAGATTAATATTCAAGTCATTTTTGGATGCATTCCTGTCAGTATGTCGAGGGGATTCAAGCAGATCTGATAATCATCAGATCAGAAGACTGTGTTTTGAATACTGCAATGTCAAAACATTCTCTCGGCTTCGGTGAGCTCAGGCTGGAACCCAAAGACGTTGACTGGATAGACGATACGAAGCACAGACCCCGATGTTTCTCCTGTACAGCCTCTAGGGATAGAAGGCGTAGGGAAGGACGTTCAGCTCACATCTATCTCATATTGTCAAGTCTTTCGCCTTCCCAAAACCACAGAGACCGCATCAACGAGGGAAGAACCAAAAGAAAGATGGGATTAAATGTAATAAAGCAGGTACCAGATTGTATTGTCACTTTTTCGAGCATAGGTGCTTGAACAGATCCTCAAAATTATCCCTTTGTCACAATCCATGTTTGTCTGGAGAGACAGTACTCGTATTGAGCTCGATTCTCATCTTACAGTACACTCATCGAGCAGGGAATATTGTAATACAATTCACTGCTGGCCCGAAATGGAATAAAACTTAGGCCAAGCTGCCATGAAGAATTGGCGGACATAGTCTTGGCGACGACAAGCTTAGCTTCATGCACAATATCTCAAGTGATGTGGCTGGAATCAGGCTTCCCTTCAAGGAGAACTGAGCCATATCAAGCACTGGGTCTTGGAGGTGTGAGGCAAGAAACCGGGGATCAGGTTTATCCTCCATCTGTAGGTGCAGATGCCCACGAGACTGGAGTCTTCTTTGCTCGATAATTTTCACACGTTGCGTCGCATATCATGCCATGAAAATTCCAGGTTTCTAGCCACTATTGTGCCAGAAGGGTGCTTAATGTCCGCAAGGTGCCGATTGTTTGATTGATCCGCGGCTTCATTTCGTACAACAAACAGTTGGTGTTTTTCATTCCGCGTCTTCCCAACAGAGTCGGTGGAAGGGCTCTCGAGCATCTGGTGGAATCGAAGCGCGGATCAAAAGATAAGATACTAGCATCAGATTGAAGAGATGTTCATCGATGACTTGATTAAAACCAGAATGAGACACAGGTGTGAGTCAAGAAAGAGGATAGTCTTCACCCTTGATAATTTGGATGATTGTGTACATGATGAAGCCTGAATATCAGGAAACAACACATCTATTTTACTCTTGCACTATGCAGGGGGAATATCTGATGGTCCAGACCGCTCTATCGGAGGCATACCATGGTGCAATGAAATATAAGTCAATCTACAGGCTCCAATAGCTGTCCATTGTGGAATTATCATGGTGTTCAACGGTTCATAGGTTATGAGATCAATATCTGATAATAATAATAAGCTTGTTCCGGTATGTAAACCAGGAGCTGTGAGCATCCCAATTAGACCGGTTGCTGGGGTCCCATCACATGTCTAAGTAATACGATGTGATATCTCATGATTATCTGGGACAATTAGGTGCAGGAAGGGGACATGGGTAGAGACAAGAGCAAACGAACAAGCAAAATTACCGGCAGTCGGGTACAAAACCGCACTGGGTCTAGACCTCGCCGGAGACCGCTCGGTGGCCCTGGGGGTTATACGGCCCGCTTTTGAGGGGTGATCGCAGGGTTCAACATCTGTGACAAAGTTGCTTCCAAGCAATTGAGGTCTGGAATCAACCCAGCATCTGTAGAAGCAATGTAGAAGACAGTGATTTAATTCAGGGAGTTTCCTAGCACTGCGTTGGGAACAAAAAAAATCGGAGGAAAAATGGTGGGAAAAATGATACGAAAAATATTCAGTTTCACGCCTCAGCCAAATTTTGCCCCGGTATCCGACCCGTATGGTGGCGGCGAGAAATATAATGTTTTTCTAAACATTTTTCCCACCATTTTTCGTCCGGTTTTATTTGTTCCCAACGCAGTGTAGGAAGCTTCATTCTCCAGACGACTCGAACCAAAATGACTATGTTTCAAACTCGCCATGTGTTGGGGTCCCAGTATTCAGGAAACACCACACCTGAGCAGGTGCTGCATTAATCTGATCATAAACCCTACTGCCACGCAACTATGTTGCGGTGGATTTCAGCTCTATTCTATTTGATTGAATCCATTTCCCTGTATATCGAGAGGCCGGCCAAAGACCGAAAGGCAAGGGCAGAAACAAAAAGCTGGAACGATACAATTTGATTCCAGTGGCAAACCCACACTGATCCTACGCCATGAAGATGACCCAGGCAGCTTTGTTTCCTCACTCTCATATTAACCAGAATCTTACCGCCCACCAAAGAAAAAACCAGTCCCTTGGTGGCTACTCGACTCTCTTCTGTAGAGCCCCGGTTTGTCAAGAGAAAATCACACTGAAGAGGCAAAGAGATATCTCCGGTTTTTCTACTTGAGACAGAGCACTTCCATTTGACCGTTGTAACGAAGAAACTCCAAACCACTGTCAGTACGCAGGTGTAGTACTCGCCGAATCTGACCTCTATGTTCATTCAAGGACGCAGATAGATATGGGGTATGGCATGTGTGATCATCTTACATCCTGAGCTCACCCGTTGCCATGTTATTATAACTCGAACCACAAACGAGTAGTTGCCATAGGCGAAGTCATGAATTAAACTAATGGGGCCCGTGAGATCCGACCGGACTGGGGAATGCTCGAGAACAAAAGCTTTCCATGCGCGGATGAATTGCACATCTTGTTATCATCTCGGCACAACGACGCTGCTTCGCAACTTCAATCATCGATGCCCAACCATCCTCCCGCGCATCCTCAAGCCTATCACGTCGCTCCCATTGCCTCCGTCCACTCCAGAGCAGACGAGGAATGTAAGATGTCTAGCTTACCATCGTATAGATCCAGACAGCAGCAGAGTCCGGAAGACTGTGTCTCAAAATTATCTCTGCACAGCAGCAATGATACCGTCTCAAGAATTTAGATTATGCATATACCGTATCTGTATGTAGACGAGATCCATAGAGAACCGCAGTGAGATGACCAATGACGATGCGAGGCACACTGGTATGACTTCTTCCATGCGCCCTTCTACTGACAATTTCATATGGGTCCGGCATCTCCAGATAAATCTGGGGTCACCGACCATTCAGCCCTTTCGGACTCTTTCGGACTTGCTCTCCGAAATCTGACGAACACCGAATGACCTAAGCGGTCCGAAAACTCGGCCCATTTCGCTGACTCAATGGATTCCACGTATCTTTGTCTATTCGGCTCTCTGCACCCGACCATGACATCCTCTCGATTCTATTGCAGTCCTTTAATTCATCCGCAGGCGCTGTAGCATCGTCCCGCTGTGGACCTCATTCGTCATCAATGGAGAACGGTCTTCACCTGGGCAAGGGAAACGCCCTTGGCCAGACGGTTCCATGCACGGCTCGGACGCGAAACAAAAGCAGGTTTTTGCGCCGGATAGTCCTTAGGCGAGAGAGAGAGCAGAGCATTCGACGGAAGAGCCCGAGGTTGCATGACGAAGAACAGATCACGACCGCCGGTACGTCTGCCTGCTCCTCGATTCTTTTCTTTATTGTCATCCTTATTGTCTCTTCTGCCAGCTGCACCATCGTCGCCCAATGACCACAATCTTACCTTGCGGGTGACCTTGGCGCCACCGGCGTTGTATCGCCATTCAGTATCGCCCATTCCCCGACTTCACGCCCCTCGCAGCGCCATCCTCGTTGAGGATATCCCGGCAAAGGAGAGGTGGCTTGATCATTGAAAATATCAAGGCCCTTGATCGCTGATGGGAGCTAGTCGGAGGTCAGGGAAAGGGTGTCGTTTAGCAAATGGTACGTTCCCCAGCTTTTTCTTTCGACCTCATTGAAAATCTCCTCACCGCTCTCAAGTCCACGATCTCGACGGTATTGCATCGTCTCTCGCTGACAGGCGCTCTTGCAGGATTCACATTTGCGAATAGGGCTTGGGCAATTTCTTGTTTGACGCGGCCACCCCTCTTTTCACCACGAGCTATGGCCTCCTTTTACTCGTCAAGCGAAGGAGCATCCACAATCACCGGAGCAAGGTCTGTTTTTCTTCTGGTCTTTCAATTTCGTTGACACGATGGGTTCCAGGTCAAATGCCTTCGTCCATTTAGCTCTTCGTACGTGCAACATCCTCGCCTCATTCACCTGGTTCGTCGTCAATGGACAAAGCCGTTCAGCAGGTTGTCGCGGAGGAGCGATTCTAGCAGCGGGAGAGCGCAGAGTTTTGGACGAAAGAGCCAGAGCATGCATGACCGAGAAACGATTAGGACGAACAGGTACGTTGGCTTGCTCCTCGATCCCTTTCCTTTTTCTCATCCTTATTCTTCCTTTTGCCCAGGTGCAACATCGTCGTCCAATGACCACCGTCCTTCCCTGCCGGTGGCTTTGGCACCACCTTCGCTGTACCGCCATTCAAAAAAGTCCATTCACCGACGCCATCGTCGCCGGAGATTTCCTGGGAAAAGATATGTCCCTTGTCCATTGAAAATACCAGCGCCTGGATCGCTGACGGGATAGAGACCTAGTCCGAGGCCAAGGGAAGGGTGTCGTATACTAAAATGGTATGTTCCTTAGCTCTTTCTTTCGACCTCGTTGAAAATCCCTTCACAGGTCTCAAGTCCCCGATGGCGAGCGGTATTGTATTGTGTCGTCGCTGACAGGCGCACATGGAGAATTTACAATCGCGATTAGGTTTTCAGGCTGGCCACTGGTGAGGTTCTCCTTGCTTCCTCTGTTCTCTTTGCCGCGTCTTTTTTCCAGCTCGTCAGGTATGCAACGCATTCCCTGTGCCATCACAGGCAGTGCAATCGCAGCGGGCGTCGAGGATACAAGGCGCTGGTGTCGTCAAGAGCAATGGTACGTCTTCTAATTTCTCGTTCGGCGTCGCTGATACCCTATTGCAGCTATTTCGACGGGCGCTCTTCGAGAAAAGCTCTCGCTCTCGACGCTATGTCCCAGCTGTTGGTTTACAACAATGATTCGAAGCGCTTTAGAGGACTAGACGGGACAAACCATTCGTGGCAGAGAAAAGGACGGAGGCCATCTTTCCTTTTGTAGCACCAGGGTCGGAGACACTGTCATTCAACTGAATTAGACTACCTGATCCAAGACTCGAATTATCGGAGCCTCAATCTCTTGTCCATTGACCACCGGAGAGCCGTATTCTCTGTCCACCAACGCGAATGAAGCAAATCGGATTCATGCATCATACAGCACGTGCTATGAGGCCCACTTTGACAAACGCCATCAACTGGTTCTCCATGGATGCTCATTCTGCTCTCACTGAAGCTTCCTCGCTGTAAATTTTAGTATTACCTCACGACGAAATTTGACGGCCACTCCCGGTCCAGACTGCCAAGCCTTGCCACCACGCCCTCAAATGTCCTAATGCGCAAGAGCTTGGTCCAACGCAAAAGCCGGCACACAAAGGCGACTCCTACATACAAGGAAATGGTTCAGCGCTCTCTCCCTGTCCAATCTCTGGGTTTAGTCCTGCTCGGTCGCTCAGTTATCGTCTCTCGTGAGTCGTCGACCAATTCGCTATTGCTAACGAATTCGCAGCATCGGCGAAATTTCACACCTCGTCAAGGCATGCAATTTGCCTAGGGAAATTGCTCTGACAGCCCAAATGCACAGAAATTCACTAGGTAACCGTCATTGGCATTCAGCCTTTCCTCGGCTGCTCACCAGTGACGACTCTCGATATATTGCATCAGGTTTTGGTTACCAGTGTCCATGTCATGATCAGGATTCAATCCTTGTGAATAAGGATGTACATGGAGTGAAGCTCAAAGGTATGTCGCAGTTCTGTTTCACACTTTCCATCGTTAATGACGTTGAACCTATACCTTCAGCTTTTGTTCCATTCTCGATCCCTTGTCGTTTCAATTATATGCACAATGGCCAAGTGGACCTGACTGGACGTCGCCGGTGGCAGTAGCTGCTCAGCGCCGGAGAATTGGTGCTTCAAACCATTACACGACGCCGAGCCCATAAGGAAGCGCGACGTAGAGAATCTAACGCACCACCACGACCGTCACCTCCCAAGGCCAGTATAATCGTCTTGCAGATTGTAGCTTGGGTCCTCGCAACGTAGACGACTTCATCTCGCGCATCTTTGTTCGAACCTGCTCACGTGACCTCGACGGCGAAGAGATCGTTTCACAGCGAACCCATTCCGGCACTGTGTCTTTCCAAATTCCCTGTGCTTATGGAACACCATCTTATGAGTCAACATGAGCTCTTCCACGGATCTTGTCCTTCTCAGTCGTTCACATTCCGGACATCAAGACCAATGACGATGCGAGGCATACTGGTACGACTTCTTCTTCCTTACGACCTTCTACCGTATGCTCCTGGTAAGATTGACGGAAAGTCTGGGCTCTTTTCGTTGACCAACTTCAAACCAGGAACCTCCAATCAACAAATATATATGTATTCTCAGCCATCTGGGCCTTCCAACCTTCAAAGGCCAGTCGCGCCATATCTGGGATATCCATCAACTAGTCCGGCACCAAGTCCTTCCCAATCTCTCTCCCATATCTCGGACTCTCCAATGTCTTCATTGAATAAACTGGAAAATAAGTTTGCATTGGATCATGTTTTCCATGGTGTTTTCGCAAAGCCTGAAACGGGTACTAGAAAACCCCGTGGTATTTTCCATTGGCCAGCAGATACGGTTGATCTGAAGGAGAAAAAACTCCGAACGGTGTTCAATTGCATGCACCGGGCTGGGTTTGAGACACTGGGAGGCTTTCTTGCTGACGTCTTTGATGCAGAAGCCAATTATCAAGATACCTCTGTCAACAAAACTATCGCAAGCTTTCTCGAGTGTCAGGAACTGAATCCTAGATATCATCCCGTCGCTGTAGTCGACAATATCTACCGGAATCCACTCTCACAAAAGCTTCATAAACACAGCAAGGAAGCGACTCCTGACCCCATCTTCACGTTTCCCCAGCACTGTCATCCAGTGGATCACAGTACTCCTCCAGTTACCGAACTCAATACGACTCGGAATGCACTTCTCAATTGGTCAGCTATGCAAACCATCGAGCACATCGATACCGAGGCTGCAGCGCTATGCGAGCTCAAAATGTTCACGCGCAAACCTCAAGAAAAGTTCACATGGGCATCCATCCTTGAATGGAGTCTTTCTGCCGCTCAGGAATTGATTTTCATCACTGCACCGGTGATCTTCGCACTATTTTGCACCATCGCTGTCAGCGCCGATGTTCGGAAGAAGCTCAAGAGGACCAACTCTGATCCCTCGGCAGTTTCAACCCCCGGTCCTGAGCCTTCCCCAGTCCTTGAACCTGACTCGGATGATGAATCAGATGGTGAAGAACCTTCAGCGCCCGATAAATTTTTCCCTCCTTCCACAGGTGTCCGAGCGTTGAATATTCGACGAGATCCTTGGCCAGTCAGTGCTCGAAAGTTGTTGATTATAATTTCTGTCTGATCCTCTTTTCAGTGCGTCACGGTCAGCATATTAGCTCTCATCTACATCCGGTACAAATGTGCCTCTGTCTTTCCAACTCTCATCGGTGTCTTCCTCTTCAGCTGTAATGCTAATCGTGACATAATTGCCATTCAGCCGTATGGGAATTTCAATTGCATACAGTACGATCCTTACTGGTCTAAACACCCTCGCCAACGATGCTGGTG
>JARIHS010000047.1:600000-775206 GCA_029320655.1 Mycena floridula
TGGTGACTCCATGTCATCATGAGAGACGTATGGCTGGTATCACAGCTGAAGCATGGTTAGCATCCGAAGTTGTGTTGAACTGGTACTGAAGGTGTGATCTTGGCTGGTATCTTGTCATGCTACAGCTCATATGTGAGGTTTCTTGCCAGACAATCCCTAATTTCTGAGACTTGAATTACGCCACCTACTCAGGCTAGCCTTTGGATAGCACTTCACATGTCCTCATATCATGGTAAGTACTGCTATGAGTCCAGATAACGTCTCTGCCGTAGAGCAAAGGGATATAGTCATGCAGTTCCCTGAACGGTCTACTTGGTCATATAATGCATCATTACAGGTGTCTACTTCGATATTTGAATCCACATATAAGCAGTAGTTTTTCCAGTCGCCTCAGTGATACTTCTCCTGTGATGGTAACATGGTTCTATACTAAAGATGACCTAAAAATGTCCATCACTGGCCCTCAAACCACCATACTGCAGTCATGCAATCTGTAGCGGCTACGAGTTACGACGCGGGTGATGAGTCATCCAGGGGATCGACCCAAAATCACCAGGCAATAATGTATCCCAGTCAGCCTAGAGGTGTCTCACAGCACTGAACGATTCACGTCGCGCGGCCTGACTGTGGCGCATGACGGCATCTTGATTCAATAAAAGCCTGAGATACAGTGGAATCACTGAAATATGCCCGGCCTGTTTTTATTCTAGATGTTAAATTGTGGTACTCATACTCATTCCATTCATGTTTCAGCATGATTGTGTTATATTCTGACTGGTCACTCAATGTGCTCGACAGCGTTGCGTTGTCACAGCAATAATATTCTGGTTTTTATCTTTGCATAGGTTTGATCATTAACCACAATTCATCTGTGGCGCATTCCATATCATAGCATCCATTGAAATGCCTGGTATGCTACAACCAAGTGGTGATTTAAGCCTGAGAATAAGCCGAAATTCTGGATTTTTGTTGAACCTATGCCAACTGTGGAGGATATATAGATACTGCACATTGGAACCTTATGTGGCGTACCGCTTGTAGTCACGCATGGACATGCACCATATCCGCATCAATCAGTTCATTATGTTAGAGAGACTTAATGATGACTGGTTCAATGATCCAGGGTACCCTGCACTTTGTGAAGGGCCTTTGAGTAGAATAATAAGACTCGATGTGGTTTGACAGCATCAGAAATTCATCCTCTGTATGGAATGTCAATGAACTGCATCTAGCTGGCTTACTTTCAATAGAATTACCATGATACATTGTTCCAGCCTTCACAGTCATTCTGAAATTTGGTAGAATCGGTGCGCCACTGCAAACCAAACTTGGAGTCATGGGCTCATTCTTGAGCTCTACATGTCTGATATCTACCCAGAAATGGTTTTCAGATACCTCCCTCAGATATTGAAGAGTTCTGGGCCCACTCTCCCAAGATGTCCTAAATGAACCCGAAATCTGACGTAGGGTCCACATAGGTTTTGGGTCAAAAGCTGGTTTTCTTAGAATATTAACCCTTGATGGGCCGGCTGCCAATGGGGACTTTGAGACTCCTTTCTGCGACTCATGGAGATGTTATAGTATATCTCCAATACATCCGAAGCGGGTTCAAGCTCGCTAGGGATGGTCATGGAGTTTTCATTCCAAGAAATGACACTTTGAAATTTCTGCGGGTATGGTGAACCCGAGCCGGTTTCTAGACCAGATTGGGACTCCGAGCGGACGTGCCGGTACGCGGATGCAACATTGTCCCCTGCCGAACCTAGCCGGATCGCTATGATGCAGATGGTCGTTTGATTTTTGGTGTGATGTCGGAGGTAAGTAACTTGTCATCTATGTTTCACAAAGATGTATATAAGCCAAATGATTTCAGTAAACCCCAAGGTGAGCGCTGGTGCAGCTCAGTGGAATTCCATCATGACCGCAGTTTGAGGTGGTATTTAAATCTGGGTCAATTCGTGTTTTTGGGCTATTTTCCGGACTGGCAGAGTGAACTTTTTGATAGCATCCCGACATGCTGGAATTTTTCTGATGAGCCATAGTCAATCTCATCCAGATTGAGACCCGCTGTATGCTTGACAGCATATTGCGCATCTATGTCTTGAATTGAAGAGGTTACAGAGTTCAAAACCATGTTGAAACACCACAAATCCTGACATGGCCCGGACAATTTTTGAACAGTTCTTTGTTCTATCTTTGTCGGAAACTGAGATGATTCAGTGTCTAGAGGGAATATCAATGGTAGATGTGTCATAAATGGCTGTTTTGGTGTGATTCAAAGAGGAGAGTGGCAATGTGGATACAAGTAGATTCAAGTAGAAGGAATCGGAGCTGGTCCTCTCTCACAGGAGATTTATGTAGCTAATCTAGCGAGAAGGATGGGGCGCTATGTAGGCCCATGGACAATAAGGCAGAGACATTTTTGGCCCAATACAGCATTTCGTCCGATGCTCATAAATCCTCTGCTCCTCCTTCTCGATAAAATCACGCTGCGGTGAAAATTCCAGCCACCTCTGGGACGTCTCTAGGTCGCTCCAATACTGATATCGCTCTGTCAGGCTTTTCTGACGTGCCTCATTCACTCCGTCTGGCCGCCTGTACATCTGATTGGACCAAGTTCGTCAGGTCTACAGCTTGGTAAAGTTTGACTGGAGGACCTGTATCGACCAATTCAACTGTACCGTGTTCAGGCCTTTGGTGATCTATCATCCTTATTACCGCTACTTTTTCGTATTCCAGATGTCCCGACATGCGGCTCTGGAGCTCAAACCCGAGGTTACGAAGCTCCTGTATCACCTCATAGGTCAGTCGCTCCTCTGTGGTCTTGCAAATGGCTTAGATCATCCCACATCGAGTCGTCGAGAATCAACGACGAGCACACAAGCTGCCATCGTGGCCAAGGCTTACTATACACCCTGTTCCTCCTCATCAAACCAAGTCGAGCCAAAAGAAATCCCTTTACTAGGAAAGAAACACCATACAAAATAACAAATAAAAAAAAGAATATGTGTATGTATGTATGCCGATCGATTTCGATGATATCACGGTCCGTATGCGAAAATGAAACAACAAACGCGTAATGAATAGACGTCTTTCCAAGTCATAAAAACATAACACATCGCTATAGCCCATCTATAGCAAAAGCGCGAACCCCATAGCAGATGCCGCAAAAACAACCGCAGCCTGCATGAAATGGAAATCCACCAAGCTCGATTTCGAGCGGGCAGCATTGGAGCTGGTCGCAGATGCCGATGAGCTTGTCGCGGTTTTCGAGCCGGAAGCAGAGGTTGACGCTGGCTTGGTGCTCGAAGCGCCAGCACTGGTGCCCACAAAGGTTCCGGTGCCGGTGGCGCCAGCGGTCGAGGTACCACCAGCACTACCACCAGCTGATGAGAGAGCCAGAGGTAGAGCCGAAGACAGGAGCAGCAACAGCACTGGTCGAAGGGTCTGCGGGAGCTCCAGTGCCCCAGGGGACGGCCTGGCCATCAGTCTGGGTCGCATGTTCAGGAGGAGTGGTTGCGCTGCTGTCCGAAGCGACGGTGAACCGTGTGGTCCACTGATAAACGTCGGTATGAGGGGAGCGGAATTGGTAAAGAAATCGCGGAATTGGATTGTGGGGGGTGGCGGATAGTCGGTCGTAGTCGGCGATAGTTGGGTGATTCAACAGCAGCGGCGTTGGGTCAAAGGAAGGTGACCCTGGAAAAAGTTCAGCTATTTTCTTAGGAAGCTCAAGGGAGACGTACAGAATGAAACCCGTCTCGTCGGGACATCTTTCTGTCAACATCTGACCATCTCCCTCGTTTCTCTGCCCTCCTGTGATGTCTGACATGGTCCTAATGATTTCGCGGAGGCTAAGGCGAAAAAGGAGAATTGTTCTCGGTCAACCAGCATAATTGTCCAGTGCGAAAATTCTGTACAAAGGTCAACACAATCTGGGAAGAGACAACTCTGGACTGACGTTGTTTGTGAGAAAGGAGATGGGTCATCCTTTCGTGTCGTTTCGGCAAAGACTAGACGAGGACCTTCAACAAAGGAGGAGCATGATATTGGTCTATCGTTCAAAGATTAATATATATGTGAGAGGCGAAACAAACAGACGCACCTTGAACTTTGATGGCTTCTGCTTCAGGCTCTGTACTCGAGCAAACCCACATCGAAGCTCAGCGCTCAACCCAGCTCAATCCAAAGCCTCTTCCCTCGCTTTTTCTCTCATCTTTTTGTTCCCTTGTTTTCCTCGGCCCTTCCCTCGTTTCTCATGAGCAGAGGCTTCGCTAGCTCTGATACCGGCGCAGGATGTGGCAAAGGCAAGAGCTGAAATAGCAGGTCAGAAATCCAACCAGCTACCGCATCATCCAAAGACGACGTTTCCCTGGCCTGCAGATTCTTAACGAGGTTGACGTGAATTCGTGGACAAGGTGGGCGTGAATTCGTGAACGAGGTGACGTTGATCGAAGATGTGGATTCGACGGTATCGATCTGAGCCAATCATTGCGCGCTGACAAAAAGTTCAGCCTGGGGTCTCTCATTCCGAAGGGCACATAGACGCACATTATTATTGTCGCTCTGGATGTCTGGCTTAGCCTTCTTGCTCTCTACGTCTGGTCTAACCTTCGCGCCCTTCATCTTCCCTTCCCGTTTTCCGTGGTGTAAGGCTAGGACGTGGTCCCGAATGGAATAGCTTGACCATGGTGCCTCCGTGGATTGACAATAATGGCGAGGCAATGGTGAAGGACAAGGAGAAGAGGGAGGATAGCTGCTGCACAAGAATATCAGGAATATTTCATAATACAAAATTTAGATAGACGTACCAGAGGTTTATCACCATGCTAGCTGTCACCCGGCCCCGCTATTATGTGGAGGATTTCTGTGGACACGAAAGGAGGGCTGAGGTACCAGGTGCTCGGAAACGACATCGTTTGGACTGGCTTTCCGGAAAAGCTGGTAATCCGGATTAACGGCTTCCATGGTGAATCCAGGATCGTCGCAAGGGGGAGAAGGTCAATGAGCCGCAGCGCGTCGGGTCATGAACGGGAATGGCTCTGGAGACGGTGATTTGAATGATTGATTTCGACGTGTTGGAGAGCTGGAGATGTGAGAATTATTTTTTGTTGTTTTTGCTTGTTTTTCTCTTGTCGAGGTTTCGAGCCTCATCAATTCCTTTCTTTTTTTCGGTGAGTTTTGTTGTGTATAGCCGCCATTTCCTGTAGTATGAAGCTGCAGATACCGATTGGAATAATTAAGCATCTTGAATCGGACCACATTGTCTGCTCACCTTGTCTGACTCTGAATCTGCCTCAAGAATACCTTCCGCTGCTCCCTCATTGACCGCCAACTAGTGTAGCATCAAGAGAATAATAAATTCCATCATAAAGCTAGTACATTGGGTCACAGAGATACTTGGGATAGAAAACAGAGACATAGGCCAGTGCATAATGTAACAAAGTGGCAACTCAATCCGATGAGTGCCAAATCAAGTAATCAAAGATCAATAGAGCGCACATCTCCATCCCATGGCCGTCCATCTAGCCATAGAGAAAATCCCACATCTCGGTGCACTCTACATCATTCAAGCACCAGAGGAGGTCAGGACCGTCCTCTTCCGCCCTATACTGGCGCAGAAGGTTAACCATTCTCTTACGATCGCTGTCATGGTCGCTATCACGGTCACTGTCACGATCGCTGTCATGATCCCAGTTATGATCCCAGTCATGGATTTCACGATGAAGGGACTCCACAGCAATATAGAGTGGCGTGCGGCCGTGTCGATCCCTGACATTACGGTCAACGTCGCCCTGTGACAAGAGAAGCGAAGCAACATCAAGGTTTGGATTTCCCGCCGCAATGGACAAGGCAGTTTGGAGACCTTTTGATTTTGCATTTGGGTCCATGTCATAGTTGTCAAGAAGATACTTTGCCGTCTCTCCATCCCATGACATGGCACAGAACATGAGCAATGTTCTTCCCTGGAAATCCAACTGGTTTCTATCCACAGCATCATGGTTGAGAAGACGCTTGAACAGTTTCTTATCATACTCGCCGCCCATTGCAGAGTACATAAGCGGAGTGATCCCGCGTCGATCTGCGAGGTTGGCATGGATTCCTGGTTGATCGAGGAGATATGAAGCGGCGCCAGCATTTCTCTCTTCACTGGCATATGAGAGGGGTGTGCGCCCATAAACATCCTGCAAGTTGATGTCGACATCCTCTCGTTGGGCGAGAAGGGCAACCATCTTCGAGTTGCAGTATTCTGCTGCATAGGATAGTGGAGTTCTCCCAGTATAATCTGGGCAATCGGGTTGTATGTTAGGGTGAGTGAGGAGCAGCGCCGCACAATCTGACTCAGAGTAACGAGATGTTGCATATGATAGTGGTGTCCGTCCGTGTTTGTCCTGAGAGTTTGGATCAACGTCATCACGTTGCATGAGAATGCGCATTATCTCCATTGAGTGGTAATTGTCAGCAGCATACGATAGAGGTGTCCGTGATTCCATTGTATCCCTCAAGTCTGGAATGATGCCCGGAAGTTGTAGCAGGAATTCAACCCACTCAATGTGACCCTCTGCTGCTGCCCATGACAGTGGTCCACGAGATTTGTAGCTCTGCACATTGGGGTTGAGATCATCATGTTCACGTAATAGATCAATAACAGCCCCACGACCTTTCTTTGCAGCACTATCACGCCAGCCCCATTCATTCCATGGATGTGTTCCCTTTGCGGCATAAGCCATATTGAAAGAAGTTGCAAAATTGAACTGTGGCAGGGATAGGAAATATTTCATTAATCTCACATAGCCATTCGCAGCTGCATGTGATAGTGGAGTGAGGAACTCCTCGTCTTGGCCGTTTAGATCAACGTCATCTCGTGCGAGAAGTAGCTCCATGATGCCTTGATATCCTTTCTCAGCCGCCAACATCCAGGGCAACACGCCCTCCTTATTGGATAAATTCGACTGGATTTCAGGATGGCCCAGGAGCACCTCTACCATCTTTTGGTGGCCGCCCGATGATGCTATGTGGAGCGGTGTGATACCCCTCCAACCTCTGGAATTGACATTGATGTCTGCATGCTGCATCAGGAGAGCTACCACCTCCAGGTGACCTTCACTTGCTGCGTAGTGCAGCGGGGTCATGTAGTCCTCACCAAAATTTGGATCGAGACCTGGGAGACGCAGTAGAAGTGTTACGAATTCGACAGAGCCAACTCTAGCCGCGAGGGCAAGGGTACTGCGACAAAGCGTGTGATCGTCCCAGTCATTCAGACAAATACGATATCTGATGTTTGGATCTATGATACAAGCTCGTGTTGTCTCCTTTGCAATCTAGATCAGGGTTGCAAATATGACACGAAGTCTGTAACATACCTGATTGGTAAGGGTTGCGCGCATAACCAAAAGTCTAACAATGGTGGCTTGGTTGAAATGCACCGCAAAATATAGCATGTAGCCTAAACCGTGGGGATCATTAACCATAGTGCTGTCATCGAGAATGCTCTCCAATAGCTTTGATAATCCAAATCTTCCAAGGCTAGCGAGGGCATTCCCCCACTGAAGCTCATGGTAATAATACTCAGGCGTGGTTTCCACAATTCTATCAGTTTGAAGGAACTGTAAGAGCAGACCCTTGTGCTGTATGATCAGCTGGTCTTGACATTCCCTGCCATGATCTCCCCAGTGGTCAGCAGCATATTCGACCAGTACATGTGGCTCCTTGTCAGAATCAGGGTACCGGGCAATTCTGTCTACTTTTTTGGAGTCCAATGTATCAAAGCAGAGATATTGCAGACATGCAGTGGCCAACCCAAGTTGGGCATCTGGAAACAGACTTTCTGCCTTGAGTTCAAAATACTCCTTGGTCGTATAATCTATATGTCATTCAGTACATGGTATTGGGAGAGAAATCATTAACTTACGGACAAGGCGAGGAAAATCTACCCCATCATCATTCTTCTCCGTAACCACAAGACCACCACAGATCTCAATCAGGATCTCAGCCGAGGTAATGGCATCAAGATCCATCTCTGTGGATTCAAGGGAAATGGCTAGAGCATGACGCAGCTCGAGCATTGACAATGGCCGCTTCACATAAACCAGCCACTTGAAGACTTGATTTGCCAGCTGTGCACAGGATTCTTCCTGTGAATCAATCCTGTGCATTGTTTCATCATATGAAATATAAATTTTATCTGGCAATATAGCGAGAGCTTTGCGTAGCTCCTGACGATTTGGTTTGTTTTTGACAGATTCAAGGTGTAAGTGGACAAGGAGGAACCTGGTAACTGGATCAGAATCTGCTCAGACGATCATGGTGGACATACATTCCGGCAGCCTTTTCAATGATCTGTTTTACAATTTCATCTTCAAAACCCGCTCCACCGCCTTTCACCAGCTTTTCGAGGCGTTTATGTTTCCGAATTTGATCCAAGATGTGGACGCGAACATCATCATCATGTGCGCGCACATTGATTCGTTGGTCACCCTCGAATTGACTCTCTATCGACAACAGCGGTCGGGATGTGACCAAAATATGGAGTCGATTGGAGTCTGTGAGGGGACGGAGTCTGGCCAGAAAGTCCTCTCGGATGTCCTCGCTGCATTCATCAAATGCATCCACGACCAGGTATACATTGGAATATGAATGGATTTGTGAATCGAGAGCATTCACCAGCATATCGAGATCCTGGCTTAGTGGGTGTTTATCTTTGAAGGAATTATAGAGCGGTTTGAGCCTGTCAGGTATAGTGTCGCCAATGAGAAGTTGACGTAGGATACTGGCAACCAAGGCCCCTATATCCTGAGTATTGGCTTCATTGTAACGGAAGAATATGTAGGCGAGACCAACACCAGGTCCCAGGCAGTCCTGCAGGTGGGCAATAACCCGCGACCTATCAACAAATTCAGATGAATCTATCTAAAATAGCGATGGCCACATACGCGAGTATTGTCTTGCCAACACCAGCTATCAAGTTCTGCTGTTGAGAAAAACAGAAAAGCGGTCTTGCTAGAACAACTCACGTTCACCTGGACACCACAGCACACCAAACTTTCCAGCAGTCCAATCTTGAAACTTTGCATTTTTAATGAACCAGTCTACTGTCCCAGGGGTCCATTGTAGAATTAAGTCCCGCTGCTTTGTCTGAAAGTCCAAATGAGACAGCCAGTCGGCAAATTTGCGCATATCGTCACCTAAACAAAATCTGTGATTATACTTGAAGAGCGGGTCTTTTATACATACTCATATGGTGTGATTGAAGCCTTTCAACCATCGGTGTAAGCTTATCCGACATGTTTCGCACTTCGTTTCTGACGCCACTGATGTCGGCGGATAAATCATCAATGCCTGTGGAGATCACTGTCTTGGCCTCCAGAATATCTTCGCGTATCATCTGGTTCAAGGTTCTAGTAAAAATGGTAAGTGATCTCCTCCATCTGTGAAGAAGACATACTCCAGATTATTTTGAAGCGCAAGTGTGATAAGAGATTTGACTCTCTCAACTTTCCGCATCAGCTCTGCAACTTCGCCTTTGTCAAATGGCCATTTCAAGGCCTGTACAAACTTTCGGATAGGGCTGGTGGAAGAAGCCGAGGACCTCTCGACCTTGGTGAGAAGCCGTTCTATAAGGGTATGAAGCTGGGTAAAAGGACCTTCTGGCGAACACAGAAGGATGGCTGTGCTTTCCAACTCTGCATTCTGGCAGGGGGGTCGGACCTTCAGGACCAAAGTATTCAAAAGAGAAGAGAGAGGCACGAGGGATTCGAGTAATTCTGCAGGAGCATGGAGCCCCTCACGAACATTTGCGACATAGTTGAAAAGGGCCTGAGCGCCTTGCGCGAGGCCAATAATGCTAGCAGCGACATCCATGATGGGAGAGGAAAGTGGCGATAGCCTTACCGATTCGTCTTTTAACAGGCGTTTAACAGCTATTTGCTGTTTTCGGTCAGCTGTTCAACATGAGGAGCGCTACTATTGGTATATCATACCGGACTATTCTTGATCATCACTGCTGTCAAAATGCCTTTGATGGACTTGACGGCAACCTCGGTCCTGGCCATAAATTTGCTCAGCATTGCATCCATTGGTGTCGAGTTGGGCTTGCTTATCAGCAATTCTGTGGTCATAAGTGATGCATAGTACACCAATCTCACACCAGATTGACTACACAAACTGGTGAAATCCAGGATCCGACCAGACGGAAGCTTTATGTATGTCAAGTTATTTTTGAGCATCCATGCGGATATGACATACAACAGGCAGCATAATGGGAGGCGCTGCCGCGGGGACTAGGGTACATACTTTGAAATCCCGACAGATCAATATCAACACACTTCAGACTGAAGGTGGCGCCATGGTCTGGAAATTCATTGCCAAAGGGTCTTTGTCTTGCTCGGACATCATACAGGACAGTCCTTTGGCCAAATTGATACTATTTTCATGCTTACGTCCAAACAATACAGCTACTGTTTTGCTAACAAATCCGTCGTGTCCCGACTGTTCTTCTGTAGCGGTTGATTTCAGAAAGCCTGCCACGATCTGCATCATCCTCTATCGCCGTCATGTTGCACCAAAAGTCACGGAGACTACAAATCTTCTCAGGACCCTGCACCCCGAGTTTGGTTGCAAAGCTAGCTATGTAAAAGCAGAGTCTTTGAGGCCCCCAATGCGAGAAGGTCAGGACCCACCAAAGATACCAAGGTAGAAGAATTGAAGAAGTCCCCGAACTCTCCGTAAGGAGAAGAGGGTACTCGGACAAGCCCGATTTTATGATTTGATCCCTTATATCAGCCTGCTTCTCGGCCGATGGCTCAACAGGTGTATTTTTTTGAACAAGTCCACCAAGCAGGCATCAGTCTGGCTGTCCATAATTGTGTACTGGCCATAGTAATTTTATTGTAGGGTTCTATCGGTTCTGAACCGGACCGTGGACACACTACGAGTCTGAGTCAATTTCGGTTTTGAACTTTGCCAGAGTTAATAATTATTTCCGTCCAAACCTGGTTCACCAGATGAAGCTAAAGCTCTGATTAGCTTCTCGCTTGTTCGACGTCCAGACCTAATGAACCAAATGGGACATATTCCCTGAATTTTACGTTACAGTAATACTGAGGCTCGAATGTAACAGCGCCACAGACAAATGGGGATGGGTGCGGCTGCTGAGCAGGCAGGAATCTGCTTACGCGCAGCTGGTTCGGTTGCTGTACTGTTCGGGCGAACATTAAGTGCTGTTCAATTATACAGTAACTCGTAATCGCAATTGAAACTCAATTCGTTTGATGACGAGCTGCCGTGCACGTGTCGGGGCCCGAGGTTACAAAGCTCCTGGATCGCCGTCGCTCCTCTGTGGTCTTGCAAATGGCTTAGATCATCCCAGCCAGCCACATCATCGTCGAGAGCCGACAGCGAGCACACAAGTTGCCATTGTAGCCAAGGCTTACTTACCATCCACCCTGGTACTTCTCATCAAACCAAATCGAGCAAAAAGAAAACCCCTTTACTACGAAAAGAAACACCACACAAGAAATAAATAAAAAAAGAATATATGTATGCCGATCGACTTCAATGATAACGTCCGAATGCGAAAACGAAACAACAAAACGCGTAATGAATACACGTCTTTTCTTGCCCAGTCGTAATTTAACATAACGTCCCCTATAGCAAAAGCGTGAACCCTCTAGCAGATGCCGCGAGCACAACCGCAGCCTGCATGAAACGGAAATCCACAAAGTTCGATTTTGAGCACGCAGCATTGGAGCTGGTCGCAGACGCGGATGAGCTTGTCGCGGTTTTCGAGCCAGAAGCAGAGGTTGACGCTGGCTTGGTGCTCGAAGCACCAGCACTGGTGCCCACAAAGGTTCCGGTGCCAGTGGCGCCAGCGGTCGAGACACCACCACCAGCACCACCACCGACTGATGATGCAGATGCAGATGAAGATCCAGATGCAGAGCCAGAGGTAGAGCCGAAGACGGGAGCGGCGACAGCGGTTGAAGGGTCTGCGAGAGCGCCAGTGCCCCAAGGGACATTCTGCCCATCAGTCTGGGTCGCATGTTCAGGGGGAGTCGTTGCACCGCTATCGGAAGCGACGGTGAACCGTGTGGTCCACTGATAAACGTCGGTATGAGGGGAGCGGAATTGGTAAAGTAAATCGCGGAATTGGATTGTAGGGGGTGGCGGATAGTCGGTCGTAGTCAGCGATAGTTGGGCAACTTCTCACTGGTCGAGCGATTCAACAGTAGCGGCGTTGGGTTAAGGGAAGGTGATCCTGAAAAAAAGTTCAGCTCGGAGTTTTCTTAGGAAGCTCAAGGTAGACGTACATGATGAAATCCGTCTCGTCGGGACATCTTTCTGTTGACATCTATCTGTCTCCCTCGTTTCTCTGCCCTCCTGTGATGTCTGACATGGTCCTAATGGTTTCGCGGAGGCCAAGGTGAAAAAGAGGGACCGTTTTCGGTTACAAAGACTGGACGAGAACCTTCAACAAAGGAGGAGCATGATATCGGTCTATCGTCAAAGATTAATATATATGTGAGAGGCAAAACAAAAAGGACGCACCTTGAGCTTTTCTGGCTTCTGCCTCCGGCTCTGTGCTCATGCAAACCCATATCGAAGCCCAACCCAGCTCAATCCAACGCCTTTCCCCTCGGTTTTTCTCATCTTTTTGTTCCCTTATTTTCCTCGGCCCTTCCCTCGTTTCTCATTAAGCAGAGGCTTCGCTGGCTCTGATACCGGTGCAGGACGTGGCAAGGGCAGGAGCTGAAATAGCAGGCCAGAAATCCAACCAGCTACCGCATCATCCAAAGACGACGACGTTTCCCTGGCCTGCAGATTCTTGACGAGGTTGACGTGAATTCGTGAACGAGGCGAGGTTGATCAAGGATGCGGATTCGACGGTATCGGTGGGAGCCAATCATTGCGCGCTGACAAAAAGTTCAGCCTGGGGTCTCTCATTCCGAAGGTCACATAGACGCACATTATTATCGTCGCTCTAGACGTCTGGCTTGGCCTTCTCGCTCTCTATGTCTGGCTTAAGGTTCGCGCCCTTCATCTTCCCCTTCTGTTTTCCGCGGTGTAAGGCCCAGATGTGCGCCCGAATGGATTTGCTGACCATGGTGCCTCCGTGGATTGACAATAATGGCGAGGCAATGGTGAAGGACAAGGAGAAGAGGGAGGATAGCTGCTGCACAAGAATTATCAGGAATATTTCATAATACAAAATTTAGATAGACGTACCAGAGGCTTATCACCATGCTAGCTGTCACCCGGCCCCGCTATTATGTGGAGGATTTCTGTGGACACGAAAGGAGGGCTGAGGTACCAGGTGCTCGGAAAAGACATCGTTTGGACTGGCTTTCCGGAAAAGCTGGTCATCCGGATTAACGGCTTCCATGGTGAATCCAGGATCGTCGCAAGGGGGAGAAGGTCAATGAGCCGCAGCGCGTCGGGTCATGAACGGGAATGGCTCTGGAGACGGTGATTTGAATGATTGATTTCGACGTGTTGGAGAGCTGGAGAGCTGGAGATGTGAGAATTATTTTTTGTTGTTTTTGCTTGTTTTTCTCTTGTCGAGGTTTCGAGCCTCATCAATTCCTTTCTTTTTTTCGGTGAGTTTTGTTGTGTATAGCCGCCATTTCCTGTAGTATGAAGCTGCAGATACCGATTGGAATAATTAAGCATCTTGAATCGGACCACATTGTCTGCTCACCTTGTCTGACTCTGAATCTGCCTCAAGATTACCTTCCGCTGCTCCCTCATTGACCGCCAACTAGTGTAGCATCAAGAGAATAATAAATTCCATCATAAAGCTAGTACATTGGGTCACAGAGATACTTGGGATAGAAAACAGAGACATAGGTCAGTGCATAATGTAGCAAAGTGGCAACTCAATCCGATGAGTGCCAAATCAGGTAATCAAAGATCAATAGAGCGCATATCTCCATCCCATGGCCGTCCATCTAGCCATAGAGAAAATCCCACATCTCGGTGCACTCTACATCATTCAAGCACCAGAGGAGGTCAGGACCGTCCTCTTCCGCCCCATACTGGCGCAGAAGGTTAACCATTCTCTTACGATCGCTGTCATGGTCGCTATCACGGTCACTGTCACGATCGCTGTCATGATCCCAGTTATGATCCCAGTCATGGATTTCACGATGAAGGGACTCCACAGCAATATAGAGTGGCGTGCGGCCGTGTCGATCCCTGACGTTACGGTCAACGGCACCCCGTGACAAGAGAAGCGAGGCAACGTCAAGGTTTGGCGTTACCACTGCAATGGACAAGGCAGTTTGGAGACCTTTCGATTTTGCATTTGTATCCACATCATAGTTGTCAAGTAGATATTCTGCCGTCTCTTTATGCCATGTCATGGCGCAGAACATGAGCAGTGTTCTTCCCTGGAAATCCAACTGGTTTCTATCCACAGCGTCGTGGTTGAGAAGATGCTTGAACAGTGTATTATCATCCCCACCGCTCGTTGCAGAGTACATAAGCGGAGTGATCCCACGTCGATCTGCGAGGTTGGCATGGATTCCTGGCAGATCAAGGAGATATAAAGCGGCATCGACACGTCCCCATTTACTGGCATGTGAGAGGGGTGTGCCCATAAACATCCTGCGAGTTGATGTCAACATCCTTGCATTGGGCAAGAAGGGCAACCTTCTCTTTGCCGAAGTATTCTGCTGCTGCGTAGGATAGTGGAGTTCTTCCGGTAAAATCTGGGCAATCAGGCTGTATGTTTGGGTGAGCAAGGAGCAGCGCTACACAATTTGTGCGAAAGACATAAGTCACTGCATATGATAGTGGTGTCCGTCCGTGTTTGTCCTGAGAGTTTGGATCAACATCATTCCGTTGCATGAGAATGCGCATTGTCTCCATTGAGTCCCCGCCAGCGGCATACGATAAGGGTGTCCGTGATTCCATTGTATCCTTCAAGTCTGGAATGATGCCCGGAAGTTGTAGCAGGAATTCAACCCACTCAATGTGACCCCTTGCTGCTGCCCATGACAGTGGTCCACGGAATTGGTAGCTTTGCACGTTGGGGTTGAGATCATCACGTTCACGTAATAGATCAATAACCGCCTTACGACCTGCCCGTGCGGCATAAGCCATATTGAAAGAAGTTGCAAAATTGATCTGTGGTAGGGAGAGGAGATATTGCATTGATCTCCCAAGGCCATTCGCAGCTGCATGCGATAGTGGAGTGAGGAATTCCTCATCTTGGCCGTTTGGATCAAAGTCATCTCGTGCGAGAAACAGCTCCATGATGCCTTGATATTCTTTCTCAGCCGCCAACATCCAGGGCAACACGCCATATATATTGGATAAATTCGACTGGATTTCAGGATGGCCTAAGAGCAGCTTTGCGGTCTTTTGGTGGCCGCCTGATAATGCCTCGTGAAGCGCTGTATAACCGCTGGAGGTTCTGGAATTGACATTGATGTCCGCATGCTGCATCAGGAGAGCTACCACCTCCAGATGACCTCTACCTGCTGCGCAGTGCAGCGGGGTCATGTCATCACCAAAGTTTGGATCGAGACCTGGGAGACGCAGTAGAAGTGTTACAAATTCAGCAGAGCCAACTCTGGCCGCGACGCCAAGGGCACTGCGACAAGGCATGTGTTCGTCCGAGTCATTCAGATGAATATCATATGAAACATTTGAATCTATAATACAAGCTTGTTTTGTCTCCTGTGCAATCTGGATCAGGGCTGCAGATGTGACGCGAAGTCTGTAACGCACCTGATTGGTAAGGGTTGCGCGCTCAACCAAAAGTCTAACAATGGTGGCATGCTTGAAACGCACTGCAAAATATAGCACGAGCCCTAAATCACAGGGATCATTAATGGCATTGCTGTCCTCGAGAATGTTCTCCAATAGCTTTAATAATCCAAATCTTCCAAGGCTAGCGAGACCATTCCCCCACTCAAGCTTATGGTCCCCTGTCCAGTTCACTGTACTGGAGCACAGAATTCTATGATTTTGAAGGAATTGGAAGAGCAGACCCTTGTGCTGTGTGATCGGCTGGTCTTCACATTCCCCGCCATGATCTCCCCAGTGGTCAGCGGCATATTGGACCAGTACATGTGGCTCCTTGTCAGGATCAGGGTATTTGTCAATTCCTCGTACTTTGGAGTCCAATGTATCAAAGCAGAGATATGTAAGACATGCAGTGGCCAACCCAAGGTGGGCATCTGGAAACAGACTTTCTGCCTTGAGTTCAAAATACTCCTTGGTCGTATAATCTATGTGTGAGTCAGTGCATGTATCGCAGGAGAAATCATTCACTGACGGACGAGGCGAGGAAAATCTACCCCCTTATCATTCTTCTCTGTAACCACAAGACCACCACAGATCTCAATCAAGATCTCAGCCGAGGTAATGGCATCGGGATCCATCTGTGTGGATTCAAGGGAGATGGCCAGAGCATGGCGGAGCTCGAGCATTGTCAACGGCCGCTTTGCATAAACCAGCCACTTGAAGACTTGTTTTGCCAGCTGTGCACAGAATTTTCCCTGAGAATTGATCCTGTGCATCGTTGTATCATACGAATTATGAATTGCGTCTGGCAATATAGCGAGAGCTTCCCGTAGCATCCCACGATTTGGTATGTTTTTGAGAGATTCAAGGTGTAAGTGGACAAGGAGGAACCTGGTGACTTGATCAGAATTTGCTCAGACGATTATGATGAACGTACATTCCGGCAGCCTTTTCGATGATCTGTTCAATGATTTCATCTTCGAAACCCGCTTGACCGCCTTTCACCAGCTTTTCGAGGCGCTTATGTTTTCGAATTTGATCCAAGATGTGAGCGCGAACATCATCATCATGTGCGCGAACATTGATTCGTTGGTCACCCTTGAATTGATTCTCTATCGACAACAGCGGTCGGGATGTGACCAAGATGTGGAGTCGATTGGAGTCTGTGAGGGGACAGAGTCTGGACAGAAAGTCCTCTCGGATGTCCTCGCTGCATTCATCAAATGCATCCACGACAAGGTATACATTGGAATATGAATGGATTTGTGAATCAAGAGCATTCACTAGAGTATTGAGATCCTGGCTCAGTGGGCGTCCAGCTTTGAAGGAATCATAGAGAGGTATGAGCCAGTCAGGTATAGTGTTGCCAATGAGAAGTTGACATAGGATACTGGCAACCAAGGCCGTTATATCCTGAGTATTGGCTTCATTGTAACGGAAGAATATGTAGGCAACGCCAACATCAGGTCTCAGGCAGTCCTTCTGCATGTGGTCAATAACTCGCGACCTATCAACGAGTCAGATGAATCTATCATAGCAATGGTCACATACGCGAGGATTGTCTTGCCAACACCAGCTATCAAGCTCTGCCATTGAGAAAAACAGAAAAGTGGTCTTGCTAGAACAACTCACGTTCACCTGGACACCACAGCACACCAAACTTTCCGGCAGTCCAATCTTGAAACTTTGCATTTTTAATGAACCAGTCTACTGTCCCAGGGGTCCATTGTAGAATTAAGTCCCGCTGCTTTGTCTGAAAGTCCAAATGAGACAGCCAGTCGGCAAATTTGCGCATATTGTCACCTAAACAAAATCTGTGATTATACTTGAAGAGTGGGTCTTTTATACATACTCATATGGTGTGATTGAAGCCTTTCAACCATTGGTGTGAGCTTATCCGACATGTTTCGCACTTCGTTTCTGACGCCGCTGATGTCGGCGGATAAATCATCAACGCCTTTGGAGATCACTGTCTTGGCCTCCCGAATATCGTCGCGTATCATCTGGTTCAGGGTTCTAGTAAAAATGGTAAGTGATCTCCTCCATCTGTGAAGAAGACATACTCCAGATTATTTTGAAGTGCAAGTGTGATAAGAGATTTGACTCTCTCAACTTTCTGCATCAGCTCTGCAACTTCACCTTTGTCAAATGGCCATTTCAAGGCCTGTACAAACTTTCGGATAGGGCCGGTGGAAGAAGCCGAGGACCTCTCGACCTTGGTGAGAAGCTGTTCTATGAGGGTATGAAGCTGGGTAAAAGGACCTTCAGGCGAACATAGCAGGATGGCTGTGCTTTCCAACTCTGCATTCTGGCAGGGGGGTCGGACCTTCAGGACCAAAGTATTCAAAAGAGAAGAGAGAGGCACAAGGGATTCAAGTAATTCTGCAGGAGCATGGATCCCCTCACGAACATTTGCAACATAGTTGAAAAGGGCCTGAGCGCCTTGCGCGAGGCCAATAATGCTAGCAGCGACATCCATGATGGGAGAGGAAAGTGGCGATGGCCTCACTGATTCGTCTTTTAACAGGCGCTCAACAGCTATTGCTGTGAAACGCAGGCTGTTCTTGATCATCACTGCTGCCGAAATGCTTTGACAGACTTAATAAATCACCACCTATGGCATGAGGCCAGATATGCCGTAACAGACCTTGACAGCCTATTAAATGTATGTATATAACAGGCGATCAAGGTGATTATGCTGGCGTAGCTCCCTGTCAAATCCTGATTCGGAACAGGCCAACTGGCTCCGCTGATGTTGGAAATGATGTAGTCTCTAATAAGTATCCAGACTCTAGTACAGGTGACAATATAGTAGCTGTATAGGAACCGATGGCCAATGAGTATGACGCTATTTTTAACGAAAAATTACCACTTTTGAATTTCACAATGCAGTGCTGGGAAAGTACATCAATTTGATGCAAACCATTTTTCGAAAACCACTTTAGACAGCTGTCAGGTCCCCGCCACACCAAATGCGGATTGATGCCGAGCCCTGATGATGGCGGTGCTGCCCTTCTTGGATGCATATGTTCTTTCATCCTGGCCAAGGTCAGACCTGGTATTCTCAAGGGTGTCAATCATTCAAGGTCTCAGTTAAATTTTTTCCTGTGAGACACTGCACATCTAGATCAGTCCAAGAACGCAAAATCGGTCACCATTGCCCAATCCTGTTGCCCAATGAAATAACAGTGTTAAATATCTCCTTGGAACTGTATCACCCCATTTTGTGGATGGTATATGATTTCCACTTGGGCTGCCTTGAACAACCCTCTTGCTCATGGCATTGAAAGCGAAGGGCCGGGGGGCGGGATCAATCTCGCTTCCCAAAGTGGACAATACTCCATTTGGGGTGGGCGCGCTGTGAAGCTGAGCCATGAGATTTTGATTAGCGCTGGAAAAGTGGTGAGTGAAAACTGTGAGGTGAGTTGTCAGATTGTGATTCATGGTGTAAAAGTGCGCACCGAGAACTGATAACAGACCTGAAATGTAGATTTATTGATTTTTCACCAAATATGTGGTCATAGATGACACATCATATCTGCGGACTGATAGCATATTGTTTCCCCTAATAATGACAGCTACATAAACAAGTTAGAACTTGTGAATGAGGGTATCAATCTTTAAACAGCAAGAATGAAATGGTGCTCAGTGCTTCAGAGACGCGCTAATGAGAAAACCTCCAAGATAAGAATGAAGAGCCCGATTTGTTTGTTCTGCATCGGATTGAGGATATCGGGTCCTAGTTCATCATCCTCAGAAAAATTTCAATTATATTTACTTCAAGTCAGCGCTGTTCCAGTCTGATTCGGGTCCAGAGTACAATTCCTTCCTCCCTGGATAAACCTCTTCTCATCAACCTGTCAGAATCAGAACCCTTATGTACGCCGTTTACCTGATTATCCAGAAATCCCGTACCTCGCTGATCGACGTGACCGACGGCTGTTACGTGCAGCAGTCCGCGGACACCCTGCTCCTTCGGGAGCCTTCTGCCCCGAAAAAGCTGCTATCACGGCGTCCTTTGTCAATACACTCCTGGTGGGTTCCGATGCATTCAAAGAATCAAATAGTCATGTATCAACTTGTTCCTGCTAGATCTGGATTGGTGGTACCTGACAGATGTCAAGAAGTCACTGGTCCTCCTGAGCGGACTGGGAAAACCAGGTGTCGAAACTCTTTGTGCGCCTTCGTCGCTCTTTCTGCTTTTCAGGAGATGGATTGCTACGGATTCTCTATCATATCAGATCTATCCATTCCGAGGCCCAGCCTTGCGCCACATAATGAGGTCCGAACTTGTCCGCCGGATTTCTGGTCATGAAATCTGGTTCTCCAGTAATATCAATGTCCTTTTTAACGGTGACTCTGGAGCGACAACAAGCTGGAACTTGTCACTGGTGTCATCGGGCTGTCATTGATTTCTGCTGCCAATTTCCTATGGTTCAGTGAGGTTCGGCTGCCTTCACTGATAGTGGTGACTCCATGTCATCATGAGAGACGTATGGCTGGTATCACAGCTGAAGCATGGTCAGCATCCGAAGTTGTGTTGAACTGGTACTAAAGGTGTGATCTTGGCTGGTATCTTGTCATGCTACGGCTCATATGTGAGGTTTCTTGCCAGACAATCCCTAATTTCTGAGACTTGAATTATGCCACCTACTCAGGCTAGCCTTTGGATAGCACTTCCCATGTCCTCATATCGTGGTAAGTACTGCTATGAGTCCAGATAACGTCTCTGCCGTAGAGCAAAGGGATATAGTCATGCAGTTCCCTGAACGGTCTACTTGGTCATATAATGCATCATTACAGGTGTCTACTTCGATATTTGAATCCACATATAAGCAGTAGTTTTTCCAGTCACCTCAGTGATACTTCTCCTGTGATGGTAACATGGTTCTATACTAAAGATGACCTAAAAATGTCCATCACTGGCCCTCAAACCACCATACTGCAGTCATGCAATCTGTAGCGGCTACGACTTACGACGCGGGTGATGAGTCATCCAGGGGATCGACCCAAAATCACCAGGCAACAATGTATCCCAGTCAGCCTAGAGGTGTCTCACAACACTGAACGATTCACGTCGCGCGGCCAGACTGTGGCGCACGACGGCATCTTGATTCAATAAAAGCCTGAGATACAGTGGAATCACTGAAATATGCCCAGCCTGTTTTTATCCTAGATGTTAAATTGTGGTACTCATACTCACTCCATTCATGTTTCAGCATGATTGTGTTATATTCTGACCGGTCACTCAATGTGCTCGACAGCGTTGCGTTGTCACAGCCATAATATTCAATGGCGGTTCAGAAGAATGGTGGAACATGACTGGTTTTTATCTTTGCATAGGTTTGATCGTTAACCACAATTCATCTGTGGCGCATTCCATATCATAGCATCCATTGAAATGCCTGGTATGTTACAACCAAGTGGTGATTCAAGCCTGAGAATAAGCCAAAATTCTGGATTTTTGTTGAATCCATGCCAATTGTGGAGGATATATAGATACTGCACATTGGAGCCTTATGTGGCGTACCGCTCGTAGTCATGCATGGACATGCACCATATCTGCATCAATCAGTTCATTATGTTAGAGAGACTTAATGATGACTTGTTCAATGATCCAGGGTACCCTGCACTTTGTGAAAGGCCTTTGAGTAGAATAATAAGACTCGATGTGGTTTGACAGCATCAGAAATTCATCCTCGGTATGGAATGTCAATGAACTGCATCTAGCCGACTTACTTTCAATAGAATTACCATGATACATTGTTCCAGCCTTCACAGTCATTCTGAAATTTGGTAGAATTGGTGCGCCAATGCAAACCAAACTTGGAATCATGGGCTCATTCTTGAGCTCTACATGTCTGATATCTACTCAGAAATGGTTTTCAGACACCTCCCTCGGATATCGAAGAGTTCTGGGCCCTTTCTTCCAAGATGTCCTAAATGAACCCGAAATCTGACGTAGGGTCCACATGGGTTTTGGGTCAAAAGCTGGTTTTCTTAGAATATTAACCCTTGATGGCCGGCTGCCAATGGGGACTTTGAGGCTCCTTTCTGCGACTCATGGTGATGCTATAGTAGATCTCCAATACATCCGAAGCGGGTTCAAGCTCACTAGGGATGGTCATGGAGTTTTCATTCCAAGAAATGACACTTTGAAATTTCTGCGGGTATGGTGAACCCGAACCGGTTTCTAGACCAGATTGAGACTCCGAGCGGACGTGCCGGTACGCGGATGCAACATTGTCCCCTGCCGAACCTAGCCGGATTGCTATGATGCAGATGGTCGTTTGATTTTTGGCGTGATGTCGGAGGTAAGTAACTTGTCATCTATGTTTCACAAAGATGTATATAAGCCAAATGATTTCAGTGAACCCCAAAGTGAGTGCTGGTGCAGCTCAGTGGAATTCCATCATGACCGCAGTTTGAGGTGGTATTTAAATCTGGGTCAATTCGCGTTTTTGGGCTATTTTCCGGACTGGCAGAGTGAACTTTTTGATAGCATCCCGACATGCTGGAATTTTTCTGATGAGCCATAGTCAATCTCATCTAGATTGAGACCCGCTGTATGCTTGACAGCATATTGCGCATCTATGTCTTGAATTGAAGAGGTTACAGAGTTCAAGACCATGTTGAAACATCACAAATCCTGACATGGCCCAGACAATTTTTGAACAGTTCTTTGTTCTATCTTTGTCGGGAACTGAGACGATTCAGTGTCTAGAGGGAATATCAATGGTAGATATGTCATAAATGGCTATTCGGTGTGATTCAATGAGAGTGGCAATGTAGATACAAGTAGATTCGAGTAGAAGGAATCAGAGCTGGTCCTCTCATGGGAGATTTATGTAGCTAATCTAGCGAGAAGAATGGGACGCTATGTAGGCCCATGGACAATAAGGCAGAGACATTTTTGGCCCAATATAGCATTTCGTCCGATGCTCATAAATGATAAATCCTCTGCTCCTCCTTCTCGATAAAATCACGCTGCGCTGAAAATTCCAGCCACCTCTGGGATGTCTCTGGGTTGTTCCAATACTGATAGTGACTCGCTCTGTCGAGCTTTTCTGACCTGCCTTATTCACTCCGTCTGGCCGCCTGTACATCTGATTGGGCCAACTTGTTCGTCGGGTCTACAGCATTACGGGCAACGTCTAGGTAAAGTTTGACTGGAGGACCTGTATCGACCGATTTGACCGTACCATGTTCAGGCCTTTGGTGATCTATCATCCTTATTACGGCTACTTTTCCGTATTCCAGATGTCCCGACATGCGGCTCTAGAGCTCAAACCCGAGGTTACGAAGCTCCTGGATCGCTTAATATCCCAGCTAGCTACACCATCATTGTCGATTCTCAACGACGAGCACACAAGCTGCCACTGTAGCCAAACTCTTACCATCCACCCTATTCCTTCTCATCAAACCAAGTCGAGCCGAAAGAAATCCTTTTACTAGCGAAAACACCACACAAAATAACAAATAAAAAAAAAGAATATATGTATGTATGCCGATCGATTTCAATGATATCAAGGTCCGTATGCAAAAACGAAACAACAAACACGTAATGAATAGGCGTCTTTCCAAGTCGTAAAAACATAACACGTCGCTACAGCCCATCTACACGTCGCTACAGCCCATCTATAGCAAAAGCGTGAACCCCATAGCAAATGCCGCAAGAACAACCGCAGCTTGCATGAAACGGAAATCCACCAAGCCCGATTTTGAGCGCGCAGCATTGGAGCTGGTCGCAGACGCCGATGAGCTTGTCATGGTTTTCGAGCTGGAAGCAGAGGTTGGCGATACTTTGGTGCTCGAAGCAGCAACACTGGTGCCCGCAAAGGTTCCGGTGTTGGTGGCGCCAGCGGTCGAGACACCACCAGCACCACCACCGACTGATGATCCAGATGAAGATCCAGATGCAGAGCCAGAGGTAGAGCCGAAGACGGGAGCGGCGACAGCGGTTGAAGGGTCTGCGAGAGCTCCAGTGCCCCAGGGGACAGCCTTCCCATCAGTCTGGGTCGCATGTTCGGGAGGAGTCATTGCGCTGCTATCGGAAGCGACGGTGAACCGTGTGGTCCACTGATAAATGTTGGTATGAGGGGAGCGGAATTGGTAAAAGTAAATCGCGGAATTGGATTGTGCAAAGTAGCGGGTAGTCGGTCATAATCAGCGATAGCTGGGCGATTCAACAGCAGCAGCGTTGGGTCAAGGGAAGGTGATCCTGAAAAAAAGTTCAGCTCGGAGTTTTCTTAGGAAGCTCAAGGTAGACGTACATGATGAAATCCGTCTCGTCGGGACATGTTTCTGGTGACATCTGACCCTCTCCCTCCCTCCTGTGATGTCTGACATGGTCCTGATGATTTCGCGGAGGCCAAGGTGAAAAGGGGGACCGTTTTCGGTTATTAACCAGCATAATCGTCCAGTGCGAAAACTCTGTACAAAGGTCAACACGGTCTGGGAAGAGACAACTCTGGACTGACGTTGGTTGTGAGAAAGGAGATGGGTCGCCTTTTCGTCTCGTTTCGGCAAAGACTGGACGAGGACCTTCAACGAAGGAGGAGCGTGATATTGGTCTATCGTCAAAGATTAATATATATATGTGAGAGGCGAAACAAAAGACGCACCTTGAGCTTTTCTGGCATCTGCCTCAGGCTCTGTGCTCAAGCAAACCCGCGTCGAAGCCCAACCCAGCTCAATCCAAAGCCTCTTCCCTCGCTTTTTCTCATCTTTTTGTTCCCTTGTTTTCCTCGCCCCTTTCCCCTCGGTTTTCATTGAGCAGTACAGGCTTCGCTAGCTCTGATACCGGCGCAGGACGTGGCAAAGGCAACCACTGAAATAGCAGGTCAGAAATCCGACTAGCTACCGCATCATCCAAAGGCGACAATGTTTCCCTGGCCTGCAGATTCTTGACGAGGTTGACGTGAATTCGTGGACAAGGTGGGCGTGAATTCGTGAACGAGGTGAGGTTGATCGAGGATGCGGCTTCGACGGTATCGGTGGGAGCCAATCATTGCGCGCTGACAAAAAGCTCAGCCGGGGATCTCATTCCGAAGGTCACATAGACGCACATTATTATTGTCGCTCTGGACGTCTGGCTTGGCCTTCTCGCTCTCTATGTCTGGCTTAACCTTCGTGCCCTTCATCTTCCCCTCCCGTTTTCCGCAGTGTAAGGCTCGGACGTGGTCCCGTATGGATTTGCTTGACCATGGTGCCTCCGTGGATTGACAATAATGGCGAGGCAATGGTGAAGGACAAGGAGAAGAGGGAGGATAGCTGCTGCACAAGAATATCAGGAATATTTCATAATACAAAATTTAGATAGACGTACCAGAGGTTTATCACCATGCTAGCTGTCACCCGGCCCCGCTATTATGTGGAGGATTTCTGTGGACACGAAAGGAGGGCTGAGGTACCAGGTGCTCGGAAACGACATCGTTTGGACTGGCTTTCCGGAAAAGCTGGTAATCCGGATTAACGGCTTCCATGGTGAATCCAGGATCGTCGCAAGGGGGAGAAGGTCAATGAGCCGCAGCGCGTCGGGTCATGAACGGGAATGGCTCTGGAGACGGTGATTTGAATGATTGATTTCGACGTTTTGGAGAGCTGGAGATGTGAGAATTATTTTTTGTTGTTTTTGCTTGTTTTTCTCTTGTCGAGGTTTCGAGCCTCATCAATTCCTTTCTTTTTTTCGGTGAGTTTTGTTGTGTATAGCCGCCATTTCCTGTAGTATGAAGCTGCAGATACCGATTGGAATAATTAAGCATCTTGAATCGGACCACATTGTCTGCTCACCTTGTCTGACTCTGAATCTGCCTCAAGAATACCTTCCGCTGCTCCCTCATTGACCGCCAACTAGTGTAGCATCAAGAGAATAATAAATTCCATCATAAAGCTAGTACATTGGGTCACAGAGATACTTGGGATAGAAAACAGAGACATAGGCCAGTGCATAATGTAACAAAGTGGCAACTCAATCCGATGAGTGCCAAATCAAGTAATCAAAGATCAATAGAGCGCACATCTCCATCCCATGGCCGTCCATCTAGCCATAGAGAAAATCCCACATCTCGGTGCACTCTACATCATTCAAGCACCAGAGGAGGTCAGGACCGTCCTCTTCTGCCCCATACTGGCGCAGAAGGTTAACCATTCTCTTACGATCGCTGTCATGGTCGCTATCACGGTCACTGTCACGATCGCTGTCATGATCCCAGTTATGATCCCAGTCATGGATTTCACGATGAAGGGACTCCACAGCAATATAGAGTGGCGTGCGGCCGTGTCGATCCCTGACGTTACGCTCAACGTCGCCCCGTGACAAGAGAAGCGAAGCAATGTCAAGGTTTGACTTTCCCGCCGCGATGGACAAGGCAGTTTGGAGACCTTTCGATTTTGCATTTGTGTCCACGTCATAGTTGTCAAGTAGATACTTTGCTGTCTTTCCGTCCTGTCCCATGGCGCAGAACATGAGCAATGTTCTTCCGTGGAAATCCAACTGATTTCTATCCACAGTGTCGTGGTTGAGAAGACGCTTGAACAGTGTATTATCATACCCGCCGCCCATTGCAGAGTACATAAGCGGAATAATCCCGCATCGATCTGTGAGGTTGGCATGGATTCCTGGTAGATCAAGGAGATGTAAAGCGCCATGGCTAAAGTAACCTTCGCTGGCATATGAGAGAGGTGTGCGCCCATAAACATCCTGCGAGTTGATGTCAACATCCTCTCGTTGGGCGAGAAGGGCAACCGTCTTCGAGTTGTTGTATTCTGCTGCATAGGATAGTGGCGTCCGTCCATGTTTGTCCTGAGAGTTCAGATCAACGTCATCACATTGCATGAGAATGCTCATCATCTTCGTTGAGCCCTTTTCAGCAGCATACGATAAGGGTGTCTGTGATTCCACTGTATCCTTCAAGTCTGGAATGATGCCTGGAAGTTGTAGCAGGAATTTAACCCACTCAATGTGACCCTTTTCTGCTGCCCAAGACAGTGCTCCACGGGATTGGTAGCTTTGTACGTTGGGCTTGAGATCATCATGTCCACGTAATAGATCAATAACCGCCTTACGACCTGCCCGTGCGGCATAAGCCATATTGAAAGAAGTTGAAAAATTGACCTGTGGCAGGGCGAGGATATATTCCATTGATCTCACATAACCGTTCGCAGCAGCTGCATGTGATAGTGGAGTGAGGAACTCCTCATCTTGGCCGTTTAGATCAACGTCATCTCATGCGAGAAGTAGCTCCATGATGCCTTGATATCCTTTCTCAGCCGCCAAGATCCAGGGCAACACGCCATCCTTATTGGATAAATTCGACTGGATTTCAGGATGGCCTAAGAGCCGCTCTGCGGTCTTTTGGTGGCCGCCTGATAATGCCATGTGGAGCGGTGTATCACCCGATTCATCTGTGGAATTGACATTGATGTTTGCATGTTGCATCAGGAGATCTACCACCTCCAGGTGACCTTTACTTGCTGCGTAGTGCAGCGGGGTCATACGGTCGTAGTCACCAAAGTTTGGATCGAGATCTGGGAGACACAGTAGAAGTGTTACGAATTCGACAGAGCCAACTCTGGCCGCGACGGCAAGGGCACACTTGGGTTGGTTCCAGTCCCCGACATTTGGACAAATAAGACATGAGATGTTTGGATCTATGATACAAGCTCGTGTTGTCTCCTTTGAAATCTAGATCAGAGTTGTGAATATGACACGAAGTCTGTAACACACCTGATTGGTAAGGGTTGCGTGCATGACCAAAAGTCTAACAATGGTGGCTTGGTTGAAACACACCGCAAAATATAGTGCGTAGCCTAAACCGTGGGGGATCATTAACAATAGTGCTGTCATCGAGAATGCTCTCCAATAGCTTTAATAATCCAAATCTTCCAAGGCTAGCAAGACCATTCCCCCACTCAAGCCTATGGTCCCCTATCCAGTTCACTGTACTGGAGCACAGAATTCTATGATTTTGAAGGAATTGGAAGAGCAGACCCTTGTGCTGTGTGATCAGCTGGTCTTCACATTCCCTGCCATGATCTCCCCAGTGGTCGGCGGCATATCGGACCAGTACATGCGGCTCTTTGTCCGGATCAGGGTACTTCTTAATTGTGCGTACTTCGGAGTTCAATGTATCAAAGCAGAGATATTGCAGACATGCAGTGGCCAACCCAAGGTGGGCATCTGGAAACAGAGTTTCTGCCTTGCATTCGAAATACTCCTTGGTTGTATAATCTATATGTGATTGAGTGCATAGTATCATGAGAGAAATCATTGACTGACGGACGAGGCGAGGAAAATCTACCCCATCATTATTCTTCTCCGTAACCACAAGACCACCGCAGATCTCAACCAGGATCTCAGCCATGGTAATGGCATCAGGATCCATCTGTGTGGATTCAAGGGAAATGGCTAGAGCATGGCGCAGCTCGAGCATTGACAATGGCCGCTTCGCATAAACCAGCCACTTGAAGACTTGATTTGCTAGCTGTGCAGAGGACTCTTCCTGTGAATTAATCCTGTGCATTGTTTCATCATATGAAATATAAATTGTATCTGGCAATTTAGCGAGAGCTTCACATAGCCTCTGACGATTTGGTTTGTTTTTGAGAGATTCGAGGTGTAAGTGGACAAGGAGGAACCTAGTCAGTTGATCAGAATTTGCTCGGATGATTATGGTGAACATACATTCCAGCAGCCTTTTTAATGATCTGTCCCATGATTTCATCTTCAAAACCTGCTTGACCGCCTTTCACCAGCTTTTCGAGACGTTTATGTTTCCGAATTTGATCCAAGATGTGGACGCGAACATCATCATCATGTGCGCGAACGTTGATTCGTTGGTCACCCTTGAATTGACTCTCTATCGACAACAGCGGTCGGGATGTGACCAAGATATGGAGTCGATTGGAGTCTGTGAGGGGACGGAATGTGGACAGGAAGTCCTCTCGGATGTCCTCCATGCATTCATCAAATCCATCCACAACCAGGTATACATTGGAATATTCTTGGATTTGTGAATCAAGAGCATTCACCAGAGGCTCGAGATCCTGGTTCAGTGCCAGGCGTTTATCTTTGAAGGAATCATAGAGCGGTTTGAGCCAGTCAGGTATAGTGTCGCCAATGAGAAGTTGACGTAGGATACTGGCAACCAAGGCCCTTATATCCTGAGTATTCGCTTCATTATAACGGAAGAATATATAGGCGACACCAACACGAGGTCTTGAGGGGACCTTGTGCAGGTAGTCAATAACCCGCGACCTATCAACAAGTCAGAGGAATCTATCTGAAATAGCAATGGTCACATACGCGAGTATTGTCTTGCCAACACCAGCTATCAAGCTCTGCTGTTGAGAAAACCAGAAAAGTGGTCTTGCTAGAACAACTCACGTTCACCTGGACACCACAGCACACCAAACTTTCCAGCAGTCCAATCTTGAAACTTTGCATTTTCAATGAACCATTTCACTGTCCCAGGGGTCCATTGTGAAATTAAGTGCTGCTGGGTTGTCTGAAAGTCCAAACGAGACAGCCAGTCAGCAAATTTCCGCATATCGTCACCTAAACAAAATCTGTGATTATACTTGAAGACTGGGTCTTTTATACATACTCATGTGGTGTGATTGAAGCCTTTCGACCATCGGTGTGAGAATGTCCACTTTCCGGCCTACCGCTGGATCACCCATTTGAATAATGTTGTGAGAAAAAGCTGATCCGCCCACAGAGCCTGAAATATAATTAGTTCCGAACCACATAGATTAAGAAAATATACCAAGATGGACACCCTGAGCATTGATCTGCATGGATGATCCATGTCCAGTGGTGCTTAACTGGGCATCGTGTAGTCCAGCTGTTGGAATTTGCACTTTGTTTCCGACGCCGCTGATGTCAGCGGATAAATCATCAATGCCCTTCTTGGCCTCCCGAATATCGTCGCGTATCATGTTGTTCAAGGCTCTAGTGGAATTGTAAGTGATCATGATCTCCTCCGCCGTGCAGAAGACGTACACCAGATCATTTTGAAGTGCAAGTGTGATAAGAGATTTGACTCTCTCAATCTTCTGCATCAGCTCTGCAACTTCACCTTTGTCAAATGGCCATTTCAAGGCCTGTACAAACTTTCGGATAGGGCCGGTGGAAGAAGCCGAGGACCTCTCGACCTTGGTGAGAAGCTGTTCTATGAGGGTATGAAGCTGGGTAAAGGGACCTTCAGGCGAACATAGCAGGATGGCTGTGCTTTCCAACTCTGCATTCTGGCAGGGGGGTCGGACCTTCAGGACCAAAGTATTCAAAAGAGAAGAGAGAGGCACAAGGGATTCGAGTAATTCTGCAGGAGCATGGAGCCCCTCATGAACATTTGCAACATAGTTGAAAAGGGCCTGAGCGCCTTGCGCGAGGCCAATAATGCTAGCAGCGACATCCATGATGGGAGAGGAAAGTGGCGATAGCCTTACCGATTCGTCTTTTAACAGGCGTTTAACAGCTATTTGCTGTTTTCGGTCAGCTGTTCAACATGAGGAGCGCTACTATTGGTATATCATACCGGACTATTCTTGATCATCACTGCTGTCAAAATGCCTTTGATGGACTTGACGGCAACCTCGGTCCTGGCCATAAATTTGCTCAGCATCGCCGTCCATTGGTGTCGAGTTGGGTTTGCTTATCAGCAATTCTGTGGTCATAAGTGATGCATAGTACACCGATCTCACACCAGATTGACTGCACAAACTGGTGAAATCCAGGATCCGACCGGACGGAAGCTTTATGTATGTCAAGTTATTTTTGAGCATCCATGCGGATATGACATACAACAGGCATAATGGGAGGCTCTGCCGCGGGGACTAGGGTACATACTTTGAAATCCCGACAGATCAATATCAACACGCTTCAGACTGAAGGTGGCGCCATGGTCCGGAAATTCATTGCCAAAGGATCTTTGTCTTGCTCGGACATCTTATAGGACAGTTTCCAGTTCTTTGGCCAAATTGATGCTATTTTCATGCTTACGTCCAAACAATACAGCTACTGTTTTGCTAACAAATCTGTCGTGTCCCGACTCTTCTTCTGTAGTGGTTGATTTCAGAAAGCCTGCCACGATCTGCATCATCTTCTATCGCTGTCATGTTGCACCAAAGGTCACAGAGACTATAAATCTTCTCAGGACCCTGCACCCCGAGTTTGGTTGCAAGGCTAGCTACGTAAAAGGCGGAGTCTTTGAGGTGCCCAACGCGAGAAGGCCAGGACCCACTGAAGATATCAAGGTAGAAGAATCAAAGGAGAACTCCCCGAACTCTCTGTAAGGAGAAGAGGTACTCGGACAAGCCCGATTTTACGATTTGATCTCCTTATATAAGCCTGCTTCTCGGCCGATGGCTTAACGGGTGTATTTTTTTGACCAAGTCCACCAAGCAGGCGTCAGTCTGGCTGTCCATAATTGTGTACTGGCCATAGTAATTTTATTGTTCACCTATTTTTCCTAGATGCCTGTTCAAAGTAAGCTTCACAGTTGCTTCCAATGACTTTTGATTGCTCAGTGCTACTACAGTACCCAACTTGAAGTTATCGCTGTCCGAAGCTGTAAGGTGTCGACCAGAGGGCAACACCAAGTAGCTGGAGAGGACGGCAGGCAAAAATATAGGCTGCTAATGGCACAATGAATAATTTGACAGCCTCACAGCCTTGAAGAAGTGTGAAGCTGTGGAACACTGGTAAGTCAGAGTCAGATCTGCTTCAAGTTCTCCCATAGATGTCAGTCTCATGAGGCCTACTAACCTTTGAATATCTACATTGTTATTGAAACCATTCCACCCCAGAGAGTGAAGGGGACTGCTGTGAAGGACTGTTAAGGGTATGTAACACATCAAAAATTCCCCTCAATTTTGGTTTTGAACTTTGCCAGAGTTAATAATTATTTCCATCCAAACCTGGTTCACCAGATGAAGCCAAAGCTCTGATTAGCTGATCTCGCTTGTTCGATGTCCAGACCTAATGAACCAAATGGGACATATTCCCTGAATTTTACGTTACAGTAATACTGAGGCTCGAATGTAACAGCGCCACAGACAAATGGGGATGGGTGCGGCTGCTGAGCAGGCAGGAATCCGCTTACGCGCAGCTGGTTCGGTTCAGCTGTAGTGTTCGGGCGAACCTTAGTACTATTCAATTATACAGTAACTCGTAATCGCAATTGAAACTCAATTCGTTTGATGCCGAGCTGCCGTGCACGTGTCGGGGCCCGAGGTTAGTGTTGCGTGAAATTAAAATTAAATTTTAATGGGTATAGGCAATCAAGCGAGAGCAAGTCGGACTCCAACAATCCGGGACATCCGGGACGTCCGAATGTCCGAATGTCCGAACACCCGGAAATAGGTCCATAGGGTGTATTCTTGAATTCTTCGTATAGCAGAGCAAGGATAAGCTGAGAATGGCCTCGGAATTTGCCTTGGAACGACATGTGGCTCGACCAACAGGGGTTGGGATCTCGAAGACACGTGTCTCCTTCGCTCAGATATCTATTAGCTTACTTCCGTGATTTCCTAGGTGTCACAGGACACCTATAGCTTTGTGTAGTTATTGCTCAGACCAGAGAGGTCGGTCTAGTTGTATTTGACCTCAAGCGCCACAGATAAACCATGTGACTCGCGAGTCGTGAATCAGTCACTCGCTATGTCTTGAGCTAACGTATCATTTGATTTCCGTGATCTCATGTATTGTTGACTATGGAAGATATATATATGCACAACTCCGCAAGAAGTACTCAAGAGTCGGAAACAGACTCATAGCAACTTGGCTCAAAACTTGCCACAAGTCATCCTAGCATAATAGTTTCTTGAGAGAAATGGGATGTCTTATGAGTTATTGATTTACAAGGACCAGAAGGCACCTTAGGGAGGGTGCAAGGATCTCCGGCGCAGGGGTAAATGTCACAGACAGTCACATTTTTGTTATCTTATCCGGTCACATGAGGTTGATTGTCGTTGAGATTTTCATGCAATTGAGAGGAAATTCACCTCTTTGAAAGGTTCCATAGACTTAGAATATACTGGGAGGATATTATATCATAGAGTTAGGCCGAGACTACAGTAGCCGGATACTCGGACATTCGGACGTCCCGGATTGTTCAACTCCGACTCAATCTGAATCAAGCGGAGGTTGAAACTCCGACACGTCGGAGTTTCACCTGCCAAACAATCATGTTTTTTGGCGACTGTTAGTACAGCCTCAACCACTCACTTTAGTACCTCATATAATAGAAGTAATATTTTTCTTTCAGCAATACAAAAGGGTTGTTGGAAGCCAATTATTTTATTTGGCCTTGAATCCCGGGAAACACGGCTGAAATAGACGATTTTAATAAAAAAAACGGACCGGAGACCAAATTTCGGCTCCAACACCCCTTAGAGATTCCCTTTTTGGTTCCGACCCCGGTGACCGCTTTCCGAAAAATGGCCTCCATTGTGACATATTGCATGTAAACATTTTCGGTCACAAACCCCATTTTGGGACCTTTTCTGGCTATTTTTCCTGTCCTTTATGACTTCTTATGCAAAGATGAATATCCAAAAGTCATAATACAACGATATGAGTGCATAACTCGGGCTGACCAGCTCTTTTTGAAAAAAAGCCGCCATCTTTCTGTCACGTGCCAGGTCACAGTTTTCGCAGAACAATGTCCTACATTGAAACTAAGGGAAAACAACAGTAGAATACCTCAATGACATGAAGTATATACATTCAAGATCCCATTTCACCCCTTAAAAAGACCACAAGAAGCAGGAGACAAGGAAAGTATCCATTTGCGGCATCAATGTGAGATTTGGCTTGTTATGTAACTCACATCAAAGTCGGGCTTACCACTTATGTGTGCGTATAATCAAGATAATCAAGTTGTGGTTAAGCAAAGACTTGAGGGACTTACCAGGAGGGATACGTAATAAAATGATGAATTTTGACGGTGAGTTCAGCGGTGTACGTGGGGTGGATTACATAATATGATATCGCTTCATTTACACTACCATTGAGGAAATACAGTCAGATAATGGCTGATATAGCTTCTATTCAGTGGTCTGAATGGACACCAAGGAAGTTTGAGGCCTGTTTGACTCTTTGGTTCCCCTCATTTGTTGAGTTTTTGACTGCCTCCGGCGGAGTGCATGCTTTATCCACTCAAACTGGTTGGATCAGAAGCTGAGGACAATAGAAAATGGCAGGGCGAACTTGAGGCTACCAAATATTGTAGATATACAATTTTTCCGAGCCTGCGGCACTTAGTTGTGCGCCACATATGTGACATTCAGCGGTCACACCACAAGTTTTAGTACTTTTTAACACTGCTACAGCTGCCAAATATTTGTAGCTCATGAAAATATTCTCCCTGCCTCTGGGGGTATTTCAAGAGACCATGATGAAACCATGTATCCTGGATGTTCACCCGAGTCTGTTGTTACAGTATATTTTCATGCCCGCAGCTCTGTCTGGCATATTCAGCAGGTGAGCCTTGATTGTCTGGTGGATTCCAAGATTGAAGAATCATCCCAATCAGAGCCATATGCTTAAAGAGCCTTGCTCTTATGAAATTTGTATTTTACAGGCCTGCGGCGCTGAGCTTGGCGCCACATTTGCATCTTTTTTCTAACCATAGCCGTCTCATTGCTCTTTTGGATGCACATCAATAGTACTTATTCTTAATAATCGCTGCTATCCTCTAAAGTGGCTTAGAAGCCAAAATTTCCATCTCAACGTGCAAGAGGAGGCCATGTAACAGGGTACCCGGTATGGCTAAAATGACTAAGGAACATGGCTTTCTGCCCTATCAAGTTCTGACACCAGCTCTCTAGGTGGCAGAATTTCACCTCAATGTCCAAACAAGGTGTTAATGGCGAGCACCGACCGAGGACATTAAAAAAAGAGCCGTGGGAATACTTTCCGAAACAGGCAGGTGCACATGACCGGTAACTGGGTTAACCATACACAGGCATGACCAGTGAGCCCAAAGTCGCAGGGCCCGTTTTTTTTGTTTTTTTCCTGCCCGACTTAACGGTTTTTTCTTTTTATTTATTTATTTTTTTGCCGATACCCACGTGAAATACCGGAGGTTTTTGACCGAGGACATCACATGATCAATTTTACCAGTTATTTACAGGTTATTTACCAGGGCACCCATGGTCCCCAAAAAGGGCAGGTTATTAACTGATCAGGCTATCATGTGCAATAAAATTCAACTACTTGATAGCTGGCTGGATGCAGCTGAACTAGATCCAGCACCACCTCGAGAATCATCAGCTTCCGCTGGTCTCAACATCAACTCACCAGTTAAGCTCGTAACCAGCCTCTCTGACGCGGCAAGAGGCAAACCTCTATCGAGGCTCCCTCATAGAGGGTCGGTCACCGGACTACTCACCAGTAAACTTCACCGGTTCTCGCCTGACTGAATTGTTGACGGACTCGCCTCCGGTTGGCTGTGAGAGTGTTTCAGAACCTGAGAAGAGAAAGGTTCAGGCTTCAGAGGGCACAGATAATAATTTCAGTCTGTCTTTCCTGTAAAACTATGTTTGGGAGCAAATTTTGTGGCCTGGGGCGGCGAAAATTAAGCGGCATCAGCATGTGACCTGGGGCACGTGCCGGTAAAAAACTAGTAAATAACAACACCCCCCTCGGACGGCCCTCCGGTCAAATACCCTTGGGAGGTTTTTTACGCAACGCTACCCGAGGTTACAAAGCTCCTGGATCACCGTCGCTCCTCTGTGGTCTTGCAAATGGCTTATATCATCCCAGCCAGCTACATCATCGTCGATTCTCGACGATGAGCACACAAGCTGCCATTGTGGCCAAGGCTTAGCGCTTACTTACCATCCACCCTATTCCTTCTCATCAAACCAAGTCGAGCCAAAAGAAATCCCTTTACTGGTGAAGAAACACCACACAAAATAACAAATAAAAAAAAAGAATATATGTATGTATGCCGATCGATTTCAATGATATCATGGTCCGTATGCGAAAACGAAACAACAAACGCGTAATGAATAGACGTCTTTCCAAGTCGTAAAAACATAACACGTCGCTATAGCCCATCTATAGCAAAAGCGTGAACCCCATAGCAGATGCCGCAAGAACAACCGCAGCCTGCATGAAACGGAAATCCACAAAGTTCGATTTTGAGCGCGCAGCATTGGAGCTGGTCGCAGAAGCTGATGAGCTTGTCGCGGTTTTCGAGCCGGAAGCAGAGGTGGACGGAGCCTTGGTGCTCGAAGCACCAGCACCAGCACTGGTGCCCACAAAGGTTCCGGTGCCGGTGGCGCCAACGGTCGAGGCACCACCACCACCGACTGATGATGCAGATGAAGATCCAGATGCAGAGCCAGAGGTAGAGCCGAAGACGGGAGCGGCGACAGCGGTTGAAGGGTCTGCGAGAGCTCCAGTGCCCCAGGGGACGGCCTGGCCATCAGTCTGGGTCGCATGTTCAGGGGGAGTCGTTGCGCCGCTGTCGGAAGCGACGGTGAACCGTGTAGTCCACTGATAAACGTCGGTATGAGGGGAGCGGAATTGGTAAAAGTAAATCGCGGAATTGGGGATGACCTTGACGAGACATTAACATTAGGACAAAAACAAAAAGCATCTCGAAGGCTGCTCACCTCTGGGCATGTCCAGGTATAAGAGCCGTCGACGGTACCATCCTGGCCGGTTGCAACAGCTGAAACAAGGTCAGATATAGCAGGAATGGACAGATAAAAATCGACGCACTGGTAAGGTGAACCATCTGGAAATTATCTCCAGTCATGAATTCGATGGTCATGTCCTTCCAATCACCAGTGGCCTTGCTCGTGGCATTGGTATCCCCTCCCCAGCCGATTTTGCATTCAGAGCCCGAATTCAGAACTTGTCCAGATGGGTAATTGGGGAAAACGTCGGCTTGGACAGCGAGGAGGGACGCAGAGACGAAAAGGGCGGTCGAAAAGACAGATGAAGAGCGCATTCTGGAACAATGCCAATAGTCGTCAGTATAAACCGAATTTGAGCGCTTAAATGGCTTACTTGAAGGTCAATTCAATAATTGCGTGAACGAACGACTGTTTTATATAGAGAGCGACTGAAACAGCGAACTGGTCTGGAAGAGGGAGATTAAGGGAGGAGGCAGGGGCTGTGCGTGACACATTTTTTTCTTTGATGGTTTGCGGGGGTCACGCCTGACAATGATCGCGGTCACTTTTCGCCGATTTGTGAATTGCGACAAAGTACGACACCATCCCCGAAATGCAGAAGCTTTCTCAGCGAAAATAACGATAATTACCGAAGCGGGATTCTGCAGCGAGAGGATCCACCACCCAATAATATTAGCCAACATTCAGTCGATCCTTCAGTCACAGTGTATTAAAGTCCTATTAATAGACCCCCGCTAGGTCCCATGCCGACCGCCTTGGCGTCGTCGGGCAGCTGAAAAAGGACAAATGTACAAGAAGGGAATTGAGTGCGGCGAAAAACACAGCAGTAATAATGACAGACTGCAACGAAGAAGCTAGAAGCTCAGCGGAGCAGTTTCAAATGAAAGTCGGCGAAACATCGCGGTGGAACTAGTCAACCTCAAAGTCGACTTCCTCTTCGTCTTCAGCCGCAAAGTAGACTCGTTGTCGGCCTTGGGGTTCAACGCCGTCAGCCTCGACTTCAGGTTCATCAACTTCGCCTCCAACTTCACCATCATCAGCTTCACCCCCGGGTTCATCAGCCTCACCATCATCGTCGCCTTCAGCCTCGACTTCTCCTTCAGCTTCAGCTTCTTGTTCTCCATCCTCACCTTGCTCTTCTTCAGCCCCCTGTCCTTCAGCGGCGTCATTCTCCTCCTTCGTCTCCATCTCCAGCATAACCCGCCTACCAAGCAAATATCAGCAAAAAAGGTCGAACAGATAGACAGTATCCGATATCCGCAACAAATACACGATATCCTCAACCAAATTGACAAACTCACCCATGCGCAACAAGGAGATCCTTTCGGTCCTTTGCCCATCTCCCCTTCAAGTGCCCTCCTTTCCAAGGCTGCAGTTGCGAGTTTGGAGAAAGCATATCAGCATCGAGGTCTATAAAGGACATGAGACAAGACGAAAAGAATAGCAGGACGAAAAGAATAAGCACCTTTATCGTCGCCCAAATGCCTCAGCTGCTCCGCAGGCAGTAGCGCCCAACTCCCAGACTTGTCAAAAAACTTGACCCTGAACAAAAGGGTATTCTCTTGGTACTGCGCCCTCAGTTTCTCGAGCTGGCGCAGGGTTTTCACCGGAAGCTCGATATCGTCCTCAAATATCACACCAGGGAAATACGGGAAACTAGCTGGAGAAGAGGAGGTGTGAGGTCGTGCCAGATATAAGTACATGAATGATAAAGACGAACCTACTTTCGCCCAGACTGAAAACAATGAGAATAAGACCGATGAAAGGTAAGCTGTTACGCACCAAGAGTCCCACCAACCAAATCTTTCTTCGGCGAGCGGACAATACCCCTCATCGAAACATCCGGTCCAACCATAGGAATCACCTTTTGCTTGCTGCGCGACTTTTTCGACGGTGGTGCAGATATCGACGCTTGTCCAGGCTCTGACCCGTCTCGATTCCCCGCAGGCGCCGAAATCGACTCTCCAACCGACCCAGAGACCGAAACCGAAACCTCCGACTGTTGTTTCGCAGCTTCTCTCGCCTGTCTCCTCTGCAATCCCTTTGCTCTCCTTATGGCAGGCGTCTCAAACTCCTGGATAATCGTAACATCTCCTTCCTTGATGATCTCCCTGTGACTATCCAGATCTGCCGGGTCCACCACCATATGCGATCTCCCCCGTCGCGACGTCGACGTCGATGCGACTGGAACATCTCCCGCCAAAGTCTGGTTTTCCGTAGTAGCAGTGCTGATAGCCAAAGTAGACGCTCGTGCTGTATAAACCGTTCAATATCAAACAAAACAAAATATCATGACAAAAAAACTTGCATTTTCGTTTCCTCTTCGCCGCCGGCGCCGGCTCCGGATAAGCAACCTGTCTTCCACCGCGCTTCTTGTCCGGATCCAAAACCCAACCAGTGTTGAACAGAGAGAAAGTCGTCTTGTCGTCAAGACTCGTGTCCGCTTTCGAAGTTTCTGGTTCTGCTGCTGCTGCTGCTGCTGGCGACGGCGGCGATGCCAATTCTGCTTCTGCTTCCAAAGCCCTCTTGGACGGTTTTCGAACACGACCGCGCGAAACCGGAACAGGCTCCGGAATTTCCTCTTCCTCCGGTTCTGGCTCTGGCTCAGGCGTCGGTCGAGATCGAGACGTCGATGTTTTCCGAGGAAGAGTTTCCAGCTGTTCTCCGAGCTCTGCCGCATCCAGTGCCGCTTTCCTTCGTTTTCTCGGTCTCTTTGGTTCAGGCGGTGCAGACCTGTCCTCCAAATCAAACTCTGATAGCTCGACATCCATATCGCCTCTTCTCTTCCGTTTCCTCGAAACCCGGGCTTCAGGCGGCATAGACTCTTCCGTCTCCGTCGTCTCTCCCGTTTTCGAACCCCGACCCCGCCGAACAGCCCCCGTCGGTTTATACGACGGAAATTCTGCCTTTTTATGTCTCTTCGGCGCACGGGGAGGTGGTGGAGTTTTCGGCCTGGGAATGCCCAGTTCGAAATTGAAGATGGAAGAGATGGGGTCTGGGTTGATAAGGAGACCGGTGCCGGGTTGGATGATTTTGGAAGAAACAAGGAGCTCGACCATCTCGAGCGGCGGTTCGAGGTCTCCCAGAATAGACGGAGCAATTGGGGGAATGTCAGCTGGTGCGGTTTCCTCTTCCACCTTCTGAGCTGCTTCGTCTGCTGGCATGTCGACGTTCATCGGGGATTCGACCTTTTGAGCTCTGACGATTTCGGGTTCTAAACCGTGGTCGAGTTCCATCGGTGTCCCGGCTTCGGGTGGCACCGAGCCTGGATCGATTGGTGTATCGAAGGGACCGTCTTCCAGGTGAGCCGCAACCTCCCGCTCATCTTCTACTCCAGTCCCTTCATCCTCTCGTCCAATCTCCCCAAACCCATTCGGCCCAGGCTGGTGGTTCGTCTTCAACGTTTCCAGTCTCTCGAAAACGACAGCACATTGCGCTTGGATCTTGACAGCAACCTTGTGGTACGGTGTCCCAGGCGAATTGTAAAGAATCGCATTGTCGACGACGAGCAGGATATCGTTCTGAACAGACGTGTCAAATTGGACAAGGAAACAAAAGCAACGCCTACCTTGAAAGCCTGTAAATCCCAATACTCGTGTTTATCCAGTTTCCGCTCGATAGTCGTCCAAAACATCGGATGAGTGATGACTTCGTAATAATCAGTGACCTCGTGTTTTGAGACTGGGTTACGGAAATAGTCTTGTCTGTCGATTCTGTAACGAAAGAATGAGCGCTTGGATAAAGCCCGACGACAGAAAAACATACGCAGTAATGTCCGCAAAGGCCTTTTGCAAAGCCGGTTCATGCGAGAACAAACAGGCGCTCAGCACACCGTGGATGAGCGCAGCCTGCTTGAGCTTGACCCTCTCACGATCCCTCATATGCTGCGTCAACGTCTTCACCTTGGTAAGATCCTCCTTCAATCGTTTCAATTGCTAAACCATGGATGACATCAGCAAGACGAACACCGAAAGGATAGCAAAAAAAGACGCACGTCAAGCTTCATCTCCTTCTCTTCTGCGCTCTGCTGCAAAATCGTCCTGTTCGCAGTCCACGGCTCCAAATGCAATCTCTTCAACAAAGGCGCTCCTCTCCTCGCTTCTCTCTTCAAACTCCAATACCGACACACCATAGCCAAGAAATCTTCAGGCTTCCTAATCCGGACCTTTTCGATGTAAATCTTCAACCGGTCCAGAATAATCTGGGGAACAAGAGGTGGGCCAGTTTTGTACGTCTTGGCATGCGCTCGGGCAGATTTCGATACACGGTCATCGTCTTCCGAAGACTCTTCAGCAGCTGCTGCACGAATTTCTTGTTGTTCTTTCTATAAACGCTTTTGTTAATATTGAGCGAAAATGAGAGGATGCAGTACGCACTGGTAGGTGTTTGTCGCAAAAGACCGTCAGATTCCCGGGTTCGGCTCCCTGAGCGCTTTTCATAGGCAAGAGCAAATGCTCCTTCCTCGCGCAAGTGACATGAAATGCCGCGAAACAGCTTTTTATGGAACATTGGATGCAGGCGCCCATGCGAATCTCGCAGATGGAGCATTTCTGTGGGATGAATGAGACGTGAAGGAGGGATGGAGGAAATATAAAGAACGTACGAGTTTCCAGCGGTTTCTAGGAATCTCGGGGACATTTGTTATGGGCTCCATGAATGTCTCGTTCACGACCTGCGTCTCGGGGACCCAGATGGCACAGAGGAGATGGACCCATTCGCCTGTGATTGTCTGTTTGAATGCTCCGCCCTCCGCTGGACATAATATGCAAGACTGGAAATAGAATGTCAGCTTCTTCTAGGGATGGGGGAAATGGCTTACAACAGGGACCTCGGGCGACACGGTGCATTTCCGACAAAGCCATTGGCCTTCTGGGATATAAGGGACGCCATAACAATCTGTCGGTACAATGAGCATTATATTCGGGACCTGGCGAAAACGCGACGCACCTTGATGAACCGCCAAATTGCATCCATCGCAGAAAACAATAGCATTGCTATTCTCGCCCTCTGAATCATCACAAATAGCGCAAGTCGAGTCCTCCGAGGGTAATGCAAAGTCGGTCTTTGGGATATTTTTTGTCTGCAAAGCGGTTAGCAAGGGGCCAGGGAGATCATTAATGAGAACCCATACCAAATCGAACCATTCCTTCTCCAGTCTGTCCATGATAACCTCAAAGGTCTCGCAGGTGATGCTATTGAGCTGATCCTTCCTGCGCTCCACGTTCACCTCGTCGAGCCACAGCTGGTCTGAAATGGTATTAAAAAGGATTTCGGTGGGGTATTTGCGCGAACCTTGCTCGTCCATGTCGTATTCCACCTGTCGGGCCAGGTCGCTCTCAAGAGGCTCTGTCAACGATTCAGGTTAGAACGCGTCAAGGATTCGAGGGATCCGCATACCAATATGACGGGTATAATGGTCAGGTCGCTCAAAGTCGCTCTTGCCATACTGGTTATCTGTCGCGAAAATGAATAATTTGGAAGCCGATTATTTTTTTTCTGGATGCTTACATCCAAAGGCACGCGAGGTCAGGTCGTTGACGCCATATGGCTTGCACAAGATGTCGTCCTCAATCTTCTTAAACTCGACGATGGGGAGCCCAGGCGGGGGCAGACCCCGAGCCATGATAAGGTTCGGTTGAAAGGAACGTGAGAGCAATGATTGATTTACGAAATTAGGTAATATTTTTCGTGGTAGGTACAAGAAAATCTCTTCTTTATTCTTCTTCTTAACATTACACTACATCGGGGAATAGACAGGTAGCGAGACGGGAAGGAACATGTAAGTACGGACAAGAGATGGAATGAAAATCATTAGGTTGCAGCGGCCTCGGTACAGTCACGGGAAATGTGGCTGCAAAAACGGATTAATACGAGCTCTGGCAGAGAGAAGAAGCGACTGACCCTTCACTGCCACAGTTGTAACAGGTTCTCTTCTGAGGGTTGGGGCAATCGCGGGACATGTGGCCCTATTACTGGTAAGAAAAGCTTTCGAGAGCGAAGAGCTATGATCGACTCACCACCTCCGAGCAATTGTAGCATTTGGAGCCTTGGCCACAGTCTCTGGACAAATGACCAACGCCTCCACAGGTGTAGCTGGAATAGAGTCAACGATGAACCAAATGTAAAAAGACAGAGACGGACCAAGTTTTTCCACCGCTGCTTCCACCAAAGCCTCCACCGCCATATCCACCTCGTCCTCCTCCTCCAGAGGAATTCGCATCAGGGCATGCCCGAGCAATATGACCAGTTTGGCCGCAACGGTAGCATTCAGTGCCTAGCCCTTGTCAGAATGATCCAGACAGGAATAAAAAGGGCGTACCGCTGCTCTTGTTACCACTGCTAAAAGCACCTCCACCGAAAGAGTCGGATTTTGCTGCAGTAGCGGTAGCCTCAGGGCAGTCTCGGCTCTGTCATGACCACCGGTCAGCATATATCCATCGCTCGAGAAGAAAACGCACAATATGTCCTTCAGCACCGCATTTGTAGCAGCTTTTCGCCTTGGCTTCGGCGGTGCAGTCTCTTGAAACATGGCCTTCTTGTCCACAATTGTAACTGGAGAAAAGAGGTCAACGAGGGCGGAATGGTGGAATGACAAGGAGATTCACCATGTCGGCGTGCCAGCTTTGGGGCAATTCGCTGCTTGGTGGCCGACTGCGAGATATAATCAGCTTCTGAGGAACAAATGCAATACAGGCGCCCAAAATCGGGGAGAAAAAAACCGGGACATGGCGAAGCCACGAGCGGGCAGAGCAAAAATTGTCGTCTGCAAATCGATGGATTCGTCGCTCGTGGCGATTGTGACGCGCAGAAATGATATTAATGAAGGAGGAAAAAAAAGAGCGCTGAAAAAATTGTCGATTCAGGGCAAGCCAAACGACCTCGTCGTGTCGCTCCTTGACCGGATCATACGAACAGACAATACGAAAAGCAAGCCATAATGGAAAAAAACGAGCACGCCAGAATCAATTAAAAGGAGCAAGAAAAAAGACGCACAAATTCCACAATTAAAACATCCTCTAGCTCCCGACATTCTTGTTTTTATAGATTCTGTTCGTCGGATTTGTTGATTTATTGAGCAAGGTTCTCGAGCAGTTGAGAGAGACGACGGCAAGGATTTATGGATGGGCTGGGACAAAAAAATCTGAAGGATGACGTAAGCGTGACTCGCACCTTTCTTCGGCAACGCCGCGCCTCGAGGCGGCGAGTCAGAAACCGGATCACCTATGTAATTCGAAGGGTCACGACCCGCCAAGGACTTTTTTCGAGGACAATGGGATTCGTCTCTTGATGTTGGATTTAACTCCTGTGATGAATTTCGTCCTGTGGGTTTCCAAGATTTGCGTCTAGCGCTCATCTTCCAGGCGTTGTCGATTGCGTAAAAAGTCAAGTTTAACTCAATCAGACGGCCTCGAGGCAAATCAGTCCGCTACCACGAGGTGAGTGAATCGAATCAGGAACATCATGAAAACCGGCGGGCTAATATATGTGTCTTGCTCATCTTTTTTATCTCTTGAAGGTTCTTCGATCCACGATTCAGTCACTCAAGCTTTGCTCGACAATGAGGCCTATTATGCTCCATGCTCGCCTTCTCTCGAAAAACCGTTGAAACCGGTATTACTCTCAAGCACGTCCGGTGAAGGAATATATAGTATTGCAGCTGTCAGAACGAGTTGAATGAGTTCAATTACGCCACCGAAGTCCCGTGCTTGCTGACTCTGAAGTCTAAATAAAACTTCGTCCTTCAGCTAGTTTTTCTCACATCCACCGCCGACCGTTGGGAAAGCTGATTCATTTCGACTGCGCATTATCGGTGGATGGGAGAAACATTAGCAATCTGTTTAGACGTCAAGACGCCACACTCGCTATAAGTATCGAGAAACCAAGCATGTCTCTCCACTTCAATTCGTCACTTCACAATGGTCCGAGTCGCCATCCTCCTCAAGCGTCGATCTGACTTGTCCTTTGAAGAGTTTGAAAAGCTCTGGTTCGTCAAGGGCAACGAAACGTCAACATGATATACTAAATTCTCTACAGGGAAAATCATGCAAAGCTTTATGCAAACCTGAAATACGTGCAGGAAAATTTTATTCGCTACCTCCAGGTATGTTTCCAACTGTGGTTCAAGAATAATACTTACTTGAATCTTCTAGTTCCATCCCAAAGCAGATCTCGCAGCTCAGCTCGAGAACCGCGGACTCGGAGAGATCAACGCTATCGATGGAATTCAGGCTTTTGACGCAACTAGCATCGATGCGTTTCTCGGTCTGTTGGAAGACGAAGAGTACAAACGTGTATGTGGATGTCAAGTCTCAGATCTCAAGTTGGATAAAGGAACTAATGACAGGATAGGTTATCATCCCAGACGAGGCAAGATTCCTCGACAGAGAAGCTACTCGCATCAATGTCGGGGACGTCGCAGTCAAATTTCAGCAAAAGTAACTGAATGTAATCGACGTCTATGTTTACACGAGGGCTGTGCTATTTTTGAAACTGTATCTGGGCCATTTAGCTTGAGTCTGGAATGGACCTCTTGCTAGGAGGTTCGCCCCTTCAACAATATTAGGGTGTAATCCAGCCCTTCAACGATCTGAAAGCTCGATCATGCAAGAGCGTCTGCCAGAAAATCCTTCGCGCTCTTCAACCAATAAATCTTTAATCAATGGTTTTTAAAGCTCGCTGAAGGATAACAGAGTCCGAATCCGATTTTTCTACAGCAGGTATGAAAATAAATGCTGTATAAACAACGAATATCCGTAAGACCCTATACTCGATCGGTGAGGGGTAATCACCCTTAAATGGATCTGAACCCCAAGTTCAATTGTTCTGAGACAAGCTCCTTGAACGGTATAAAAGGCTGGCACGATTCTCATTGAGACCGAAACTCTTCTTCCAGAACCACTACCATGTCACTCGCAATATCATCCAGCTCTTGCGCTTCTGGTTTAGTTTTGACCACACATGCCTCAGTCATAACCGGTGCCGTGAGTCCTTCCTCCCTTCCATCAAATGAAATTTTAGCTAACCACCTGATTCTTTCAGATAATGATGATACTCTCAGTTCGCTCGCGTCATTTCAAGGCAATCCAAATTGAGGAGGAAGCCGCACGTCAAGCAGCCCTCAAGGAAGAAGCTGAACGTCAAACAGCCCTCGAGGAAGAGGAAAAAGAGCGTCGTGAGTTCACCCTCCAAATCATCTCCCATCATCTAATATATATCTTCAGAACGACTAGAATCCATCGTCAGCGACGAGTCCGTAACATCTAACCATAACTCCTCAGAAAAAGAATCAACCTCCACCGAGTGCACTTGCGATGCAGAATACGAACCCTCGAAGAAGAGTCCTATACGGAAACTCGCTCGACGCATGTCGTTTATCAAAGATACAATAACAGAACGACCACCCCTCAGACGTCGTAGTACTGGCTCTTTTCTTCCCGATTCCCCCGATTCCACAGACTCATCCTGCCCTTCGTCCAAGCCATCTTCATCTCGTAGACCCTCGCTCCTCCGAAAAATCAGCTCCCAAATCTTGCCCCCTCCCCGCGATCCTACAACTTTTGTCATGGGAGAAGTAACGACTAGCTTTGAGAATCCCTTTGCTCGACGCAAGAGCCTAGTCTATCCCGAAGACTCTCCTTTACATCCGAACAATTGCGAGCAAGTCAGGGCCAAGGTCGCACAGAAATACGCGAATTTGTTAGGTGGAAGACCAGCGCACCCGCGTCGAATCACACTTGCGAATATTCGCGAGATGAAAAATGTTGCTGCGCCAGAGGAGCCACGGAGACATAGCGTGGCGACGACTGAAAGGATGTGAGTAATATTTGAGTGGACTTTTGATGGGCTTGTCAATATAAAATGGACTTGTAACATAGAACAGACTTTGTAGAATCTAAAACATAAATGTATTACTAGAGAACCAAAGGACTCTTTCCATATCTACGCAGAGAAGATATTTGCTTGAGGCAAGGAATCGTCTTACTTGAATGGTTGATAGTGAACGAAGCTAGGTCTCCAACTCATGGCGAGAGTCCGATCAAGATGGACAGGCTTAGACTGGTCTGGACCTGATTGGACCAACCATCAGAGTCGAGTAGTCTATTTGCGCCAGCATCTCCTCAAGGATCTTCGACACCGGTTTGTATGCCTTTAATGCTCATTTGTGTCCATGACAAACAAACGCTGCAGGCTGAGAGATCTGGTAAACATCCGGTCATTTTCAGCTAAGGCAAAGGCTGTGATGTCAGAGTCATGAGAAATCTAGCTATATGGGAGCTCTGGCCGAGTCCCATGATAGTTGGAAGCAAAGCAAATGTAGCCCGACGATCATTCATGGTTTAAGGATGAATCGGGGCACGTATGCTGAAGGTCACAAGAATTGAAGCTCCGCTCAAATTTCAAACTCATATCGATATCGATATCGAACACGCAAATGGTCAGCGAGCCAAATTATTGATCCCGGTTTTCCTGATGCTGATAAGGCAGGCTGAAAGTGAACCTTGTATTTCGAGAATCGGTTGTGAACCAGAAGAGAAAGTCAGCGAGTTAGAGGCCTTCCCATGCATCAAATATCCTGCACCGTATTGAGCTCTTGCCTCTTCGCCGGGGAGTTCGGACTTTGAATAATGTTCAGGATGTTCACAGCCTCCATGACAGACAGCTTGACAAAAGCACCGCCTCGATGATGCAATGAGGCTTGAGACTTTGCTCCTGACCTCCAATGCCGCCTCCCACTGAAGGAATCGACCCAAGATATATTGCTAGTGGTCCTCATGCTATGGTTTCTACTATTGTAGAAGACATTGCTGATGCCCAGGCTTCAACAGCAGCATCAGCAGGGCTCAAACGCAACACTGCAGAGCTACTAGCAGGCTCCGATCCCGAAGATCAAACTTCAGCAGACATACGACCCATCAAAAAGATGAAGATTGATGGTAGCAGTGAATCTTTGACAATACTTCCACATCTCTCCACCACAAACATGGATATTGAGTCCCTTTCGACATTGGGCCAACCACCAGCCAAGTATGTAATACCACATGTATACCATGCTTGTGATGGATGCTTATATATTTCACAGTGTAGCCGTTGTGAGTGAAGATGTGAATGAAGGTAAGCTGCATTTTTCTTGTCTGTGAGCTCTTTGGCTCAAGTCTTCCAATAGCTGGACTACACGATGCCAGGTTAAGCACCACTGGACATGGGCCATCCATGCAGATCAATGCTCAGGGTGTCCATCTTGGCATGTTTTCTCAATCTATGCGGCTCGGAACTAATTATATTTCAGGCTCCGTGGGTGGATCAGCGTTTTGTGACAACATTATTCACATGGGTGATCCAGATCTTACAAAGCGTGTGATTGGTGAATATCCAAGTTCTATTTATCATTTATCCTGGAAGCTCAGTGGTCTCCCTCAGGAAACATCAGTGGCGTCGGAAAAGAAGTGCGAAACATCTCGGACACGCTCACACCAATGGTCGAAAAGGTTCAATTGTACCTCATGAGTACGTATAAAGGCTCAGTCTTCGAGTATAATCACTGATTTTATTTAGGTGATGATATGCGCAAATTTGCCAACTGGCTGTCTCGTTTGGACTTTCAGACAACCCAGCAGCACTTAATTTCACAATGGACCCCTGGGACAGTGGACTGGTTCATTCAAAATGCAAAGTTTCAAGATTGGACTGCTGGAAAGTTTGGTGTGCTGTGGTGTCCAGGTGAACATGAGTTGTTTTAGCAAGACTACTTTTCTGTTTTTCTCAACAGCAGAGCTTGATAGCTGGTGTTGGCAAGACAATCCTTGCGTATGTGACCATTGCTATTTCAGATAGATTCCTCTGACTCGTTTATAGGTCGCGGGTTATTGACCACCTGCAGAAAGACTGCCTGAGACCTGGTGTTGGTCTCGCCTACATATTCTTCCGTTACAATGAAGCCAATACTCAGGATGTAAAGGCCTTAGTTGCCAGTATCCTACGTCAACTTCTCATTGGCAACATCATACCTGACTGGCTCAAACCATTCTATAATTCCTTCAAAGATGAACGCCCACTAAGCCAGGATCTCAATACTCTGGTGAAGGCTCTTGGTTCACAAATCCATTCATATTCCAATGTATACCTTGTTGTGGATGCATTTGATGAATGCAGCGAGGACATCCGAGAGGACTTTCTGTCCAGACTCTGTCCCCTCACAGACTCCAATCGACTCCATATTTTGGTCACATCCCGACCGCTGTTGTCAATAGAGAGTCAATTCAAGGGTGACCAACGAATCAATGTGCGCGCACATGATAATGATGTTCGCGTCCACATCTTGGATCAAATTCGGAAACATAAACGCCTCGAAAAACTGGTGAAAGGTGACCAAACAGGATTTGAAGATGAAATCATGGGACAGATCATTGAAAAGGCTGCCGGAATGTACGTCCACCATGATCGTCTGAGCAGATTCTGATCAACTGACTAGGTTCCTCCTTGTCCACTTACACCTCGAATCTCTCAAAAACAAACCAAATCGTCAGGAGCTACGCAAAGCTCTCGCTATATTGCCAGATAAAATTTATATTTCATATGATGAAACAATGGACAGGATTAATTCACAGGAAGAATCCTCTGCACAGCTAGCAAATCAAGTCTTCAAGTGGCTGGTTTATGCGAAGCGGCCATTGTCAATGCTCGAGCTGCGCCATGCTTTAGCCATTTCCCTTGACTCCACAGAGATGGATCCTGATGCCATTACCTTGACTGAAATCCTGATTGAGATTTGTGGTGGTCTTGTGATTACGGAGAAGAATTTTTTTGGGGAAGAAGGTTTTCCTCGCCTCGTCCGTCAGTTAATGACTTCTCTCACAATACCATCCACTGAATCACACATAGATTATACGACCAAGGAGTATTTTGAACGCAAGGCAGAAAGTCTGTTTCCAGATGCCCAGCTTGGGTTGGCCACTGCATGTCTGACATATCTCTGCTTTGATGCATTGGACTCCGAAATTGACGAAATTGCCCAGTACCCTGTTTCTGACCAGGATCCGCATGTACTGGTCCAATATGCCGCTGACCACTGGGGTGATCATGGCAGGGAATGTGAAGACCAGCTGTTCACACAATACAAGGGTCTGCTCTTCCAATTCCTTCGAAATCGTAGAATTCTGTGCTTCACTGTGACCTGGGCAGGGCACCATATGCCTCAGTGGGGGAATGGCCTCGGTACCCTTGGAAGATTTGGATTATCAAAGCTATTGGAGAACATTCTTGATGACAGCACTGTCATTAACGATGCTTACGGTTTAGGGCTCGCGCAACTTTTCGCAGTGCATTTCAACCATGTCACCATTGTTAGACTTTTGGTTATGCGGGCAACCCTTACCAATCAGGTGTGTTACAGACTTCGTGTCATATTTGCAACCCTGATCTAGATTGCAAAGGAAACAACACAAGCTTCTATCATAGATCCAAACATCTCATATCGTATTCAGCTGTATATCTTGGACTGGGGTCATCCTGAGTGTGCCCTTGCTGTTGTAGCCAAAGTTGGCTCCGTGGAATTTTTAACACTTCTACTGCATCTCCCAGGTCTCAATCCAAACACATCATCCCACTGGGATGGCTCTACCCCACTGCACTACGCAGCAAGTAAAGGTCACCTGGAGGTGGTGGCTCTCCTGATGCAGCATCCAGACATCAATGTCAATTCCACAGATAGCCAGGGGAATACACCGCTCCACATGGCATTATCGGGCGGCCACCAAAAGACCGCAGAGCTGCTCTTAGGCCATCCTGAAATCCAGTCAAATTTATCCAATAAGGATGGCGTGTTGCCCTGGATGTTGGCGGCTGAGAAAGGATATCAAGGCATCATGGAGCTACTTCTTGCACAAGATGACATTGATCCAAAGGGCCAAGATGAGGAATTCCTCACTCCACTATCGCATGCAGCTGTGAATGGCCTTGTGAGATCAATGCAATATCTCCTCTCCCTGCCACAGGTCAATTTTGCAACTTCTTTCAATATGGCTTATGCCGCACGGGGACATTATGCCATACAGAGAGATTATAAGAAGATTATTGATCTATTACGTGAATGTGATGATCTCAACCCCAACGTGCAAAGCTACAAATCCCGTGGACCACTGTCATGGGCAGCAGCAGAGGGTCACATCGAGTGGGTTGAATTCCTGCTACAACTTCCGGGCATCATTCCAGACTTGAAGGACACAATGGAATCACGGACACCTCTATCGTATGCTGCTGGCAGTCACTGCCCAACGGAGACAATGCACACTCTCATGCAACGTGATGACGTTGATCCAAACTCTCAGGACAAACACGGACGGACACCACTATCATATGCAACATCTCGTTACTCTGATTACTCTGGTGATCGTGTGGCGCTGCTCCTCACTCACCCAAACATACAACCCGATTGCCCAGATTATACTGGGAGAACTCCACTATCCTATGCAGCAGCATCATACAACAGCTCAAAGATAGTTGCCCTCCTCGCCCAACAAGAGGATGTTGACATCAACTCGCAGGATGTTTATGGACACACACCTCTCTCATATGCCAGTGAAAAGGGAGGGGTTGATGCTGCTTTATATCTCCTCAATCTACCAGGAATCCATGCCAACCTCGCAGATCGACGCGGGATCACTCCACTTATGTACTCTGCAATGAGGGGGTATAATAATACACTGTTCAAGCATCTTCTCAACCACGACACTGTGGATAGAAACCAGTTGGATGTCCAGGGAAGAACATTGCTCATGTTCTGTGCCATGGCATGGTACGGAGAGGCGGCGCAATATCTACTCAACAACTATGACATGCACCCAAATGCAAAATCAAAAGGTCTCCAAACTGCCTTGTCCATCGCGTCGGGAAAGCCAAACCTTGATGTTGCCTCGCTTCTCTTGTCACGGGGCGACGTTGACCGTAACGTCAGGGATCGACGTGGCCGCACGCCACTCTATATTGCTGTGGAGTCCTTTCATCGTGAAATGAATATTCCCTCCCGAGACGTGTATCATCAGGTAGTAATCATCCCTCAGCGCCAGGAAATGATCGACCTTCTGCGCCACTATGGGGCAGAAGAGAACGGTCCTGACCTCCTCCAGTACCTGAATGACGTAGAGTGCACCGAGATCTGGGATTGTCTCTATGGCTAGATGGGATGGCCAATGTGCTCTAGTGACCTTTGATTTACCCAGTTTGGCACTCATCAGATTGGTCTCAGTTGCTACTTTGCTACATTATGTACTGGCCTATGTCTCTTTTTGCTATCCGACTATCTCCATGATCTAATGTACCACCTTTATGATGAAATTTATTATTTTCTGGATCTCACACTAGTTGGAAGTCAATGAGGGAGCAGCGGAAGGTAATCTTGAGGTGGATTCAAAGTCAGATGAGGTGAGTAGACATTGTGGTCAGATCCAAGACGCTTAAATGTTCCAAATCAGTCTCTACGGCTTCTATACTACAGGAAAAGGCAACTATACACAACAAAACTCACTGAAAAAAAGGAAGGAACTGATGAGGCTCGAAACCTCAACAAGAGAAAAACAACCAAAAACAACCAAAAAAGAATTCTCACGTCTCCAGCTCTCCAACGCGTCAAAATCAATCATTCGAATCACTGAGCCATTCTCGCTCATGACCCTGATGTGCTCATTGACCTTCTCTCCCTTGCGACCATCCTGGATTCACCATGCCAGCCGTTAATCCAAATCACCAGTGTTTCCGAGCACCTGGTACCTCAGCCCTACTTTCATGCCCAGAGGTCCTCTGCACAATGGTTCCCTTTGGGACTCGGTGACAACTAGTATGTTGGATCCACCGTGATACGCCTCTAGGCTCTGGTACGTTTTTCTGAATCTCGTATCATGAAATATTCCTGATAATTTTTGTCGTAGCCTTTATATTCAGCCTGCAGCGGATTCCCTCCCTCTTCTCCTGCACCATTGCGTCGCCATTATCGTCAATCCATGGGGGCACCATGGCCAAGCTAATCCATTCGGGACCGTGTCTGAGCCTTACACCGAACGGGAGGGGAAGATGAAGAGCGCGAAGGTTAAACTAGACGTAGAGAACGAGAAGGCCAAGCTAGATGTCAAGAGCGACAATAATAATGTGCGTCTACCTTGTTTGACGCTCGGAATGAGAAGCTCCAGGCTGAACTTTTTTCAGCGCGCAATGATTGGCTCCGACCGATACTGTTGATGCCGCATCCTTGACCGACGCCACCGCATCCACTAATTCACGTTAACCTCGTCCATGAATTCACGTCAACCTCGTCAAGAATCCACGTCGACAGGCCAAGGAAACATCACCACCTTTGGATGATGCGCTAGCTGGTCGGATTTCTGACCTGCTATTTCAGCTCTTGCCTTTGCCATGTCCTGCGCCGGTATCAGAGCCAGCGAAGCCTCTACTGCTCAATGAAAACCGAAGGGAAAGGGCCGAGGAAAACAAGGGAACAAAAAGATGAGAAAAAGCGAGGGAAAAGGCTTTGGATTGAGCTGGGTTGGGCTTCGATGCGGGTTCGCTTGAGCACAGAGCCTGAGGCAGAAACCAGAAAAGCTCAAGGTGTGTCTTTTTGTTTCGCCTCTCACATATATATTAATCTTTGACGATAGACCAATATCATGCTCCTCCTTTGTTGAAGGTCCTCTTTGCCGAAATGACACGAAAAGACGACCCATCTCCTTTCTCACAAACAACGTCAGTCCAGAGTTGTCTCTTCCCAGATCGTGTTAACCTTTGTATAGAATTTTCGCATTGGACGATTATGCTGGCTAACCGAAAACAATCCTTCTTTTTCGCCTTGGCCTCCGCGAAATCATCAGGACCATGTCAGACATCACAGGAAGGCAGAGAAACGAGGGAGACAGATAGATGTCGGCAGAAAGACGTCCCGACGAGACCGATTTCATTATGTACGTCTGTCTACCTTGAGCTTCTGAAGAAAAATCCAAGCTGAACTTTTTTCCAGGGTCACCTTCCTTTGACCCAACGCCGCTGCTGTTGAATCGCCCAACCAACCTGTCTGTCAGCCATGATTCCAGTGAGAACTCGCCCAACTATCGCCGACTACGACCAACTATCCGCCACTCCGCATAATCCAATTGATCACAGTCGGAGCCAGGCTTGACTTGGTTCATCTTCAAGGTCATCCCCAATTCCGCCATTTACCTCTACCATTTCCGCTTCCCTCATACGTTCATCAGTGGACCACACGGTTCATTGTCGCTTCCGATAGCAGCGCAATCACTCCTCCTGAGCACCAGACCCGGACTGATGGGCAGGCTGTCCCCTGGGACACTGGAGCTCTCGCGTTTTGTTGTTTCATTTTATCTGGACAGGCTTGCTATCATTGAAATTCGATCCGCATACATACATATATTAACTATTATTTTATTTTTTATTTTGTGTGGTGTTTCTTTTGTAGTAAAGGGGATTTCTGTTGGCTCGACTTGGTTTGATGAAAGGAACAGGGTGGATGGTAAGTAAGATTTGCTACAACGGCAGCTTGTGTGCTCGTCGTCGGTTCTCGACGATGATGTAGCTGGCTGGGATAATCGTCAAAAGCCATTCACGAGATTACAGAGGAGCGACTGACCTATGAGGCGATCTAAAAGCTTCGTAACCTCAGGCTTGAGCTCCAGAGCCGCATGTCGGGACATCCGGAATACAAAAAAGTATCGGTGATGAGGATGGTAGATCACCAAAGCATTCTTCTCCTCGTCATCAGCACGGACGAGCTGTAGCTCAAGTCATCAACCAAGACATGACAAGGAGAAAAACAAGAGGTACGTACCTGCAGCTTTCGGTTGTGCGTTTTCCATCGATATTCCACGCCTTGGTGCACGAATGTCCCACCACTAGGGAAATGAGTACGATGAAGAATAAAAAGGTTCAACGTACATCTTGTCCGGATTCTGCACCTTTACGAATTCCTCGCACGCCATCCACTCTTCCCATTCCCTCTCCTTCCCCTCCTTCAAAAACCGCACTCGGTGCTGTGGAATTCCGCCACCCGTCCGCCCTGTCTTCTCTATCTCGGCAACGGTGTACAAGGCCTGCGTGTCTGGATTGAGGAAATTGATCTTGGTGAGTTTGGGGTGCCAGAACCTTGTGACGATCTCGTAGTAATGCAGATCATCCTCCGTCGCAAGCGTTGTATTCCTGACACTATTCGTCGTAAACTCCAGTTTCTGAGTATTGGCGCCGGCGTCCGAGGACAAATTCTGGGTATTGGCGCCCGACGAGCTCGAGGCTTTTGCATCGCTTTCGTTGACGATCATCTCGGAAAAATGCGCAATGGACTCGGAGGACGAAATGCGCAATGGAGAATGGAGGGAGTATTTGCTCTTTGGGATTACTTATATATCTGGGTAGGTTTTTTGAGATAGCCGGTCGATGAACCGGGTGGGGTGATTCCCAGCGCGTTGGATGAGGCGATTCCCGAAGCAGTGGAAGAGGCGATTGCCAACGCGGTGGAAGAGCGAGGGACTGAGGTCAGATATTCCCAGAGGCCTGGATTGTGGGTAAACATGATACCGTTGAATTGGTCGATACCGGTCCTTCAGTCAAATTTTACCTATCAGGCTGGAAGCACGACGAGCCTGGTCCAATCGAATGTACAGGCAGCTAGACAGATATGAAGCAGGTCAAAAAAGCCCGACAGCGATAACAGTAGTATTTGAGAGACCTAGAAACTTCGTCAGAGGCGCTGAAATTTTCACCACAGCCGGTGTTTATCGAGAAGGCAGGGCAGATGATTTCTGAGCATCGTAAATATGGTCTTTGTGAAGAGGCTCATGATGCGAAAGGCCGAGAAATGGTTGAGGTCAGTGGCACCATTGACTTTCTGAGCCTGTCCTGGCACAACCTTGGTCCTAGACCGCGTAAGAACAAGCAAATGAAAATTGAAAAGCCACGTACAACGCTCGCCATCGGTGAAAATGCTTATCGTATTTTCGACGCCAATGCGGTTTGACTTGAGAGAGGCGGGAGTCACGTGCACTAATGGCCTTGGCATCGACGACGAGCAAAATAAATCTCGGTTATTCCACAAATATGAGGGTTTTTATGGACAAAAATCAACATTCACCTTTTTCTAGTATCCAGTGATCTCTAGATGTCTCTAGATGTCTCCTGTCATCTCCAGCTGTCTCCCAACATCACCAAAAGCCTGTATTTTCATCTAGTTAGCTTTATTTCTCCGGAACATATTTTTTCCAGTCCTATTAGAGGCCCGATGGATGGGCCGGATATGAAATGAGCAAAATGAGCACTGGAGACCGATGATGCGGAGACATCACGTTTATCAAATTTATCAGCACCGGATCAGCACTTTCAACATCCGCCATCAGCGGCATTCATTAAGCGATGGCAGAGTCCCGTTTGAATCTCCGAGGGTCGCAGGCATTCGACTCACTTCGAGTCGATCTCTGCAGGCTTATGGCTCAGCAGATGATTAGAACCAAAGCTACTTGACTGAAGTTGGTCTAGGCTGCGCCCATGACTGGGGTAGTAAAGTGGGTGATGGAATAAGTATAGTAGACTTGCATCGCCAAATCTCTATGTCCGTGAAGGACTGAGACCATCATCTCTGTCTGTGCTGTATAGCTCCGGTTTAAGGATCTCTCAGTCTTCCTGTCAAAGTCAATCAGAGAAGGAAGGAATGTTCTGACTCTGGGATTTTATTTTTCACGACCTAGGCCTGGTCAGGTCCTTCAAGTCACCACTCCAGATTCTCTTGTTTCCTGGCCCTCAAGCTGTGTTCCATTTCATTTGTCTATCGAGTATATGTGATAATGAAAATGGGTGCGTATATCAGTATCCCTCATGATCCGACTCCAGTTAACAAATTTTTCAATGTTGATTTGCTCCCTATTGTCTTCCCTTATGGATTCAGAGGACTAGAGGATAAGAACTGGCATAGCACTATCTCTATGAAACGGTGTGTCAAACATCTATTTTCACTAAATGACCATTGGTTTCAAGAGCACCGCATATTCCTCTTTACTGTCTTCAAAATAATACAAAGGCGGGAGATGTTGCTGCATACTGGATTGAAAGTCAAGAAGAACAATTTTCCAGATGTGGCGACATGGTCATCCAAAGGGTCTGTTACTTTTGCCTGGCAGCTGGTGACCTTCGCTATCGTGGAAGGTGTTTAATTCTCGTCATCGTTCACCTCCCTCTTTTGGTTCAAAAAGTGTGGCTTGATGCCTGGGTTGACGTTTTCAAACGAGTCGATTAGCAGAGACGAAGGAATGCATACACAATTCACTTGTCTATTAATATTGTTCTCCCACTTGAACAACAGGCCTACAGAATTGGAGGTACATGCTATGAAGAAGGAAGCTCTGGCTCTCGAGGAGGAATTCATTTGCGGTAAGCATACCATTTTTATCGTCTTGTTGTCTCATTAGTTTTCAGATGCCATTCCGGTGTCGCTTATCGGCATGAATTCTGACTTGATGTCACAGTATGTCAGATTTGTGGCTGATTACCTTCTGAAATCACTGCACTACAAGCCTATATATGATGTCGCCAATCCTTTGGATTTCATGGACAACGTTTCTTTGATCGGGAAGGCTAATTTTTTCGAGTCGAGGGTCTCTCAGTATAGCAAAGCAGGTGTAGGGAAACTGAGCCAGGCTTTGTAAGTCATTGAAGGAGTTTTCGACGTATACTGAACATACTACACAGCACACTTGACGAATATTTTTGATTTTTGATTCATTACTTTATTGTCTTTCCCTTGATATCGGTACCTTGACTTGTATGTTTGTAATATGTTCCCAAATGAAGTGAGATTGGTACAATTACTACATGACATTAGGGCCAAAAGTAGGTCTAGATGATTAGGTAGCGGGGCCCTGCCGCTTGTCGGCCCTAGTTGTTATCTATTATTTGATTCTAAAATCTACAGTCTACTAAACATAGGAAGCAGCGGGATAGTCAGTGTATCCCTTGGCCTCTGTGGCTTCGTCTTTTCCAGTACCGTAAAATGTCGTGTAATCTGTGGGGTTGTCCAACAGTTTCCCGAACTCTATCCGCTTTGCAAGATCAGGATGGTTGATGAATGGTTTACCAAAAAAGACACCGTCAGCTTTGCCCGATTCGACGAGAGCTGCAGCTTCCTCGGGAGTGAAATCGGTGTTGAAGAATGCTTTGGCATGCTTGATGAGGTGTCTGTAGGATTCGACGGGATCAGGGGCAGTTTTACGACTCGTAGATTTGAACATGGCGGAAGGACGTGCGAGACAGATGTAAGAGAGCTTCAGCTTATCGGCCTCAGTGATGAAGTATGAGAAAGTGTCTAGGGTTTCCTGGAGCGGCATTCTGCGGTGATTGTCAGTGTATTGTTGGACAATAAGGAGATAAAAGTACCCCATGTCATTGTATCCTCCTGAGGGACTCAGCTTTATAGCGACTCGGTCAGAGCCAAAGACCTCAATCAAGGCCTTGAGGGTCTCGAGACCGAACCGAGCACGGTTCTCGATGCTTCCACCCCATTTGTCGGTACGGGTATTCGAGGTGGAAGCGAGGAATTGATGGACGAGAAACCCATTGGCTCCGTGAAGCTCGACACCATCGAATCCAGCTTCCTTGGCATTGATGGCCGCCTTCTTGAAGTCTGCGATCAAGGTCGTGGGATCATAGACGGCCGTTGGCTAGCACACATGTCAGATATGATTGCAAAAAGACAATAGAGAGACGTACAGTAACATAGCCAGGCTCGCCTGGAAGCTGTCTGAACTTTCCTCCTTTCGCGGCAATAGCACTTGGCGCGTAAACTGGTCTTCCAGCAGCGATTTGCTCTGGCATATCAGGATGGGCTGCACGTCCAACTAAGGATAGTAAAGATGAGAAAAGGATTGAAGTAGATATCAGATCAAGGCTCACCATGCCAGAGCTGCACGTAGATGACTGATCCTTCAGCATGAACTTGCTCGGTTATCTTTTTCCAACCTGCGACTTGTTCTTTGTTCCAGATTCCAGGAGCATTAGGCCATTCCGTGCTGATAAGAGAAAAAGAGGTCAGAAGAAATCTTGGATGGAAAATGGATCGTGACTTGCCCTTGCTGAACGATGAGGGTACCCTCAGTGACGATAAGACCAGCGTTTGACCGCTGCTTGTAATACTCGCGGTTCAGATCGTTCGGGATGTTTGTTGGAACCGAACGACTACGGGTCATTGGAGACAGAAAGACGCGATTCTTGAGGGTAACCGGTCCAAGTTGAAGGGGCTTGATGAGGGCCGACATTTTGTTCTGCTAGAGGAAGAATAAGAAAGGACGAGAATAGAAGGGAATGTCAAGGAACTATCTATGAGGCGATTGAAAGACGATGGTGAATTACTGACTGTGAAATGAAAGCTCTTCTTATATACTCTGGCCTACATGAGCTTGAGCCGAATCGGGAGTCCCGCATCGCCACGACATTGTTGTCGACCTCCTCGACTCACTCAGCAATTTATAAGAATTCATTCTGAACTTCTCGATTGAGACAGCCACATCGCGCATCGGGACTCCCGCATCGCCACGACATTGAGTCTATGACGACCTCGACCCAGCATTTATAAGCATTTATTCATGCTCCGGCTGGACCATGAGTCAGCGCATTGGGAACGTCAATGTGACGTTGGCATGATTTGATGTCGGCGTCGACGGCACACGGAGAGAGATAAGAACCTAGGTGGCTCGAGGCGACCGAAAGAACAGATATAAGAGTCGATTTCGGTGGTACTAAGGAACTACAAGAAAGTACTGAGTCTGATATAGATATTAAGAAATGGGAACCGCAGACAATATGATCGTGGAGCTAAATGAGGGCGGCCCGCAGGGCCAAGAGAAACGAGAGACTATCGAGGTCCGAGTCGGAGTGGTGACGGGTGTGACAATCACGCTACCGTTACAGTCAATAATATCCCCTTTGGGCTCTTTGACGAGCCCTCCCAGAATTCTGCTCCCTCCCAACAAATGAGCCCATGAATGGGTCTCGTAATATGCCTCATTTTCAAAGAATATGAGCCAAGGGCTCCATCGAGAGGCTTTCCCCTCATAAAAAGTCGGTCAGCGGACTATCCAAACGCGATATCCCACCCAGTTCGAACTCCCCTGACACGCGTTATGCAATTTATACAGCTTTGGGCCCAGGCATTCTAAAATTCCCCTCAGGACCTGCTCGCAATCACCGCACCATCCTTCGCGATTGCACATTGACTCATTGCTAGTGAAAACAAAGTGAAAAGTACTATCATTTCAGCGAACTCTGTTGCAAAATTCGATGAATTCATCCACGGACGAACAGGGCTTGCAGGAAACATAAGTATTCGGGGTTGAAGGAAGAGCATTATTAAACGTCATGGATCAACATAATAAGCAGCGCCGACCCTGGAACAAACATGACCCAGCACCGAAATTAGGGTTACAGAACTTTCAAATGCAAGGACATACATACAGACTTACATACAGTTGCGCAAGAGACATCAGATACGGTCTTCCTTACGGGTATTATCTCCAGCTGGAACTCAGAGTTTGAGTTCCTGACGCTGCGACTGTTGCCTGTCTGTTTGGGTCTGATTCCCATACGACCTGTGCGGAATGAGCTGCAACGGACCAGGAAAAGGGACGTGACTTACACTACCATCAGTCTCTTTTCGGATGAACTTGTATTGGAATGTCGTGTTGGCAGGCAGGCTCACTGACACAGTCCACACCGGATAGGTCGCCGAGGATAAGGCCAGCTAGAACAGGACATAAGAGGAAAGGAAACAAGAGACATATTAACAAAGCTCACAGAGGAAGCAGGATCCCAAGTCCCAAGCTGAGATATGCTACCAGCAAGGAAGATGTTCTAGCAGAGTCACTATAAGCAGACCAACTAAGGGACGGACATTGGAAATGCCTTACCTCTCCAAAGGTCGTAGTTGCAGTCTCTGCAAAAGATACGGTCACTGTTCCAGAACTTCCTCCTCCACCGGTCCCAGTTCCACTACCAGTACCCAATGCGCCTGTATGAATGGCAATAGCACTGCGAGCGGGCACTGTAGCCTTGAATGAACCTCCCGAAACAGTGATACTGGGGAATCGTCAAATTTGCATTGAAGGTGAAAGAAACGAATCTCACCCTGTCCCAGTACACGTTCCCGAAGAACTCGTCCCACTTATGACATCACAATATGATCCTGCAGGTAAAGAGGTCGTAAAAGTGGCGACCCATGCTGAATCCGCGTTGTTTATGGCCACGAATCCAAGAGATCCTATATTCCTTGTTCGTCAGTGCATTCCAAGGTTCGTAAATCGAGCTCCTAACCTCTTCCAAAAGCAATTTGCTGCGATTGTGGGGATACCCAGTTGGTTATGGCTGCAGAACCGACGTTGTTTCGCCATTTCACCATGCCAGAGAAAGCGACCCAGCGATGCTGACATAGCCAGCCGTTGGCACCGCCTGTACCGGAGCAAGTTCCAGTTCCTGTGGAATGTTAAGCCTTTGTGAAAGCTTTGAAAGGTGTTCTGACCGCCATTCGGAGCACCATCGTCGATGGTTCCGAAAGTATAGCTGGACAAGATAGTTGGAGTTCCGTAGGGATGAGCTAAAGAGAAGATTGTTGCTGTCACGTAGGTATTCGAAGGTGAGTTGACATTGAGTGAATTTCCGTTCTACTCGGGAGATCAGGGACCAATCGCAAAAAAGATACATGAACGCAACTCTTTCTGTATCGTGGTTTGTCACAAACACGTTTGCCTGGGTTCCAGCGACCCAACCTAGATCCATGAGCTTCTATACGAGACATGGAACAAATCAAGTTACCTTGATTGTCGAGGTTTTGTAGACTAGAGATGCCACCGCCAGAAAACGCATTTTTGATCGCTGTGGTATATCGGAACTCTTGCACATCACCTGAAATCCAATGAGAAAACGCTCATTTGATTGTACCGACAGGTACCGTTTCCGACATATTCCGAAGGCTGGATTGGTTCTCCTGATCCCCAGATGACCTCTTGCGTGATATATGGCTTTGACGTCAGTTGAGATAGAATACTGGCGATGTCGGTCGCAGGCATATCTAAAGATATTGAACACGAGAGTAAACTCGGCTCAGGTGACTCACGTTTCGCCGCATCCAAACGGAAACCATCAGCTCCCAAACTTAACAGATCATTTCCGTACTGAGCAAGTCGGCCTCGGACGTAAGTTGTATCGGTACCTAGACTGACGAGGGATCAAACAACGGATTAGAACAGATCGGCAAGACTTACTCTGCCAAGTTATCAAGCTCGCATGTCTGCACCTCAACTCGGTTGTCATAATTCACAATATCATCTCCAGGCTCCAGACCGCAGTGATGAAAATCCTAGTACACGTTAATCGTTGTAACATTCAGAGTGATGAACTCACTTGATTTTGATAGATCCCGGGATATACATAGTGCGTGTAGGTGGAACCGGCGACGCCAGTTCCGGAATCACTGCCAGCTAGATAATATGTTAGCGGCTCGTCCAGTGAAAATTGGAGATAGCGGACTCATGTGATTGAACAGAGTGTCGACGATAACTTTGACCCCCGCAGCGTGACAAGTGGATATCATGCTGAAAAGGATCATTGAGCTTGACGATGACAATTCACGGATCATAACATACTTTCCGAATTGAGCCCGGTTGCCGCGTTTCGAGGTCAAGATGTATGACACGGGCTGTAGATGGGTCAGAGCAGGCAAGAGCGACAAGAAACTAAACCTTCTTGGTAGTCAGTCCACCATTGCGTTCCAGTGACATGCTCTTGAGGTGGGCTTACTGTATCGAGTGCACCGTCAATGATGGGATAAAGCTGAAGAAAAGCAAGTCTTGCCTTGTACGAAGCCATAGCCAGCGGGCCCGATGAAATTCGTGCATTCAGCGGCCACACTGAGAAACCAATCGGCACCAGTGGAGGAGATTGAATATGAGACAAGTACCTGTCCCATGTCCATTCGAACATCTGTATGATCACAGTCTTGGAGCCAGATGGCGCACGAGCACCGAGCTTTGTCGAATTGACACTGGGAACCGCGAGACATTGGCGTGCGAACAAGGCCAAGAGGCCAGAAATAATGGCTTTCATGAGGGGAAGACGACGTTGCTCATGATATCTGTTTTGCGGAGATTATAAAGTTTTTGAATGATCGTCGCTAGTTAGCGATAACCGGCAAAAGGAAAATTAGACCGAGCTACAAGACCTGGTCAGATGTTGGTGATTCGCCACGTGGATTCCATAGGGTGATCTGATATTGGAGCTCTAGAGAGCTGCTGACGACCTCGGATCCGAGATGTTTCGTCACGATAATGGGTCGTGAACAAAATATAGAATGATGGTGGCCCAACAGAGAATACCAGAGATGTTTTCTGGGTCGAAAAGCTGGAAATGGAGACCGGGAATGCCGAGCCTATAAGCGCCATGAGATTTGTGGCATCATAAGGTCATTCAGATGCATCCACATGCTTCGACCCGGCATTTGACCTTTGCCTGAAATATAAATACCAGGGACAGAGCAGAAGAGAGAACTTCAGAGCGCGTCGTTGGACCGGTGATGTTCGGTGTGTAGCATTCTGCTGGTGAAGTCGATTCCCAGCGAGCTGGTTTCTCTAGTCTCGCGAGATTCTCTGCGCCACCAAATGTTTTAAACTCCGGTCCATTGGCTGAAAATGTCGACCCTTGGCCACAAACCTCAGACCTAAAACGCATCTCGTAGCTCCAAAAGACTGCAATTTTTCAAAAAGGCGAGACAATTAGCAGCGAATGAGTATCAATGTGAGCGAAAATAAAAAGAAAGGAAGCGAAAAGCGATCAAACGGGCGACGAGTCGGTGACGACTCCGTTTAGTTCCGGGCCTTGTCAATAAGTTGCACGGTCACGTCCCCTGCATCTGTCTGGGCCGTGCGGCCCGTGCCCCGGCCGGTAACAGGTTACTTCAACTAGCATGAGCCTGAATCTTTCCGGTGGATGAGTCTGGACAGAGACTTTGGTGGTCACATACAGTAAGTATGGGACAGTTATTGGATGAAAGTGGTCTTTGATGGATCAAATCATCAGCGCCATTTTATCCTTGAAACGCAAGTGCAGAAGCCCCGAACTAACCCCGAACGGAGCGAAATCATATCATATCTCGGGATTCCCGCTCGTTAACCAGTAATTTGTGAACCAGGTATCAGAGGATGGTTAGGCATCCTGCTTTGCATCATATTCCCGGTGGCCCTGCAGCTATGTATAGTACGGGCACCTTAGATGTCACCTTTACCCCGCTCTTCCCGTCATTCCATTGAGGCATTGACCCCACAAATTCAATGGTTTCAAATCGGAAGCCGTCGGAAGACTCACGGAGAGACCTCAAACACAAAGTTTGACAATTGGTTGCTACTTTGATACTGCGGAATACGCTCCACGTAACGACATTTTCGCCACTTCTCGTCGTGGAGACTGGACCAGAATAGACCAAGGATATAATTAGTCGGAAGGGTCGCACCCAGTTTTTACAATGAAAACTCGGATTGTAATGTTCGGATGTCGCATCAACTCGCAGATTGGCATGGGCTTTCACTGCATTATTCAAATCCTGGAACTCGAGACGAAGGGTAGAAGATGACACCTTGAGAGATTGTCTACTGCTGTAGCAGTACTTGTCTCCAAAGGAGAGAAATATTTGTCATAGTAGCTTTGAGTCACGGCCGATTCTATATAAAAGTGATTTTGGCAGGACTGACACACCGAAGTTGCTGCGCAGGTAGGTTACGACTCCCCGGTACGGATTGATAATTCGTTTCAAGATGAAGGGATGAAGTAGATGATAACACCAACGGTATGTATTCACCGCGTAATGCCAGTGGAGCTATAAAACGAAAGAGTCGTGACAACGTTACTTCATTTTCCAACCTCTTCCATTCCTTCTTCTACTCATCGAAAATGCGGACCTCTGTCGCTTTTGTAGCCCTTGCCTCTCTAGTTGGTCAATCTGGTATGTCGAGTAATCATCCAGTCAACATGTGATTGAAATTTGTATTCTGTAGCATTGGCTTTGCCTGCCAGTGTATGAACCTTTTCTTGATCGTGCTAGAAGATTGATTTGGCTGACCTTCTCTAGGTTAGCACCAACGCTTATCAATATGGAGGAGGTTACGCTTCGCAAGCGTCGGACATTGATTCCAGCTCTACATCTATCGACGATGATAGCTCTACCTTTATTGGCGGTGCTAGCTCTACCATCATCGACGGTGCCAGCTCTACCTTTATTGGCGGTGCTAGCTCTGCCATCATCGACGGTGCCAGCTCTACCTTTGTCGACGGTGCCAGCTCTACCTTTATCGGCGGTGCCAGCTCTACCTTTGTCGACGGTGCCAGCTCTACCATAATCGACGGTGCCAGCTCCACCTTTATCAGTCCTTCCCAGTCAACCGCAGTTGGTCACGGTCACGGTCATACCTGTGGATGTGGAAGGCCGACCAGCGCTTCAGAGAACTTCCCTACCTCGATAGGCCCGATCCAGTCAAGCATTGGTAGTCCTTCGCCATCCGGAAGTGGTTTCATTTTCATCAGTCCTTCCCAGTCGATTGGAGTCGGTATGCCTGAATCTAGTGGAGTCGCGACTCAGATCAGTGGTTCAGACGGCATCTCTCAGGCTACCTCCGCCATCAGTCCATCCCAGTCGATCATAGATCAATCAGGCAGCGTCATCTTTAGTCCTTCTGCCTCTGCTAGTCCTTCAAGTTGGGATTCGGGCGCCGCTAATCCTTGCTATGAATCTGCTACTTTGACCGTCAGTGCTTCAGAGAGCAACCCAACTTCAACTATCATTCTCTCACAGTCGACCGATGGTACTAGCCCTTCGCAGTCTGGAGTTATTCAATCGAGCGTTGGCTCCGGTGAATCTGCTACTTTGACCATCAGTGCTTCAGAGAGCAACCCAACTTCAACTATCATTCTCTCACAGTCGACCGATGGTACTAGCCCTTCGCAGTCTGGAGTTGTTCAATCGAGCGTTGACTCCGGTGAATCTGCTACTTTGACCATCAGTGCTTCAGAGAGCACCCCAACCTCAACTATCATGATCTCACAGTCGACCGATGGTACTAGCCCTTCGCAGTCTGGAGTTGTTCAATCGAGCGTCGACTCTGGTGCTGCCTCTGACACCGAGACCGTGTCCAGCTTCGCTCCTGTTCAATCCAGCACAGAGGGACAAGCCTACTATTACTAAAAGAAGGAAGGTTAGATGTGTAAGTAGATCTCTTTCCAGTTTACGTATCATCAATCCAAAAGACTTTCGTTTAGATACAGTACATTGAATTATAATGTTCTCTTCATTTAACCATTGAGAGTGTTCCTGCTGAGGGTCGGGACATGCCCGCTATGTGGTTCTCTATCAGCCAGAATCCCCATCAATGATCAGAAGTCTTTCAAAAAAGTTCTCAAACTCGGAGAGAACCTCTGCGAAACAGCCGTTATATTTCTCGATCAAAATCAGTCTCGGACGTCGTGAAATTTGAAGCTTGAAGTCCGATGTGCAGAGCGGCGATGAATGTGGATCTTTCCGATGGATGATCAATCCAAACAGATGCGGAGACTACATGATTGAATTTTATACAACAGATCGCCAGAAACAAATGAAATCAACTCGGACTCGCGAAAGATCCTCAAGGGCTATTGAATAAATGTGGCGTTTGCATTTGTGAAGACTAGCTAGAAGCTTTCCACACATTATACTGATTCTTGTGTGAACAGATACCTGAAACATGGGAATATGTAAACAGAAAGTCGCAAGGAGCCCTAGGTGGTAAGGCGTTGCTATGCATGACCATCTCTTACAGCGCGCGCGTGTCTGGAGTCTGATCGAGGAGGCCTCGGAGGCCTCACGTAGGGGAGTTATGCCCTCGAACATCACGCTTGACAGCAGGTCAACGGCTTGATGCTGCGGATGCAACTCCCGTACTACCGCTAAAAATATGGTGCCAAGCACTCACCCTACGATCAAAGTTCAAGTACTCATGCATCATTTTTCCGATGAATTAACGAGGCCTTGAAAATTATTTTGCAGACATCAAACTGGACTGACATTAGCAGATGAACGGTCGGATCCTACAGAAAGTCTGGTATAACTCTCCTGTTATAGCGGATCTCCATGAAAGAAAGGACGTACTTCTGGTACCTTTAACTGTCAAAGACAAGGGCCGATGCTGGAAGTGATTTCACACGCTGAGGTTCTGCTGCGCATCTGAGTTTGCATTTGACTCGCAATCCGTCCCAAGCACAACATCAGCGGTATGTATTGACCGCATAGTAGAACTATAAAATGAAAGAGCAACAGCATAGGTACATTCTTCAAGTACTTGCTCTTCCTCCTCTTCTACTCACTGAAAATGCGGACCTCGATCGTCTTTGTAGCCCTTGCGTGTCTGGTCGGTCAATCTGGTATGTCAAATAATTACCCAGTGAGCTTGTGATCAACGTTAACCTCATATTTGTAGCATTGGCTCTTCCTGCTGCCGGTGTATGGAATTTCATTCATCGTTCCAGAATCTTAATTTGACTGATCTCCTTCAGGTGACCACCACCATAGCTGTGTCCAGTGTTGTAAAATCTGCAGGAATTTTCACTTCCCAGGCATCGAGCAGCGTCGCTCGTCCTTCTTCATCTGGAGGAGTTTTCACTTCCCAGGCATCGAGCAGCGTCGCGCGTCCAACTTCATCTGGAGGAGTTTTCACCTCCCAGGCATCAAGTAGCGTCGCTCGTCCTTCTTCGTCTGGAGGAGTTTTCACCTCCCAGGCATCGAGCAGCGTCGCACATCCTTCTTCATGTGGAGTTTTCACCTCCCAGGCATCAAGCAGCATCGCTCGTCCAACTTCATCTGGAGGAATTTTTACTTCTCAGGCGTCGAGCATTAATTCCCGCTCTACCTTTATCGGCAGTGCCAGCTCTACTTTTATCGGTGGAAGCTCTACTTTTATCGGCAGTGCTAGTTCCACGTTCATCAGTCCTTCCCAGTCGACTGGAGCTGGTATTCCTTGTCAATCAGGAACCATTTTCACCTCCCAGGCATCAAGCAGCGTCGCTCGTCCTTCTTCGTCTGGAGGAGTTTTCACCTCCCAGGCATCGAGCAGCGTCGCTCGTCCAACTTCATCTGGAGGAGTTTTCACTTCCCAGGCATCGAGCAGCGTCGCACATCCTTCTTCATGTGGAGTTTTCACCTCCCAGGCATCGAGCAGCATCGCTCGTCCGACTTCATCTGGAGGAATTTTCACCTCCCAGGCATCAAGCAGCATCGCTCGTCCAACTTCATCTGGAGGAATTTTCACTTCTCAGGCGTCGAGCATTAATTCCCGCTCTACCTTTATCGGCAGTGCCAGCTCTACTTTTATTGGCAGTGCTAGTTCCACGTTCATCAGTCCTTCCCAGTCGACTGGAGCTGGTATTCCTTGTCAATCAGGAACCATTTTCACCTCCCAGGCATCAAGCAGCGTCGCTCGTCCTTCTTCGTCTGGAGGAGTTTTCACCTCCCAGGCATCGAGCAGCGTCGCTCGTCCTTCTTCATCTGGAGGAGTTTTCACTTCCCAGGCATCGAGTAGCGTCACTCGTCCATCTCAATCTGGAGTCGTTCAATCGAGCATCGACTCTAGTATTACCTCTATCACCCGGCCCCAATCCAGCGCCCACTGAAAGAGACAAGTGATCGATGCTGAGAAACTTGGAGGGTCAGACAGGACGTAGTGATAAATTTCTTTTTTCATGTTTGATTCTAAAGACTGTTACGTTGAATTGACTTGTAATGCGCGCTTGATATAACTGCTGATATTATTTCCTTCTGGAAGAACAAATATGGTCGGCCGCTTTTCGGTGAGTCAGAATAGGTCAGAATTTCCATCAAATCCCAGGACACGGCGTTCAGGACGTGGACCATGTCGAATATACTTCCTTCCTTCCATAGAGAGCAACGACGTCTCGGCCCGCTGCTGCCAGCCCACCTCGGCAATCAAGCACCAGGTTGCCCGGTCACGTTACCTCCGCCTCTGATCTGACGTCACAGTCCGTCCGATTTGGTTTAGTCACGGTTAGTGTACGCTAGGCAGCAATGAATCTGAATCTCTTCGATGAATGATGCTTAATAAAGACCTCGGCGAGACAAGATAAGTACAGGACAGAGTTACAATTGAATAAGTGGCCCTGATCGTGGGCGCAGTCACGACCAATATTGATCTAACAATGTACATTATCCTTGAGACAATGACATGAGTACAGAAGCTCGAAAGGAGCGAACTGATATTATATCCTGCGGTTGCAAGTAATCTGCAAGTGTGAGAGGATAGATAGCCATCCTACATTGATAACTATTCTCGGCAAATATTGTCCCGACTCCTGCCCTCGAAAAGAGCACATGTACATTGGCGCGAAGAAATCCTCCACACTATAGCCTTGAATCTGCTCTTCTAGTCGCTCCATTAAGTACATTGACCGAGGACTCATGTAAGGCAGTTTTCCAAAAAATATAAAGCTTGACAACGGGTTGATAGTTTCATACTGCGGAATAAGCACCACTCCACACGGCCTACACAGTTCAAGATTTGCAATGGGATACTTGTAATGCTCGGACTCCTGCCCGGAACTCGGAACCCTGGGCTTTTACAGCATTCACTGCTTTGAGGCTGACCTAATCATCCCAACTCTACCTAGACTCAAGTGGCTTTGACTAGCTGTGAAAGGTTTGCGGTAGGCTCGGAATATTTTCGAGAGACCTATTCGAACTTGATATTAAAGGTCAATTCAGTTTAATCACATGTGAATAGAGGTCGAACAGGTTCGCCTAGGGTGTGAATAGATCCACGCTAACCAGAGTGATTATTGTACAGCCTTCGGCTCCGGGACATCAGACAAACGGTGAAAGTAATATTGACACGGCTGCGACACTTAAGTGGCTGCGCGTATAGGTAACGACTCCTCAGTGACGATTCATAATTCGTCTCAGGAATAACAGCAGCGGAGTGTATTCACCGAATACTGGAGCTATAAAATGAAAGAGTCGTGGCATGAGTACAGTACTTCCATTTCCCAAACTCATTCTACAATCCTTCTTCGACAATGCGGACCTCTATCGTCTTTGTAGCTCTTGCGTCTTTGGTTGGTCAATCTGGTATGTCAAGTCATTGTCCAGTCAAATTGTGATTGATATTAACCTTGAACGTGTAGCCTTGGCTTTACCTGCCAGTCCTTCCCAGTCTGGCGTCGATCAGCCTTCGCCGTCTGCAGACAATTCTACCTCTATTGGCAGACCTTCGACCGCAGGCAATCATGCTTACGGACACGGAGGGGCCCCAGGAAACTTCCCTGGTCGTCATCATTCGCGATCTGGAGCCAGTGCCACCTTTGTCAGTCCTTGCCAGCCGACTGGAGTTGATATGCCTGAATCCAGTGAAGTCGCGACTCAGATCGCTACTTCGGACAGCAGCTCTGAGACTACCTCCGCCGTCAGTCCCACCGAGTCCACCATAGATTCATCGGCCAGCGACATCCTGAGCTCTGCTACCTCTGACAGTCCTTCAAGTTCGGAGTCGGCCGTCGCCGATCCTTCCGAATCAGCTGGTTTGACCGTCAGTGCTTCAGACAGCGACCCAACCGCAACTATCAGTTCAACCATTGATAGTTCAACCGTCGATAGTTCTTCGCAGTCTGAAGTCACCCAATCGAGCGTTGACTCTGCTGTTACCTCTGACACCCAGACTGTGTCCACCATCGCTACTATCACCTCTGACACCGCGGCGTCCACCGCCACTACCACTGTCTAATCCAGTACACATGGATAAGCAATCGATGTCGAGAGAACTAGAAGGTAGAGTCGGACATCGTAGATTTCTTTCAAGTCCGAGTATCATTGATTCTAAATAGTTAGGACTTTCCTTCTGATACTGGACTTTTCTTTGAATACTGTACATACAGCACTCACATTGAATTATAATGTTTTCGAGATATAACTGCTGAGAGTGTCCTGAAGGATCGAATCTCTCCTGTCCAAAACTCATCAAAGTTATTGTAAAATCATCAAAAGCACGTTACCAGAAAGATCAATTAAATAATGTGGAGAGGCACGCAATAATTTCTTCTTGGCTAAGATGACTTATAGCTATTCAGGCTTGAACACTGCATACCTTCGGTGCATGTTTCGTATCGGTTTTCGTAACCGTCGTCGGTGGTGTCATTATTGTAGGCTGGGACTGGAAGGTGACATTGTCTTCTGCGGAAAAGGATTGAAGAAGGGCCCAAGAAGGCTCGATGCTGAAAGGTTTAGCGGAACTCTACAATGGGTTAACGAAAGATTCTGAAAAAGAGCGCTCCTCGGTCGCGCGGCGTGGGCTGAACGCTGAGCCTGAGCTCGACAAGCACTTCCCTGGACTAGGGCCAGGGCATCGAAGATAGCAAGACGTTGAACAGAATACCGACAGCAAACAGGTTTCCTTGGTTCCGCAATGAGAGATATCGACAATGGTCTTCTCAGTCGCTGTTATGAAACAATTCGGCCTCGAGGTTGCAATTGGCTGCGAAAGAGAGAGACCCAAGGAACCTAGATATTATATTGGCTGGAGGAATATCTCTTGAGCCCTGATTTCTTGTGGATTTCGTCAAGTGCATCCCAAGCAGCGGAAATTACGGGTGGTGACCGGTCATCGTCAAGGGGCCAAGGCTAGAAGCGACTCGTCACGGCAGTGGTCACGCTTCTCTTCCTCAACATCCACCATGCTCTTTATGCTTTTTGCTAACCGTCCGACCAGCTCGACATTTTGCCACATCCGACGAAGATTGCGAGAATCCCGTTTGAGAGACCAGGAGACCGTAATGTTTTTTTCTTCCTCATTTTTTTTCTCGGGCTGATCATCGTTCCAGCCAACGACCGTTGCATAATGCTACATTGCAAGCATTACGCTCATGCTTATACGGATATTATTCCTGAACCATCCTGGCCGACCTGCACCAACGAGCGGCTCTCAGATTCCGAAATTGCCGCTATCCAAGCTGTCATCCGAGTCAAGCGGTCGAGGGAGTCCTAGTATATCCAGAACCAAACGGATGAGGCCTTAGCGGCGGAAATCGGTCGTCCAGAATCCATAAAGCTGTCGGTCAGCATCCTTCATCCCATCCGCCAGTTTCTTGCCGAGCAGCGAGAGATTTTCTGACTCTGTAGACAAGATGTTTAGCGGCTTTCCCGGCATTAAAGAGACACCGCGGTACCATTCTCAGACCTCTGGTCGACCAGCGAGCTTCGAGGACCTCCGGTATCCATTGGAAACAGCTGCTGGAGCTCGCTCGCTCTTTCATTGCTCAGCCTCCTCACTCCTCGACGTCACCTTGTACAGCACAGCCGAAGAGCTTAACAGCAGCATGCTTTCCTTCTTCCTTCTCCTTGTTCGAACCTCTGACGGACATTGGATATGAAGATTTGCGATATCGAAGCATTAGGACCGATTCAAGGGCACCTCGGTTACAGTTCCTTCGAAAAATCTTCATCCGGTGCCCGAATAACCATACATGCGAAGGCCCGAGCCTGTTCACCATGTTTCAGGTTGCCCCAGCTTGACGGACGGTGAAGTTGGATAATGGAGAAGAGCCTTGTCCGCTTAGCTTCAGTTTTGCCTGGGCATTCATCACGAAATACACCACGAAATGAGAGGTTCATACCATTCCGGTCCAGGATCCTTTTCAGTTTTGCCAAAATCTGACAGAGGCGAACCTGGACACCACCTGGAATCATCCAACCGTATTGGGCCTCGCAATGCGGTGCTACCTAGGCTCCAAAGCTGGTTCTGACAGCCACATGCGAGCGCGAGCAGGGTGCTTTCCTCGACAAGATGACTTTGCTGCCTTTGTTGACGTCGCTGTGACTGGAGAATTCGAACGGGAATCGGGACGAGACAGATCAGCAATCGTCGGGAGCATTGTTTTATTGATTCCAATGCTCTTTGACTCGCTTGGATTTGCGATGGTTGCAAAAAGTCCATTCGTTGCTTTTGGCTTTTCTCGACGACATAGTCAGCATCGCGCATTTGGGTCAGCGACTTCATTCCAGTCGGCGGAATTATTGACTATCTCCAGTGGGCCAAGACGATCCCGAACCTGACCGGTGACGCATCGACGTGCTATAATCGGAGTCGACGATATGATGCATATATTCCCTATGATACAATTAATCACTACTGGTGAGACCTAACGCTCTTCGTTTAATGAAGGTCGACCCTGTGGTCGGGGACGAAAGGGAAGAATGTCATTGTCAGAGGTTTGTCGCCGCCCAGTGGTGTAGGCAGCTTCGAAACCTTCTCTTTTCACTTTTGATGAGACATATCCTTGGATTCACTAGATTTTCATACCACATTTCCCTTTTGCAAATACGCCGTACCCTTTCATGTGTACCTTTTGGAAATTTTCGTGAAAATAATTTTACTTCCGTGACAGCGTGACACAAAGGTGACGCATCCCGTGCTCCAAGCTGCTTGTTCCTTTCAGCCATCTTCACGAAATCCGCTTTCCGAGCCTTTGTTCAATAGGCTCCCATTTCGACCTTGGTTGTCCTGTGCCTTCGTTCGTGGTAAGGATTTAGCAGCCGCTGCTGCGCACCATGTGCTCCTCGAAAACTAACGCGAATTGCCTGCTCTCCCCAGGTCAACAAAAAATCTCAGACAAACCATTTTCTCTTTTGCTCCTTGTTTTCCGTTCAATACGTACGTGAAGCCTCGGTATAAAGCCAAATTCGACGCGTTGACCTGTCGTCTGCAGATAACAAGGTTCGTCGTCCTGGGTTGGGCTTGCCCGGAATCGTCGCGCTGACGCGAATTTCATTCGTATAGTCCAAAAATCCAAAGGGATCTTCGTGCGTCTATGCCTTTTTTCCCTTTTTGCATCCGACTTATGCCTCTCTACCAGCGAGCTGTAAGGTTATACCACCCTCCACCGAGAAAAAAGATCTCGATATCTCCCCTTCCAAGCTCTTTCGTATCTTCAAATCTGTAAGACGGATTTGCATCGAATCTAACGACAAAAATCTCATGCCCACGTCCTTTTCAGCATCACCCATCTCTGCAAGTGGCTTTTTCGGCACGAGACCGAAGCCCTCATTAATCTAACCCTCCCCAGAATATATCAACGATTCCAATGGCCCAAGACGACCCCACCCTCGGCAAAAAGTCGCCCAAAGTGACCACCACCTCGTCGACCTCTAAACCGAAAAAAGCGCCAGCGAAAAGAGGCGGACGACCGTCCAAGGGCACCAAGAGCAAATCTGCATCGGCCAATGGTGACGATGTGGGAGAGGAGAATGGCACCAAGAAGAATGGAGAAAAGGCCTATGCTATCGGAGACATCGTTACGGGAAAGATTAAGGGATATCCGGCTTGGCCTGGCATTGTACGTCGCCCTTTTCCTTTGCTTCAGCTCATTTTGACTTCTTTGTAGATCGTTGACCCGTCTACGGCTCCCGACAGTGTTCTAGCTGAACGTCCTGAAGGCAAGAAGATTGCATATTGCGTGAGGTTCTTCCCGAAGGGGGATTAGTGAGCCTTTTTCTTCTTTCTTGGGTTCATTCTTGACTGACGATGATACTAGTGCATTCTTGCATCCCCCATCTATCGCGTCATTAAGCGCTGCGACAATTCAACGCTGGATCGACAGACCCCCGTCTAAATCCGCCGAATTGGCCACTGGGTATCGCCAGGCGCTGGCACCAGAGACCGCTTTCCTTCCTCCCGACGACGAAGAAGAAGAGGTCGACGAGGACGGCGATGCAGAAGTCGAGGCTCAGCCGAAGAAGCGCAAGAGGGGAGAAGGCAAGGCAACAAAGGCGAAAAAGGAAAAGAAGAGCAAGGGAGCCGTTGAAAGCGAAGATGAGGATGCTGAGGGCGACGAAGAGCCCAAGCCACCTGTCAATAAACGATCGAGAGGCGCCAAAAAGGCGCAAGAAGAGCCAGTCGAGGAGAAGGACGATGCAGATAAAGTCAGGGAGTGGAGACACAAGCTTCAAAAGACTTTTTTGACGAATGGGAAAGACATTAAGGAAGAGGTGATTCTTATCTTGTTCTCACTGCTTCCGTTTTGTTAATGATGTCTGTTTCATTCAGGAAATGCCCGGCATGGATATACTCTTTACAACGATTGAGAAGTTTGAAAACATGAATCTGGCTTATCTGACTGCAAGTCTTCTTTCTATCGTCTTCTTCTTCGTCTGACCTGGCTTTGCAGCACTCCAAAATCGGCAAGGTGATGAGACATATCACCCAACTCGGTCCCGGGAAGATTCCTGACGAGGATGAGACATTCCAGTATGTCGATTCTTTGCACTTTTTGTTTCGTTTATTCAACCTTTGTTTGTTTTAGCTTCAAGGATCGTGCTGCTGCACTTATCAAACGCTGGGGCGCTTTTGCTAAAACGAAAGAAGGTGCTGATGCTGCTGGTGGTGACATGTCGATGCATGCTGGAGATGCTTCCATGATGACCGCCGGAGACCTTTCAATGGCCCCTGGCGATGTGACAATGGGCGGCGAAGACGAGTAGGTTTTCTGCTAATGATTTGTGAATTTTGTATATTCAGCACCTCGAATTAATCTATGCTGTGTTCTTGATGACCATTCATATTCACCTTGGATTGTTTGACAGTAGCGATAGGTTCTGTTTCTTCTAGGCTAGGACAACCCATGCGTTGCATTCTCGGACTGGTCGGGAAGGCGTTTCAGCTTGAATATTGTCATATCTACATTATACAAAGTCTATGCTGACGGAACCTGTCTATCAGATATTGCTAGAGATGTTGGTCGAACAGTCACTGGTGTTTCTCCTTCTTGGTCCATCAGTGCATCATCTTCAGTAGAAACCACCCCGCTCTGACGGTTCTTTTCGCGGAGATTCAGGATGATTCGCGCTGAAAAGACCGAGTGGATCACACGTTGGAAACTATAGTTTGGAGTTAGCCTCAGCTAGGGTTCACTAGGGTTCAAGCGAGAAGAGTGAACATACGAGGTGAGAAGATTGGAGAATTGCCGCTGTTCGACGAAGAGGATCACGACATTGACGACTGAGACAGCTTAAAGAAGGTTCAGTGAGCGCTTGGACGATGATTGGGAAAGCAAGTACCCAGGAGAATAATATAGTATATCAAACCTGAATGACAGCGAATCAGGCGATGGAGGGAGAAGCAGCATTGCGCGGCGCTCACCGTCTCTGAAGAATGTGTACGACAAAGAAGAGGTCCCTTGACGAACTGTAACCGCGGTCAATATAAGCAGCGTCAAAGGATTGTTCGCCTACAATGCTGGATGCCTTTGATAAAAGTAAGGACAACGAGGACTGGAAACAGTCAACCATGTTCAGTCCAACGAAACCGATGCATACCAGTCTCATAGACCATTAGCATGACAAAGTCCATATACAAAAAGTTATTTCCTCCAGTGGCATAGCAGCCTGAGAGCCGGTATCCGGGAGCTATTGTGTCCAGAGCGGTGACTGCGAATACCCTTCAGCTTTTGAATCGAAAAAGAGACAGAAAACGTGCAGGTTTGGTTCCTATGAAATATGAGGAAGGATATTGCAGACGCTGCGATGCATACTAGAGCGAAAATGGTCATTGCGATGGCCATTACGCGTCGCCGCTCCCACAGGGCCCAAACGCGGACCGACAGGATGACTGTTAAGAAAGGTTGGCTTCAGATTTTGCTTGAGCTGACGGACGGACCTTCTGCGACTACGATTCCAAACAGCTCAAGCCCTGTGAAACCAATCAGCTTCGAATATACAATGAATATCGAGGAGACCCACATCCAGTCAATGTATGCAATACACTGCATGTTCGGGGTGAGAGATGGGGCTTTAGCTCGTCTGGACAAGACTTTAATTCCGCAAAAAAATGAGATCTAGAGAAAATGGCGTACGGTATTGCGATAAGGTTGTGTCGAAGAATGCTGAATATCGCGTGAGGATGTAGAGGAACTTGCCAAGATTCCATGGCGCGCCCCATATCAGCTCATGTTCCCTACGAAAGGTCAAAAGCCAGTCAAATATCTATTGGAAACGTCATTGAGGTTCAATTTGAGATGAGGACCCTACCACTATTGTTATTCCAGATGCTATCAAAATTAAAACGGAGATTGTTTCGGGAATAATAACAGGACAAACCGTGAATATACTGATGAACATGGTCAGTCGGTCAACGAGTTCGACAGGTTTGACGTACAGTGTCAGTTTGAATTCTCTGAAGGTCTTGCAGGGTCTCCAATGGTAGCATGATCTGGGTATAATGTAGCAAGAAGAAAGATAAGCCACGTTTGCTTTTATGAACTCGAACTGTAGTGAGAGTGTTGGCCCTAAAAATACCGGGAGTACAGCGTGGTCGCTCCAGTTGAGTCCGGTACCGGTCCATGATAGGAAAGCTAAGGTATCTGCGACTCTCGAGGTCCACCGTCATCGTTCGCAAGGAAACAGGGGACTTGATAACGAGAGGATCGTATTTCCCTGCAGTGGTTGGTATCCAATTCCCTTGAGAGATCATATAAAGATTGTAGGCCGACGTTCGCGAGAATGATATTCGGGATGGACCGATTCTCTCGCACGACGATGATAACACGACAAGAAAACCAAGAGGACCCGCACTTGTCAAAGGATTACCGGTCTGGTGCGAGATGGCCCTTGGTTTGACGGTCGTACCTAACCCAAGCTGTCTGGAGGATCCGAGGCCCCGGAAAGGGATATCATACAAGATAACGGTCGCAGAAGCCAGACTCACCTGGGTGGGAGGGAACAAAAGCTACTTTTGGTCAGATGATCCGTGAGGACAGCATGGTCCCTAAATTTAAGAGATTGTCGCCAATCAACGGAAAATTTCACTGGGGCGTACATGTGGATGCACCAGCGGTCGCGGCGAGTCATAAATATCGTGATCCTTGAATAGCGTTCAGAATCTCGTCTGGAGGAAAGTTTGACGATATCTAGTCATTAGGGTGAGAAATATTGAAGAAGGAACGAGCTGACCGCGTTGATGCGCCAACGAATAAAGCAACAAGCCACCTGGAACCAGTCACGTTTGTGAGCCACCAGAGAAAGAGTCGAAAAGCTGCAGGAAACGGCCATTGTCTTGCCACGATAGGCGCGGCTGGATATATCACGTCCGGAGAGGGAAACATATTTGGCTGTCAGTAATCTGTCTTGGCTCTTGGTTCTTTAATGATTAGGAACTTTTGCCCGGTCATACCGGCGAGCGCTGGACGAAGAAAGCTTAGCAAAAAGAATGTTTCAAAAAGCGCAAGGCAAAGGAGAGTAGCGTCACGTGGTCATGACGTATCGATCGCGCTAAAAGTTAGCGACCAACCTGAACTTCACTCTTGCCCATGTCCTCAGCTGGCACAATCATCCCTGTATATAACCAAGCTAGTATTCCCTTTGTGGCGAGCTGGCTATGCCTCCTCAAATCTGGCGTAAACCGACAAAACCTAAAAAGCAACCAAAAGTCACGGCAACCAGCGCCATCCCATTTGGCCAGCCTGCTGCATATTCAATATCAACGATAACAGGAGATGCTTCTAATCAGCTATAAGCGAGTTATGATTCCATTCCCCGACTTCGCAGAGCTTTGCGACTGTCCGTGACTTGGACGGTTTGCACGGTTTGGCAGCTTTTCCTCTGACCTGATACAGCTCTCAATACCAAGCCCCAGGGACATAGCATTGAATCAATATATGCTATGGAACAAGGTGAGAGGTTCTAGCTCTCCAAGCCGCCTGTAGCGTTTCTTCTAATGATTTTCAAGTCGCGCTCGCCGCTGCGCCAAAAAAATGCACGGACAGCTTTAACCAGAGTGGGATAGGCTTCGTTATGATGATCTTCAGCTCAATCTTCATTGGACCTGTGCGCAGAAGAAAATCAGGAGCAAATCTATGAGAAAAGTCCAAACCTTTGGGAACCAAATGGCACCGCTTGCCACAATCTCATGTGGCCACATCGACCCGCGAATCCTATCGACAGAGGGCATGATAATGCATTGGTATACGCTCTGATATACGGTGAGAGGTTTCGCCTGCTAAAGCCTGTTGTAACGTTCGGTCTGACGGCTTTTGTAGCAGGTTAACATTCGCATCGGCGATGCAGTGGACCTGGGACAGCTCTAGCTAACGAACCATAGACCTCTTTGGTATTTTTATCAGCTCCGACATCGCCAGAGCACGAACAATCCAGGCCGAACGAAGGAGGGAATCCGAACCCCGGCTTATCAGCTTTCCTTGTGGTCAAGAGGAACCAACAATAGATTGTTGTTACATTCGGTGCAGGGTTCTCAAGCCTTCTGCAGTGGGCCCACTGACAAGCTTTGCAGTGTCGCACCATTCCGTTGGAGAATCACGCCAGTGGTTGCCCTCGCAACAGGTATCATGCATCACGTTTGGTTTCTCGATTCATAAGCTCTTATTGATCATTGTAAAGGTTGTTCGTATATTATTAGGTTGGTTCAGTCGTCAGCCTATCGTCAGCATCTTCAAGCAAGCCTTGTCCTCTTCCGGCCAGAGCCGGAATTGATCTCTACCCCTAGTATACTCGTCGAAGATCTGCACCTCCTTGAGCTGGGGATACTTACGACCAAGCTTGTGTAGTAATGTCTTCAGCCAACAAACCGGGATATCGATAGAGTCTGGGCAGCTGAGGGTCAATGACTCGATGCACGCAGGGAGGATGAATTCCTCAGTGAAGAGCCCAGCAACCAATTCCTGTGAGACATTCAATAATCTCGCGAAACCGATCAACTGAATAAGACTTGCCCAGTAGGACCTCGCGAACAATGTCCTGTTATCCTTAACGACACCCTGGAAGACAATATTAGCTCAATGTTCTCAATGTTCCATGACGAAGGTTGCGCTTACGGTTATGCCTTGGATCAACGTGTCAGCGCTGGCTTCTTTGTCCAATTCCCAGTCTTGCAGAAGCTCGTCGGCCATGAGATCTTCAACGAACCGGTTATACAATGTTTGCATAGATAGGAAAGCTAGACAGTAAGGTCAGTTTCTCCTTCGGGATATCTTCAACGAATACATACCAGATTTCAGGTGGTCATCATTCCGATCGAGCGTCGGACAGTCAATATCCATTGCGATGAGCTGTGCGAAACTGTTTTCGGGGAGTTTGTACAGCGCAGGAAGAGCATTTTGGTGAGCATGGCAGGAGAATCTGCGTAAACCTGACACTGAAGCACAACCCTCCAGGACTTCTCGCAGATCGTCATAGGTTTCCAAGCAAAGTCCCTCTCGACAATCAGTGAGATTGGTGTCGATATGGATGTCCTGAATCGGTCGCTTTCTTTTCTGAAGCAGACGAGAATCACGGGCGAAGCACCAGGACCCGGAGTAGGTCGTCAGTCGAGGGCAAAAGTCAGCTAGACGAGGTCGAACTTCTTTCAAAGGAGTGCCGACGAGTCGTAATTCCAAAAGATTGGGACATTTGCCGAGTATGGAAATGATGTCGCTGGTGTCGAAATAAGCTGGTATACTCTCGCTGTATCCGTGACAAACGGGCAAGTCGAGATACCAGAGGTTTGGGAGGTTAGGAGTAGGTGAAGGAGAAACCTCTGGTGGTCGTATGAATTGGTCCTCGAGGGTCGCCTCTGGACCGAGAATCAAGTTGAATAGAAAGATATCAGTGTTGATTACGAGGTGTTCAAGCTTCTCAGCATCGAACAGCTTTGCGCAATGAAACGTCTGGTCTTCCCATTTGACAGCAACTTCAGTCGTGACGCTGAGATGAGTCAATGATAGGTCAAAAGTGTCAAGCTGGTGAATGAAGCAGTCGATGAGAGAGAGATGACGAAGGTTGACCAGTAATCTGAGATTCGTGCCAATGCGATTGATGATTGGAAATCTGGCCAGCGTCAGGGAGGTGAGCATCGTGAATGATGGAAGACAATCAACGAATGCATTCATCGCCTCGAAATACGCAATTCCAGTCGAATCGAAGCCTTTCCCAGTCAAGATAGCTGGTTTATAAGACCAGTCCCAATCGCCCCGAGCCTCGAGCATCCGAACCTTGTTGCAATGTTTCCCCTCCTTCAACTCGATGAACATGTCCTTCTCCTTCCTGTGGAGACTGATAATAGCCTCGTCAATGACCTCTTTCGGTGTCCCCTTCGGCAACTCTTTATTGAGCTCTTCATAGCACCGAAAGACCCCATATATCCGGAAAAGCCACTTCTGCGCATGATCCTTGAATTCATGACAAACTAGCGAGGCGCGTAGAAGTGAGCTTCGTCTCAGATAACTGAAGCAGCGGTCGAGCACCTCGTTCGGTAGCTGGTTGATTCTGGCTGGCGGAGGCATCGACATGGAAATGGAATTACTGAGCAGTGAGGCAGGGAACCAGCACTGGAAGTTGAATGGGAAAGAATGATTCGACTGTCATCAAGCAAGTCGGTCTTATAAGCTCCATGATGAACAAAAACGGTACAAGCACAATTGCAGTGTTTTCCACGGGATGCTGTGGATCTCCATAGCAACGCTGGAATACAAAGAGCAAACTTTGTCAACGCCGGCGATTCAACAAAAGGACGGCGACATGGCGGGATTTGCTGCCGAAGGACAATAAGATCAGACGAATGGTCGTGACATTGATGTCAGAGACGTACTGTTGCAAACTGAATAACCTTGTTCGACAAGAGTGCTGGTCAAGTGCTGGTGGCAACGGAGAGACCGAAGGGGCCCAGCTCTTTTGGGAAATGTTGTACTGAAAGATGGTACGACAGGCGAATGGAAATTTTGTAGAAGGTCGTGAAGAGATTATGAAGAAAAAGCGAAGTGAGTTGGCAATGACAAGCCTGACCTGCGCGATAAATCCGAGAAATCTTGCTGAGCAGCAGCTTCTCATCCCTTCGACGAATCCATGCACGAGGCCCATTATAGATTTCGATCCATCATTCTGTGAACAGAGAATGATTCGTGGGTGGCCTTGGAAGGTCTGATCGTCGATGCCCAAAACTGCAGACGAAGAATGCACCAGGCTCAGGATTCGGGTTCATCCTTGAGATAGCGATGCTGGAAAAACAAGGTATATATAGCGCAAGACCAAGCGTCATTACTGGTACCGTCCAGGATCATCCTCGAAAAAAAGTCTGCCATGGCAAAAGTCAGACCAAGCAAGAGATGTTTTCTGGGCTCAGGCTTATAGTATTTGCGCTGTAATGAGGTTATTCGAGCTGGAGTAGATGTCTATGACTGTTGGTTCTCACCATGTGCAGATGATGACGATTACTCTGTCCGACATTGACGATACTGCAGCGAAAGCAGAGAAAAAAATCGGTTGCATCGTGACTGTCACAATTATTCCGATCACCGGGACCCGAGTCGGATAGCCGGCCATCCGAATATGCTACCGTGACATCAGCGACGTGTTCGCCTTCAAATACGACTCTCACCTGCTCGAGTTTCTTCCAGCCATGTCTGACCCAGTCGCAGAGAAATCGACCTTTCTTCGGATGTACATGTCAAGTCATCCAGATACCCTCATCGCGTACGCCAAATGGTACGGAAAAGTGTCAGAAACCATCAAGAGCGCAGAAATGGCTGCGATCGACACCAAGGTCGGTTCTTTGCTGCAGAATCTCATTTCACGTCTCATGGAATATCTTAGAGTATGACTCTGACGTGTACGCTTACAGATGGCTCCAAGAAGGACGTCCAGGTTGTCCTGGAGCCACCGTTGTCTGGCTATGACGATGTCAAGCCAAGACTGCTAGAAATGAAATCTCTGGCGCAGGAGGGTCTTGGAATGGTATGGTTCCTTCGAGGTTCTGCCTTTGTTTGCCTGCTTATTGCTTCTCAGATCAAAACCCCCAAGCTTAAAGGCTTCACACTGATCCCAAGGGTCTTTACCTCCTTGTTCATCGTGCTTCCTGTAGCCTATTTGGCCTGGTCGCCGAAGCATAGCACCGTTCCTTTCTTTGCACCAGCTAACTATGTTCAGAATTTGGTCCCGCATCTCTTCGAGATTATAGCTGGGACCCTGGTGGTTGTTCACATTTTGGAGACGATGTACGTTTTTACGCTCTGTCGAAAACATACTGGATTCCTCGTTGGTGTACGTTTATCCCCAAAGTCCTTGAACCGCCGCTGATCCTTTGATTGCTAGGCCGCTTATACATCCTTGACCTTCATTCTCGGGATCTCTCTGATTCAACATTTGCGCCAACGTATACAGAAAGCTCGAATCGATTCTGTAATGAAAATCGAATAGATAATTCAGTTTTTGCCACAAGTTTTGTTGTCGCCGATGTCCGAGTGTGACACTAGCGTGACAAAGCCATAGCAGGGCCACAGGGAAGGTAGCGCTCTCGAATGAACTGTTGTAATTTGAGTAGTGCTGGTTCGCGAGTACTTTTATCTCGGAAAGCGTGGTCTTTGCTGACGCGGACCATCTGAATCCCGATTGTTGTAAACATTTAGATAAGCCTCAGCACGCGCGGAGGTCGCACTTATCCCGCGCCCTTTTTGCCGTGCTTGTTTCACAATATTTGCATTCAGGGATGGTCCTGAATATTAGAGGAGTCGTTGGTATGGCTTTGGCATCAAGGGCATAGCAGTAATAAATGGGGCTGACCTCATCTCAATGTGACATGATGACGTGGCACCTCCTACGTGATACCCCTCGACACAACTCGAACACCATGACACACCACATTTGCTGGATTTTTGCCCGCAATTATTATCTTTATATTTTTGACATGGATCATGCTCGATATCATGGTCTGACGAATGACGAGGCCAAAAAGCGCGACACGAGACTGGCACGTGTAAACCATAAACGATTTGGTGCCCGGTTCCCACAGCGTGTCAAAAAAAACAGACTCTATACAGTACGTAGTGTCTCTGAATTGATCGAGCGCCGTTGAGTCCGTTCCATCTCAAGGAGCTACAGCATGCATGATCCTTGATTCTCTTCCAAGAGGAGCAGGATATATTCCGGCTTTGCAGTCGTATCTTGCACCCTTTTTGTCGTGGTTCGTCAAGGCTTTGATCACTATATATACCACTTACGATACTGTACATCTTGATCATGGGAGCTGCACGGCTTGGAGGCAAGCCTGATCCTTTCCAGGTGCTTCATACCAAACTGGGCCAGTCGACCCCGTTTCCTTAGGTTGAGAAAGGAACACCGAGAATTTACATATATTCTCGTGCAGACAAGATCGTTCAGGCCGAGTCGGTGGAAGAGCATATCGCGGACGTGACACGGAAGAATTTCGATGTTGCTGTAGAGCGGTTCAGTGGATCTGGACATGTTGTTCATGCCAAAGCGGATCCAGAAAGATATTGGAATATTGCCACGAGTACCTGGAAGCGTACAGTATCAAGGGCATAGTTGTTATTGTTACATACTTATAGAGGAGCTCTAGAAATCATTTTTTCAACAATTGTGCCACTTCGATGAACGACTTGACTACAAAGTCCACCTCGCCCCCTTCGGCCTTGCTCTTCACTTCCCCAATAGATAGGTCATCGTCGCCGCGTGGGATGTAGACCGTTGTGATCCCATGAGTCGCCGCAGCGCGAAGGTCAAACAAATGGCAAGCAACCATCGCACATTTTCCGGGAGTTTCGGAGAGAGATAGGTGTCGAAGTGCACCCAGATAGGGCTGTGGAGCCCTTTGAATCAATCCGTGAGATTCCTGCCGCCAAAAGAAAAATCAAGAACATACGGCTTGTAAGGCCCGAAAAGCTCGCTTGAGAACACGGTGTCCCACGGCAAATCGGCGTGTTTAGCCTAGACTCATGAATGAACGAAAGGAGGGTGTAGTATGTAACTGACCATATCCACGAGCAAACGAACATTTCCGTTGGACAATGTCGCTATGATGGCGTGTTTTTTCATCTCATAGAGTCCTTGAACCGCATCAGGCCATCCTGTAGATTCTGTTAGATATACACAAGATATCATGAGCTGGAGATGTACCATTCAAACGATGCCATACGAGATTGAGATGGGATCTCTCGTTATCATTCAATGAAGGGGCCAGATGCTGCCATTGAGTGCTTTGCAAGAGCTCTTCCAAGATCTGTCGATGCAGGATGTCGACATTCAAAGTGCCCTGCATCTCTCCTTGCGATATCTTGAAACTGAGCCAGAAATGAGCCAGAGGAACCGGTTCAAAGCGAATTTTCACCGCACGTATTGGTCAAGTAGCCTCGACGCCATTGCGTGGCAAAGGCTGCCCAATCCTCGGGACTTTCTGTGAATATGCTGTTAGCATCGAGTGGGAATCAGACGCAGTATCATCTGGCGCAAGCCTTTCGTGATATAGCATAAAATAGGATTCCCTCACCTGTGAAACCCAGCCTCTTTCCCAATGATATGAGCTCTTTGGTCACAGATCCATGCCAGTCGACGACAGTCCCAAAGACGTCGAATATCACAGCTTCAATGTCCTCCATTTCTGTAATTGAAGACTCACTGGTGGTCGTAAGGAAATCGGAATAGGGTGATTAAATAGCTACCAGTGGTGGGCGGATGATAAAGCAGAATCTCACTCCTGCTGATCTATTTTTAGTCAGAACACATGTGAATATGTATGAACACGTGTGAACAGGCATCCAGACCAATGCCCAAGTCCTAGGCCCTCGAGGCGGGGTCACTGGGGCAATGCCTCCGGCAATTCCATCTTATCTTATCAGCCGATTAGATCTCAAATCAGACTTACCCGACTGACTATCTTGGTATCCACATCGACCGGTTGACCCTCAAAAACATTCTTTTAATGAGAAGACAGTTCTTGAGGGCGGGCATCTGGACAGATGCTCTGCTCGTAGCTCAGGATCAGATTGAAGGTCCGCGGGAATGTTCCCAGCACGTGGCCTGACACGATCCAATCGCGTCAGTCAAATCACGTCTGGTGGCGCCTGTCCAACAGTCGGTGCCACGTCAGGTGATAAAGATAAAAAGATTGAATGATTCGAGCTCCAACTAGTAACGCTTTGACAGATGTGATTGCAGGTACTTTTTGACAGATGCGATTTGCTTAAAATCAGGGACTCAACTCGTTCAACGGGGCCAAGGGTTAGCTACACAAGCCAATCACTGACCTCCCAAACCAAGAAATATATATAGCTATACATGAAAAGGACTAAATAACCAGACCGAGGAAAGCAACAACCCCAAGCGCTATGACAGCGTTAGAGCTCTTACGAACCGTCAGAGACGCGGCATTTGTAGGCTCAGTCCTGTCAAAAACGCTTCGATATCAATAGGTTGCACATGGAAATCTGAGACGCTTACGGTGCAGCTGTATCCGTCGTTGTAACGACTGGATCCGCGATCGAGCTTGAGCTCAAAGCGGAGCTCAGGGCGCTCTGACTGAGGGAGCTGGAGGAACCCGACAAAAGACTGACTTGAGATGCGCTATTGGAAGGAATGATAGTAGGACTGGCGTGGGTCGCCGACGAGCCGATAAGAGTAGGGCTGCCTTTCGCCGAGGTTTTAACAGTCGGAGTAGGGGTAGTAACCGCTTTTGTGGTGCTTTTCTGAATGACGATAGTCCGACTCGTACTAGCCGATTCCGATTTGCTTGCCAGAGTGGGAGATACAGTCAGAGATACACCCTTCAGAATACTCAGATTATGTACTTCACGAATGACGAGACGATAAAACTGACTTCAGCAAGACACAATTGTTGGGCTGCTGTGAAAGCAAGCTGCTGATCAGCTGCACTGCAGCTCGCTTGGACACATTTGATCAGGGCGGGTGCGAAGGTGGGGCTGGCGCAGAGGCAATGGACATCGGTTATCGAGCACGATCCTGGGGCAGCGGTCGTGACACATGTGAAAGCACAAGCTAAGATCCCATTAGATTACCGAGACATTGAAAGCAAATTTCCAAGGCAACTCACGGGGAATGTTTTGCAGCTGGGCGCTCACAAAAGCTGCAGAGAGCGCCGAGGAGAGGATAATGGCCGAAAGACGCATGTCAATGAATGTAGTGGTGAGAAAGTTGGCAGACAAAGATACAGAGAATGGAACTGTTCAAGATGGGACGCCAGCATTTATATCAGCATGGGTCGATCCAAAAATGTCTGAAGGAGCTTCTCTGATCTGACGAGTGGTGGCAGACGGATACGATCAGATGAGGACCAGGTCGCATCTGCCCCAGCTCAGTTTGGCACTGTCAAAGAATGAGGCATAATTCCACTGCATCGCTATACTTCCCGATGTCAAGATGGGACGACTGAGAGAGCAACTCAGTGTTCTGCGTGATTCATATTGGTTGGTGAGTGAATCAGGCGCTCGAGTCTAATTTCGACATTTGATTCATTTGATTGCGGTGCCATTTATTCAAGCTCCGCGGAAGCCAAAAATAGATATGGACTGGCTCAGTTATCTACTTGTAATCTGGGAGTGTGACGCCCTTGAATACGAGTCAATATCTTTTCGTGATGCTAAATCAGTTCAAGCTTACCACAGACTCGCACAGTTCGTCGACGCCTTGGAAGGCTACAACTTGATCAGCGGCTGAGCACGTCGCCTTGATGCAGTAGCTGATTCCAGATATGAAAACCTCGTTGTTGCAAAGGCAGACGTTGTCAGTCGGAGCGCAATCACCGAAGTTTGTCTCGGCGATGCAAGTAACTGCACAATCTATCGAAAGTCGATATCAATGAAGCAAGTTTTGAGAGACCGTGAGATCATACCCGGCAAGGCAGCCGCAAGCGACACGACGGTCATCGAAAGAGCAACAAGGGGAACAATTGAGAAACGCATGATAATGTTGAAGTATTTCAACCTTGGGTAAGATGCTGGAGGAAATATCGCAGCGTTCGCAGGGTTTTATAGCCCAGAGGACCTGGGTACTCAGATTTACGGGAGAAGAGTACAATCCGCAGCACCCTGGTCACTCTCCACACATGCAATCCGGTCTCCAAAACGAGGACCTCAAGAGAGAAAGAAGCTTTAACAGCAAATTTCCTTTCCGGGGAGATCTCAAACTCGAGACTGTCATCGGTGATATTGATATCTCGGCAGTGGAAAAGTATTTTATAGAGAGACACAGGCTTTGGAGGGAAAATCCGAGGTTCCTCAATTTGAATACCAGTGAAGTATTCAAGTTGAGAGCTATTGCGAGATGTTGGAGGAACTTAATATAGGTATTACACCGTTTTCTAGTTACTAGAAGATCTCACTCTTCAATCCACAGTAGTCTCGGTGAACAGCGGTGAACCGGGTAACTCGGACAAGAACTCGAGGAGATCCAGGATTTCACAACAAATTTCATTGACAAGTGACCTCAAGCTTGATCGGCTAAAATAATGTTCCCCAGGCGGTGCATGTAGTATGTTTCTATTGTCATTGGGTCTGGTTCGGCAACTGCTTGTTTATTTCCAGATGAGTGTTTCTCCTTTGAATTTGGTGACCACCAAACTTTTCATTTTCATTTTCAGTGCTTTGAGTTGTTGCAACGAAGAGGCATAGGGCCAACTTAAAGTTGACTCGGAACAATTTTGTATGGCCTCCTGCAATTTTGGCCTAAGGCTGTGACTCTGAACCACAAGGTTATCGCGCAGATTTTGCGCATGTCAAATCCATTTCCAGTCTGTCTCCAGTCAGTCGCTTAATTTATGCATGAATTTTCGGATATTCATTCAGAGCCAAACTTGAGTATTTGTTCAGACTTCTTCATCTCTTTGTGCTCATTACTTGCGTGTCCGACTTGAATAAGATTTCCACCACCAAGTAGTACTCCAGAACGGTTCGACCACATTCATTGACCCATGAAGTCCTCCGGTGGATTTTGAATAGCTCGGTTTGCCTATACGCCTAGAACCAGCCAGAACTCGAAGTCCAATCCCGCCATCGGGCCCGCGGGCGGGATTGATCTGATTTGACATGTGATATCGGATCGTGGGATAAAGCCGCATAAAAGCGGGATGACGGAATTTCTGAATGTTCCTACATCTGACAGACTCATAGGTGTATGTACCTCACGGCGAACTCAACGGACAAAAAACACCGCATAAACTTCACGAGGTCCATTACGCAGCGCCTGTCGCAGGGTACCGGAAGCTTTTTCAGGTCTCGATCTCGATGCATGTCCTTTAGTAGCGGCCGCATACATGAGGTTACCACGAGCGACTGACGGAGAACAAACGCCTATCTCTCAAATTCCGCTTCCATTCAGTATGTCAACAGGGTATTTTGTATTTCAACAGGTAAGAGGCGCAGCTAAAGCGTCGACAGCTACATACACGATTGAACAAATAAAAGGTCCAACATCCACATGGTTAGAGAAACCATCCTACGTGGTAAAGGAAGAAGCAGTACATCATCATTACACCTTCAAAAAGATCCTCGATTAAAGAAACAGTCCAACAGCGGCAGCAATAGCTACAAGACCAGTGATAGTCTTTGCGCCGTGGACAGTTGCACCGCTGCCTGGAGCCGGGCTAGAGAAATGATGAGGAACTAGAAAAGACTGACCAACGAGAGGGACTTACATATTATTAGTCGGTTGAGGACTCTCCGACGAAGACGAGCTCGTCAAAGATGGCGCAGATGACACCGAGGTGGTCCCCGAAGTCGATGTCGCATTCTGGCTTGCTTGCGAGCTGAAGGTCGCACTAGAGCTGGGCGCCTGCGAAGTAGAGGTTGCAGCGCTGTGGCTTGTGCTACTGCTCTTGGTCGTGGAAGCCGATTTCGAGGCGCTTTTGCTCGACGAGATAGAGTGGCTCAACGAGGCGCTAATACTAGTGGTCGCAGAAGAATGTCTGCTAGCTGAGCTCGATCGCTCGCTTGTATGCTATAAAAAAGAAATTTCAAAAAAAGAAATTTTCATGGTCAAGAAGGGCGCACGCTGACACTCGAGGTTGCACTGGCGATAGTGGCAAGAGCAATGGCAGGCAAAGCTAGACGCATTTTAACGAATGTCGGTTGAAGATAGGGAAGAAAACAAGGAAATGTTGAAACAAACTGACAACATTGCGCCCAATATATACTGTCAATGAGCTCCCGCGACAGCTGGATCAGTGATTATGTTTCAAGCAGGCAGAGGGAGGCTTTACTGCGGAGGAAGAAGGACAAGCTCACACACGGCGATATCAGGCCAGCAGTGGCTCGAATGAGCCTTGATACAACCGATCGAATAGAAAGCGAGTAGAGATCCGGTAGCTATAAATAACAGTGTCCGCATAGAGAATCCCGCAAAGAATCAGTAGGTTGAATATTTTTGTTTGGCAAGACATAGACATAGCATAAGCGAGGACATGCATAGGCCTCTACTCGGCATCGACGACCACTGTCTGCAGTCCCTGGAATGAAAAATGTTAGCCAAAGACTAGGAAAAAGAGCTTAGGGAATAGAAGAAGGAAGAAGCAAAAATAACCGCAGGATAACCCCATTGGTTGATCAACGAGAGGGAAGGAGGTTCATGGACGGCCAAGAAATGAGGTTGATGCAAGAATAACAGCACGAACCTTGAAAGATGTAACAGGGACGTGCGAGGCGTACACGTATAGTTTCTCTTTCGCGTTTTCGTCGTCGTTTCTTTTACCTGAAAAGCATGGTTAGAATACAAACGGAGACGGAGGAACCAAAGGACACGAAAAAATGGCGTATGGATGAGAACAGGAAACGACATGGGATGGTTGGAGAATGACGACAGCATATGAAGGACAGGACGCGGTTGGAAAAAAAAAAACAGGAAGGAAAGCGGACAAGGAAGACGGCAAAAAGGACATACGTTCCAGCTTCACCCTCAACCGATGCGGAACCGACTTTACTCCTCTCGCCCAGAGCGCCTGGTTGAGTTTTGGGTCAACCCGGACATCAGTGGTGCCCATCTCCCGTCTCGCGAAATCTACGACGGACTTGACAGCCCAAGGAGCACGCTTTTTGAAGGAGCGACCGTGAACGAGCTTGTGCAGATGGATCGTGTATTCCCTGGTCACGACATCTTCGAGCGCCGAACGGGTCGTCTGTGAAACAAGAGAAGCATTTTAGCCAGAAAATGGGTCGAGCGTCGCTGGACCGACCTTTTTCTTGGTGTCAGTGCGGGCCTGTATCGAATATCAGCAAGCAGATGAAGAATTGAGCATTGCTAGCGTACCATTTCTTGCGGGCGGCGTCGAAGTGAGGTATATGGGATGTTGTGGTCTGTTTGGTATGTTTACCAGCATCACAATAAGGTTCTGGCGGAGTTTGAACCTATTTCGGCATTTTGCGGAGCTCCAGCATCGTCACCACTGTTTCTTCGTTTGTGAGCGACCTCTTCGAATTCACGACGATAAGCATGGTTCTCCTGTTGCTGCATTTCCTTTTTCCATGTCTCTCCCTTGGATGATAGATGAACCGAAATACAAGGCATGTATGAAACCTTTCGCTTGGACGGATACCTAGGTACGCCTATCTGCTGCAGCCGACGTCAAGCTATACATCCTCTTCGCCTCCTCTACCAAGCACAATACCAGACGAAAGCAGCGCAAACGACGTTCCTAAATAGGCAAGTCAACAGATTTTCGCCATTGATCCCAATTTAGACATCCCATTGTTTCAGGTGCCATTGTCCTCATGAACTATTATGCCCTCGTTTGTGCCTTCATCCGTATTATGACACTCTTTTGTTCTCCTTGTCCATTATTCCCTTCCGTGTCCATTATTCCTTGCCTTCTATTATTCCGTGGGAGGAATCAGAAGCGACATCAGCAAGATGTTATAAAAGGACCTACCATCCCTGGTTCATCTTTCAACTTGACCTCCACTCGAGTTTTCCTTCTCCTGTTCGAACTATCATTATTGCCTTCCGAAACTCTCTTTCATAACACCACACACAATCACGATGCGCTTCTCCGCTGTTATCCTTTTTGTGGCCACCGTCTCTGCCGCTCAGCTCCCTGGCCTCTTCCAGAGAGCTACCTTGCCTGGTTCGTCCATCTTGCTTTCTTCTCTCATTTCCCTTTCTAACCTTATTCTCCTTGTAGATTGTGCCAACCTCTGCATCGCCAAAGCCGACTTTGACGGTTGCAACCCCGTAGACAACCTCTGTCTCTGCAAAAGCCAAAAATTCGTCAGCAGCAGCACCAACTGCATTAAGGCGACATGTACTGGCTCTGATCTTACTGAAGCCATCAGTGGAGCCATAGAACTCTGCGCCTCTGTTGTACGTCGTATTCTTATTTCGACTTTGCCGCCTTTTTTAACTGTTCCTTCCAGGGCGTTACCCTCACATCCTCTTCCCCAGCTGCCTCGCAAACCCAAACCGGCTCAGCTACTCCTGATAACGGTGCTCCAACAACAACCGGCGCAGGGTAAGTTGAACCATTTCCACGATTTGTCTCCTGTTCTGATCTGGCTTTTTTTTTCTTTGATTAGGCCAACCACCACCTCAAATGCCGCTGTTGTCCATGGCGCCCAGGCTCTTACTGGCTTGGCCGCTATTGCTGGAATCATTGGCTTTGCGCTCTAATTGAGAGCCCAAAATCAACCTTGTTAATAATGTTATTCTTTCGCATTCGCTGTAGCCATAGTCGCTCTATTTTGTTTATTTGGGTCGTCTCTCAATACCATCTCACTCTCATCCATCTCGGCCTCAGTATCATTTCATTCTGGGCTTTGATCTGGCCCTGGTTGTTCAGTTCCGTCTTCTCGCGACTCGGTTCATCTTCTTGCCATTGAGTTTCATCTTCCCGTCATTCAGTTCCTTCATTCCGTATTCAATAATATCAACCATCTGTCAATTTTGTGGCGAACGAGGTCGGGAGGAAGGAAGGAAGCAAAATCAGATTCGCTGATCTCTAAGAATCTTTGGTGACAGAATCAGATCACCTGTCAGAGTAGAGACGTCTTGGCTGCCAGTGGTATGGATTAAGATGCGTAACAATAAGTAGTACTTATTATAAGTAGATGATTGCATTTTACACTGCCTCAGCGGTAACAGCTCGTCTTCCAAGAGCTTGAGGCTGCCTGAGGTTGAAACACCGCGTCCTGATTGTGCCTTGGTCCCGGTAGACTAGCAGTGACGGCCCCGCGCAATTCCCAATTTGGCCAGAAGTCGGGTAATCTCACGTGTCCCACCCGCCCTAGCCAGGTTCGGTGGATTTCTTATGCCTTCTGGTCAAGATCAATAATTCGCTAAACGATTGAGTCATTGTGTGAGTTCAATTTACCATGTATAACCAGATAACGACCATTTGGTCAGTCAGGTTTTTTTATAACTGGATCATGTTCAACTTTTGCGGTACCTGATGCCTCAAAAAGGAACATGGAGTGGGTTTCAGAACCTCAAGACTCAATCAAGACTAGAAGCGGCAAGTATACTGTACTTATACTGTCTGTCCTGTCTCGGTCAGAGCTTCAGAGGTGCTTGTTCTTGTTTTGCTGCGGACGGGTCGGAAGCTTCCGACCCGAAGATGACGGCAGGCCTCAAGGTCATTCCGAGAAGGATGACCGGAATCCCCGCTACCTAACTTGTTAGGTGTGGGTCTTATACCGCCCTATGATTTTTTTTGGCAGAGGAAAAAGATTTTGGGCAGTGGCTGTGTTTTGATTGCATGTGATGTCCCTCTCTATTATGCGGTCTATTGTTCGATCCCAGCTGCTGTCACTTTTTATTTGACATGATTCTTACCTCCCATCTTGCTCACATCTGAACCTTAAATTCCAGGCAAATCTGTGCAAATAGTTTATTTACTATAGAAAGATCCATAACAGGGGGGTCTGGGGGGAGACACCCCAGTTCAGTGCACTGTGAGGAGTGGACCGCAAGGTCCATGACGAGCAGTGCAGACAACCTCAGCAGCTAAAGAAACCTGCTAAGACCTGCTCACAGTCCAGAATAACCTGCTGTAATTAATATTATTATCATTGATATTCTTCATAACAGTCCCTACTAAGGCATGCCGCGGGGGCGGGATTTTCGCAGGTCCCGGCCGTTTGGACCGTGGGAAATTCCTGGCGGAGGTAGGAAAAAAATCCCCGCGACCGGCGGAGGCGGGGAGGGGCGGCCAGCGTCCACGATCTGAAATTTTAGGTAGGATCCGGCGGGGACCTACCCCCGCGGGTACAGTATATAGCTAAAATTTCCAACTTAAACTTTGTACTTGTACATCATCAATCTGCGGTCTCTGGACCCAGTTCTTCAACTCTCCACCGAGGTCCCTTCTTCTTGATCTCCTTGACAATCTCATCCTGGGGAACAAAGCCCATAGAATGCCATGACCCCAGTTGCATTATCAATGTAAATATTCTCGAGTTTTGGACTTCTACCTGTATTTTCCAACTGGTTCCTGTCGGGCCCTGTCCCTGCAGTGGTCTGTCGGGGTAGGTCCCTGTCCCCCACCGGGTTCCCCGCAAAACCTGCCGGTTTCCCTGCCGGGGTCAGGTTTTTGGCGGAGAATCCGTGGCGGTCAGCGGGATGACATCAAAATTAGCCACTCCTGCCGGGGCGGTCCGCGGGTACCCGGCGGTCTTCCCCGCGGCATGCCTTAGTCCCTACAAGTACATACCTTTGAGGACCTTTTCAGAACTGAAAAATTCAAAGAACAGCAATATGATTTATACGAGAAGTTCTTGCTCACATCTCACAGGTTTCAGCGCTGTATTGAGCTGCCAGGATGGCGAGTGTAACCTAATCGCTGGATTCTGGCCGGTAAAGTCAAAATGTGACAAATCACGCGAAGCCTGGGTAGCGGGCCCTGCCGCTTGCCGGCCTTCTCCCTTATCACCTCATTCAACACAGATTTCGTTTCTCAAGTTCATGCTCGAGCGGTGGAACCTCGAGTCCTCGATGTACTTAGTCTAGATGTAGATGGCATGTATCTGTATGCATACATTTTTGATTTCAGCCTAACTCCGACATGGCAGAAAGAAAGAAAGAACGAAAGAGTTACACGGTGAATTGGCAAATTCCGGTTGTCATTTGAGTTATTGTCGCTCAGGACCTGAGGCGGCCATGATGAAAATTTACTTGGGATATGGGGCCAGCAATAACAGTTCAAGTTGTTTTCCAGCAGCGCTGGTCGCAACTCATTTATTTATTTTCTTTGAATTTTTCAGCTTCACTATTCCAGCGCTGACCGAAGACCTGTTCATCGTGCTATTCTCCACTCTGAAGGAAGCGGGAAGGGAAAAGATCAGGAGAAGGAGGAGGAGAAGAAAAAATCTGCCAGTCCAGAGCTGCCGCCCCCTGTCTATGCTGGCCACGACAAAAGCTATTTTGATGCAGCATTGCTATTACCGATATCAGCTGTTCATCACTGTACTAGATTGATTCAAGTCTCTTGATGAGATTTCACTCATTCCATTTTATCAAGTTGTGCTTGGTTGCATTGCGTTGACTGAGGGTTTGGACTGCGGGGATTGCCCAGACTCATCAAAATGACTCACTTACGCTGGGTTCAAGGATAAAACCGTAATATCTAGCCTCGTGAAGACCTTGGATAGTGCAGCTAGTGCAGGCTGGTCCAGGACCGCAGAGCGATTACAATTCATGGAGGAAGGGATTCAAAAACTGATATCACTGCAGACGTGACCGCGACGAGGGGGTCAGTTTTCTCCCACGATTTTCAGCGCTTCTCTAAGTCCACCGAGCTTGACTGAAGTTCAGTCAAGTTTAGTCTCTCATAGCCAGACTCTAGTACAGGTGACGGATATAGTACCTGTATAGAGTCTGTTTTTTGTTACGGGGGTGTGACAGCAGGTCCCACCTATTATATAATCTCGGAGTTTGAATATCACGTTTTGCTGACCAATGCTGCCAGCAAATTGTCCTCCCTTTCATTGTGAGCGAGCCAGTGCCGCTGTACCTTTCAAGACATGGCCGACATCCTCAAATACCGTCCCTTGGCCTCCAGGGACCTCAAATTCCCTCCAAAATGCAACCAACATTAGAATCTCAGTCCCAGCCATTTGCTGTTCTCGACGCAGCCAGTCAATGCTCGCTACGGTTATGGAGCTTCATGACGATTCATGGAGCTAGGTGGAGACATATTGATGCTGTAGAGAAGCTGCAGAGAGCATATTCCAGAAATGTGAGGCATTTGGATGGCGGAAATTTTATCCGGTCAGTTTCTTGGGTCATGTTCAGTGTCTCCCAAGCTGAATCTTCTTCTTAAATTCATATCTGTCTCCTAAAATCCCTTCTACAATATGTTCATCCCTTGCTCCATGCTGGTACCCTGCTGGCGCCCTCAGGTCATGATGCTCATTCATAGGGGTTTTACTGTCATTTTTGTACTTTTTCGCGTGCAATATGACTTTTATGAACCATATCTCTCCTCTCAAGTGTGTAGAATTCCGTCAGTCGCGTCGAAATGCGCGAAATAAGCCTCGCTGGTTTTCAAACTCCGAGATTACATAATAGTCAGCACCTGCTGTCAACCCCCCGTGACAACAAACAGACTAAGTCAAGTTAGGTCAATATTCATTTATATTCATGGTTAGCATTAGGTTCAATATTCCAACTAGTTATTTGATTCAATATAATCATATTAGCCTCCAAGAAAGGCCTATTAACGTCTGAATTGCCAAATGCATTTAGCAGTAGCGCTCCCATGGCATTTTTTCCATCCCCGCTACATGCTTGTAGCCTTGTTGTCAAAAAAAGCCTCTCCTGCTCCAGACAAGCTCCAGAAAACAGGAGGAACAAGTTGGGAACAAGCTTTAGTAAGTTAGGCCTGTGTCATCATCTTATACCAAAAAACTGACGGAGATTTCACAAATTGCATTCGTTTTAATATTACAATGAATATGAATGAATATTGACCTGACTTGACTGAACTTCAGTCAAGCTCGGTGGACTCAGCGAAAAAAACCAACCAACACGTGGCGTGAAAGATCGCACGACCTGTTTTTTTTTTCCAAGGGTGCGGGCGGACATAATCTTCCCTATCGCTATTGCCTCTCACTTTGCTGGTCTGACGAACTACCATAAGCAAGCTTTGATTTTTCTTTGTTGCTGCTCGCTCTTGCTCATGGTCGCAGGGTTTCTCCGATACCCATGGGGATCTGCATGATAAAGGTTCAGCCGGCTCCGTGCTATAAAATGACCAAAGAATCCGAGTCATTTGCTTTTTTTACGGTCTCTCCTGGTTCCGATTTTGTTCTTCTTCCTGCTCCTTCTGGTCCAAATGGCAGGTTCAGAGAGGAACAGCGCAGAAGTAGTCTTTGACGCGGTCGCCGACGACGACAGGACCCATCATGGCAGCGCACCTGAATTGAGAACCTTCAAGGACGTAGAATCTACCAACGAATTACCGACCATATTATTGGATTCCAACCTCGAATTCCCTGATGGAGGCTTCAGAGCATGGCTCGTGGTCTTTGGGGTCGGTCTATTCCTCAGTTTTCGTCCTGCGGCTGACTTTTCTCTCCAGGCAATGTGTGTTACATTCACGACGTGAGCAATGCTGTCCTACATTAGGTTAACTGTGGTTTAATGGGATAACAGCTTTGGCTTTGTCAATTCATGGGGTGTAAGATGGTGGCGAGATCCACTGGCTTCCGGATGCTGAATGAATTTCATAGGTTTTTCAATCATACTACCAACAAACCCTACTGACGACATCGTCTCCATCAAGCCTGTGAGTCATTGCTTTGCCGCAATAGTGCTTTCCTCACTCGACGTAGCGCTTGGATAGGCTCGGTCCAGGTTAGCATTCTGTCTTGACCTTCTCGATTTCCATCTGATTCCGTTCAGTATTCCCTGGTATTTCTACCTGGACTGTTCGCCGGGCGCCTGTTTGACCGGGGCTATGACAGGGCAGTCTTGCTCTGCAGCTCTGCGCTTCTCGTCACCGCTACATTCCTCGTAGCGGAATGCAAGGTCTATTGGCAATTCCTGCTTTGTCAAGGATTTGCTGTTGGGGTATGCTAATCTCAATTGGTCTAAATGACAATGCTCATCTGACGCGTCCGTCCGTTTAGCTCGGGTGTGGGGGAATGATGAACCCTACTTTGGCTGTAATAGGTCATTGGTTCAAGAAACGTCGGGGTATTGCGATGGGAATGACGGCAGTCGGGTCTTCAATTGGGGGTACATTAATTCCCATCGCTTCAAGATTGCTCATTACTCGTGTTGGGTAAGAGACTTAGTTTGCGCTAGTCCTTCGATTCACGATACATTCATCAAGGTTTCCTTGGACTATGCGTATCATTGGATTCATTAGCATATTCACTCTTACGCTTGCCAACCTTGTATGTCGCTCTGGTCTGATGGTCCGTTTCTCATTCAATCTACAGTTTGTCCGACGTCGCTTGGCACCTCAAAACGTCTCGGGTGGCCTGTTCAACTGGCGCGCATTTAAATCCGCTCCATTCTCCGTTTACTGTGCCTCTACTTTTGTCAACTTTCTGGGAGTTTATACTCGTATGTCATTGGCACAACAATAGTACTTTCCTATACTGACATCAGCTAGTCTTGATATATATCGACATCAGTGCCGCTTCCGTAGGCATCAACCCGGATTTGTCGTTCTACCTCGTCGCCATTGCCAATGCTGCCTCAGGACTGGGTCGATTCGTTGCAGGACATTTGGCAGATCGTTTTGGTAAGAGTTCAACTTGTCCATGAAGCTGTTAGCTGATTGAAATTTGAAGGTCCCATGAATATTATGATTCCATTTACAGCCGCAGCTGGCATCATAACCTATGCTTGGCCTTTTGCTAGAACTGCAGCATCTCTCATAGTCGTCGCTGTGCTTTATGGGTAAGGATACCCATCGCTAGTCCGATTTCGGTAAGTTCATTTCACACTTTAGATTCGCCTCGGGGTCGTATGTCTCTCTGTTGACGAACCCTGTAATGGAGTTTGGGGAGACTGCGGATATTGGTCGAAGGGTTGGGATGATGATGAGTATCCTTGCTCTGGGAGGATTAGCTGGACCGCCGATATCAGGTGCTATCAACTCAGCGACAGGAGGGTTCGAAGTTGTGGGGTATTACGCCGGTGCGACTATCTTCTTTGACCTTTTCCGAAAGATATTCAACAGTCTCATAGGGAGCGCGGTTCTTGTAGGCGTCGGATTGATGTGCTGGGTAAGGTACATGGTCTTGAAGAGATTGTACGGGAAAATGTAGGATGCATCTATCGTTTCTCGACTTCCAACACAATCGATTTAGATAGAACACCGTCATTCAAGAAAAGAGTACTTGTACAAGAAGACCCATTGGTATCTCTAATAAAAGATCATCCAACTATACAAGACTATCACCACTATCCTTCGAATCAAGATATATGAAGTATCAACCCAGATTGTCGAAGAGCAGCAATCCGAGCAACTTGCTCAGATGTAAGCTTGTGATCTGTACCAAAAGGTTCTACGAGATTCTCCGCCAGAACCAACTTGGCGCATCCAAAGTCAAGATCCGAGAAACTGCGCGATTCAATCATGCCGAGGAACTTGTCTCTCTCTGAATAATGCAGAAGTTTATCCAGCTCGCTACACACCATCGAAAGGTGCGTCAAATTTGGCAGAATAACAGGAGGTGGAATCGGATTGTCTGAATCGAGTCGGCTGATGAGCTCGCTGCTGTAGCAATCGACAAGTTTCAAATGTGTGATTGTCGAAGCGTTGGATAGAAAGGCGAAAAAGGAAGGATGACCTAGTTCCAAGCGAGCGAGGCTGAGGTATGTCAAGGAAAAGTCGGTTCGAAGCTGAGCAGCACTGAGCCATCCTAGATCCACCGGCATCATCGTCCCCGGTCGTGCGACATCCAGCGACAACTCCGTCAAAGCCGGCAAAACCAGTTTGTCCATGAGAAGCTGGAGATCCCGAGGTCTCCAGCCTGTAATCGCCAGATTCTCGAGATGGAGCAGCTTGAGAGGCTGCAATAAGGTCTCGCTGACATTGCGAGTTGTGGAGATTTCGACTTCGGTGAGGTTGGGACCTAGTCGGAGCGCTCGCAAGGATTCTGGATGTATGATACCATTTGGATCAGGCCCGTAGAATCCCGAGCTATATCGAGTGATAGTTGACCAAGGGAGCTGAAGCTGGGGAGGCGGCGTCGCAGCCAAATCTCGGAAGAGAACAGTTTTCAACATTGGTGCGACTTCGAACATCGTCAGTGGCTTCTCCGATTCGGGCGCTTGGCGAAAAGCTCCGTCGTTGATAAAGGCCACTGAAAGTATCTCCAGGGAATCGAGCTTTCGGTGAATCGGCATAAAGTCGCTGAGGTCAGGGGATATAATGTGCAAGGATCTCCATTGCTGGGATGTCGGAAGAAGTGATTCAAGGATGGGACCAATTGGACATGCATGCCATGACGACGACGGGTCGTCGAAGGTGATATCTAGCGGCGAAGAGCCAGCATATCGGAGAATGAGGCCCAAAAGCGCTTTCCGCTGTGGTGGACCGGAGAAGGATATATTGATCGTCGACCAAAGGTCACTATAGGAAGTCGATATGTCTCGCCATTGCTGAGAGACATGCGTAAGATTCCATGGTCCATTTTCCCAGCGCAAGGCGATATCTGAGCGAGTGTCGGAGCCAGGGATGCAAGGTGCCACCGCAGAATCAGAGGAGAGTTGGAAAACCTCTTGGAGAATCTCTGACTGTACTCGTCGGATAGGGTGAAGAATGGCTTTATGATTCAGGACGTCTGCTTCCAGGACCTCGAGCGCTTGCTTAAGTTCCGTGATATGGTTTTGCAACGTCGAAACCTCTTGTTCGCGAATGTCGATATCAGCGACTATGCCAGCTATCTCCTGTTCTGACGGTGGTCTGTTTGACCTCAAGAGCTGCGAATAGTTGAATGGACGGGGTTGAAAGGTTGCAATACCATGGCCAGAGCGGTTGCCTTTCGAGGGACAAAAGGAGTCCATCTCCTCTTTCTATGCCCTGCGAAAATGTTATTCGACTGGAGATGAAGAGGCGCTGAGGGTAACATACTCTATGATCTCAGTGTACCGACTGACGACTGGCTTGATATAAAGTTGAGGGTCGACTTGAAGGGCAAAAGCAGGGGGGTCTCCTAACAGGGTCAAACACAAATGGTCAGCCAAATTAGGTGACATGTAAAGCGAAACGCGTACATACCTGATGGTTCTTTCCGCTCCCGATGAACACAGTACAGAGTTGAAGGTCAGCATGGTTCAGCGAGGTCAGGAGACCTTCAGGCGGCCTCTGCTCGACTGGGAGAATGATAAGTGTCCTGCTCGCTGAAGCATTGAATGAGAAAACAACAATCACAGCAAGACAATGGAGCGGCCTACCCAAGAGGTTGAGGGCTAAAAGGATTGCGAGCAGTCCTAGTCTGCAGCAAGCACCCGGACCAACGACGACTTATAGGAGGGTCCATAGGATGCTCTGAGGCGATTCCAGGGAAGAATTAGATTGGTTTGAAGGCCTTTTCTGCGACTGTCGGGCGGGCGGCGAATGGAATCTGGACTCTGGTACGTTTTTCGTGTGGCCGCTGGGATAGACCAGAGGAACAATCTTCATTGCTATTTTGTAATGGTTTTCGCTCGTTAGAAATGATCCCACCGATCCGAAGGGAGTCGAGCCTTCGTCCGTGTCAGCGATGTTGGCGCAGCATCAGGGAATGGGACTTCCAAATGACGTGGAAAACGTTGTTATTGAGACGATTCATGGGTTGGTCGATGATGAGATCCATGATGTTGTCCGAACCAGGTTTTCCGTCCAACCTGGATGAAAATTAGGACGCCTCTGTCCCTGTTGACGCGTTGACGGACCATGGGCTTTTTGACGCGAATCCAGAGGCCAGAATCGTGACTGCAGCCTGGGTTATCGAGAAGAAGAGGCTGAGAATTGCTGAGCATCGCATGACGCTCGGTGAAGAGGTTCATGACGCAAGGTCGAGAAATGGTTGGGGCCGCTCGGAGCCCATTGTTAGCACCAGGCTAGTGAGCCGGTTCTGGCTGTGACCTTGGTCCTGGAGGGCGTAAGGATAAGCAGCTGTATTCGAAAAGCCACGTACAATAATCATTGGTCACCTTCAGGGAAAATACCGTTTTTCGACTCGGGCGTCTGGTTTGACGAGGCGGGAGTGGCACGTGCGCTAATGGCCTTGTCATTGTTGGCGACGACGAGCAAAATAAATCTCGGTTATTCCATAAATCAGTATTCACCCGTCCTCAAGAATGTTATCCTGGTCATTTTTATTCTTTCCCTCATCTCTATTCCCCGCTGTGACGAGCAAAACCTCGTCGCTTCATCTCCCCTTGTTTTTTCGCCAACTCGCCTCCTCCAAGGACGAACTGACCGGACTCGCTAGTCCTGTTATCCTTTAATTTGACCAGGAATGTGGAAAAAACCGTTCCTGGTCTTGGAGCTCCCGCCAAAGCGACGAGAAAAAGCATGTTTTCGACCATCCTCCTGCAAGCTTCTGCACCACCTGAATCAAGGACCCAATACTTATTCTCAACCATTCCATCATACTATCATGGTTCTCTCTCTATACCAATGCAACACGAAACCTGGCCTCGGCATTGGTATTTCCGTTGGTCTGGACAGCTCAGGACAGCTGAACGACCGCTTTCACACTTTTCTGGCCCCACTGGTAGACCAGGTGTGGTGGTTAGTCTCTCCTAGATAAACTCGTTACAATCAACAAGTTGATGTATAGAGTGTTACTTACCACGACGGTCTGAGGCCTGGGCGCTCGGCAATCTTATGACCAAGCATTAGGCGCGCGACAGTTTTAGATGTCCTCTATTCCTTCGAGATTGTGTCTGTGTGTTGAAGATGGCAATAGAATACTAGGTGTATGTTGGTTAAATTAGTGTTTTGAGGCCAAAACTCGACAAGTAAATGCCGTCATCTCATAATATCACAAGCCTGCAAGAGCTGGCTATTTCTCACCTGAACTTCTTTGGACGTTGACTCCTGGTCGTGAACACATCATATGTGCCATTTTAAAGCTGTTTGGCCATGCTGACAGCCAAACCCTGGAAATTCCTCAGTCAGTTCATGCTCCTGGCACATGGGAACTTCAAGCTTACATAATGCTTGGTCGGGCGCAGCGCCCCGTGGTAAACACATGTACAAGACTAACTGGTGGTATGCCACCTCTACTTTTCTGACGGTGTTAGTCCATTTCAGCAATGTGTCTTTATGACCATTGTTAATGATCTATAGGCCTTGGAGGTGTATTTCAAGCCAGTGTTGGACTTAAGGGTTAATAAGGTGTTAACATTGGGTGACTTCCCGTCACCGCTTATTTTTCAGATATTAGAATTAGACTGGTTACCCGAGGGATGCTGGGGTGCCGACCGGCGTTGGCTCCCATTTTAAGCGAATTTTGATGAACTTGGAGCTCTTTCAGATTTTATTCTGTAAGAGGGGTAGGACCCCCTCTTTCAGAATAGATTTTGCTTTCCAGACCCTTTTTGGGCGATTTTTGATCTTGTCCCGCCATCAAATCTTGATGCGATCTCGCTTGTCACAATATGGCGCGCAAATGTCTAGCTGAACCATTGGGACCTCTAACCAGACCAAATGTACCTAGAAGGTAGCTGTATGTCCATGGCTCATAAATGAAATGCCTAGTTGAGCTTAGGTTTAACCGCCTCCAAGCCAAACTTGTGATTTTGATGGAGTCAAGCTTGTTCTCTATCCCGCTCTAGGCCATCTTATGGCATGCTGGGCTATCTCAAACACAATAATATCCACAATTTGGAGTCTCTGATGCTATCTAGCATCATCTTATTGTTCCAGAACACCAAAGTTGCGCCAAAACCATACGATGTACCAACGGCGGCCTGGCAGGACTCCAAATATGACGCCTCTTCATATGTTGCACATAATCTTTTTCTTGGGAATGACATGGTTCTATGTAATGTATGGAGCACTTTCCAGGACTATAAAAGAGACAACATGAAAAGAACTCTCAACATCTAACTTGATCTGATAACATTCCTTTCATGATTTCCCTCTTTTCACAATGAGCTATAACCCTGAAAACAACAATTCCAACAACCACTGGATGCCTGGAGCGACTGGAGGCAACAACAGTAACCATTGGTCCCCCAATAGACCAGCTAGAATGGGCATGAGGCCTGCTTCCAATGGTGCTGGTGGCCGTGTAGGTCTTTTGCTCATCATTTGTACCAGTACTGATTATTCATTTTAGCTTCCCAGATTCGCTGACGCATTCCCTCCTGGGGACTCAGGGTTCCAAATGACCCCTTCCTTTGCCCAGGGAGCTTCTGGACCAGCCTTGTTCAATGTACATCGTGATCAAGGTTATCTGGAACATCAGCAGCATGGTTTGAATCCATATCAAGGAGTGAGTCTTTTGTCGTTCGAGATAATACTTTATCTAATATGACTCTTCAGTATAACAGTGCATCGAACACCATTCTTCCTCAGCCTGAAGCTTCGACATCGTACCGAACTCCTGCTTCTCGCGGTGGTGACATTTCGGATGATAGCATGCCTGATGCCAACTCCATTGTTTCATGGGCTCATGCCTCAACTTCAGTCGTTGGTGGTTCACGTCGTGCTCCTACTGCAAAGTCCAAAGATAAGCGGATCACCAGCAAGGTCATGGCCCACGAGACAAAGGCGGTTAACTCCAGGCATCATTCTTCTCCACCACCAAAGAAGCAAGGCCGTAGTTCTGGAAATCGGAACTATTCCTCTGATGATGTTGATTCCCTGCTCGATGCTGTCGAAGAGGTTTTACCTATGGGGCAAAATAGCTGGAACGATGTTGCCGACCACTTCAATGCTTGGGTGAGCAAATCAGGATGGCCAGCTAGGGATGGAGCTTCTTTGAAACTCAAATTTACCAATGTACGTCACATTCCTTTCTCTCTGAATCATCAGCTCATTCTATTACAGCTAGTCAAAACCACCAAGCCCACTGGTGATCCTGAATGCCCACCTGAACTTGAAAGGGCTTATCTTATTGATGCTCTCATTCTTGAAAAGGCTGGGGCTCAGGATCCAGATGACAACAAAGACTTTATGGAGGTCTCTAGTGACAATGAGACCGAGAATGTTGCACCACGTTCTAAGAAAGTCAAGTCAGAGCCTGCAGAATCCATTGCTCGTCGGCCCCTCACCAATCGTCTTCCCGACAAGTCCAAATCACGGCCTCATCATCAGCCAGGAACCGACTTCCTTTAGAACATCTCTTCTGCTCTCAGCCTGGCCATCGAGGCCATGGCGGTTACGATCATGGAGACTACGATCAGGGTAACCACAGGCATGGTCATGGAGAACATGGCCATGGAGGATATGGCCACGATGGCTATTGAAATTTAGCGATATTTCATCTGCACTAATTCCCTCTAATGTCTTGATTCTAATAGTAATTGTGTATGAAATTGCACCTGTATGATCGAAATTAAATCCTTGTATTTTTGCCCATGCGCCAAACGAAGCCAGAGTCAAAGAAACAAAACAGGCCCATGCGTCCGATATCCCGTTTACTTTCGTCGTTTCTGTTCTCAAATACTGCAGCTGTTATGAATTAGTGACATTCATACCAGTAGGTTAATATATGAGGACAGTGAACGCAGATTTTATCTTCGAACATTAGGCCAAATCAACTCTTCTTCACTTGACGGAGCTAATCACATAATGCAACTGACATTGAAGGAAGCGATCATGACGGAAGCTGGATGTTGGATCGATTTCCTTCAAGTTTTTGACCAATCAACTATCAAACCTAAGATCACGCCCTGCGACGCGCGCAAGAAACTGAAGGTTCCAAGTGCAAAACAATGGTGATTAGGTTCCCTTCGGTGAATGCTATCCAGATATCCTTCATTCATTGACTCCTTGATTCTTTCCTTCAACTTTCAGGTCCTAATGCAAAGAGCATCTGCGGATCAGAACTGCAGTCTGCCACAGGTCATCATCGGCAACATCGTTATTCAGGCGTGTATCACATCAATATCGCCGCCTGACGTGATGAACTGCGCAGAAAGAAACCGCGATTGTGCAATGCTGACTGACACCCTTGAGGATCAAATACTTGATTTCTGTGAATTATATCAGTATCAACGGACTACGAGACCGATGGATTGCACAACGTCAAAGTGAGGCTCAGACATTGAAGTTGATGTCGGAACTTGGGAAATAGTCTTTGGGTCTCGTGCTGGGATTGGAGGATGTAAATTGAACTGTCAAGTCCCAACGATACCAATTATACTGAACTTTTGGATTTGAAGTTATGTTGAAAGGATCTTGTCTGTATGGAGTCGAGCTTTAGCGCTGTGAATGATAATCGTGCAGCCGACTCGAGGCAGAGGCGAGATGAGATGGAAAATTCCGAATTCTTAGTCAGCTCAGGGCCTAGCCAAAGCCCTGGGTCTAAACAAAATTAGACTCCCACCTGTTGAATCGACCTGCCTTGTTGGCGCGACCACCTGATGTAGCTGGGTTTAACCGAAAATCCAACATATCACAACTCCAATCCTGTATGTTTTATTGGGATCGAGATCGTATCAAGGACGTGATGTGAGACTTGTGAATAATTAATTCTGCTTCCAAAAACGTTGTTGCAACAAAAAAATGTTTGTCCCTGCAGGCCTGCCTGACTCTACCTTGACAGAGCCAAATCGGAAATATATACACGGCTTCTATGTGATACTGAACCTCTGCAAGAGCTTCCTGATCCGTTCCGATGAAGGTCGCCGTTGCAGAGCGGACTGCAAATGAGCCGGCGGCGTCGATGTCACTTCAAGGGCATCCGAATTGTTTTCAATGGCATCCGCCGGTGGGGACGTGACGTCAACGGCAGTCGCCGAGGCATCAACAAGCCTGAGGCTTTCAGGCCGAACATGCGGGACGTGCCTGGCAGAAGCCTGATGGTTTTTGGGGTTGTTCCCACGACGCCGAACACGGACACGTGGGGAACCAGAGACCCTTGAACCAGAAGCTTCAAGTTCAAGCTTCTCTGAGGAGAATTCAGCATTAAGGAACCAATGGAGAGCACTCCTTACTGATAGCGACCTCTGTATAGTCAAATTCATCCCCGCCAACATGACTGAGCTTGGAATTGATGATGTTGACAGTCTTTATACTCTGGAAAGTCAGAGAACTACCATTCGTAGTGGGAAGCCTCTGGATGGGTGACACTGACCGAGGTATACTCAAGTCAGCCCACGGAGATCATAATCAATATTGAACTCACCCTCAGTGGGGAGGACACCGCAATATCGAGTCCCACAGATGCTCTTGACCTCGCCAGTAATGTCCAACTTTTGAATATCAGTGAAAGTAGCCATTCTGAAGCCGGGATCGAAACCACGATGAACTTGCGCTTTTAAAGATCAAGTACGAAACATGCAAATTCCGCGCGGCACGACAACAAATGCACCAAGCTTTGTCAAAAAGGAGATTGGGCACTCGAATTGGCGCCCAGATCCCCGCGATGACATACGTGTATATCTGGAATATCACTACTGACACCCGATGCGAGGTCCTCAAATGACATGACGTAAAGTTCATCGGAGGAGCTGGAGACAATCATGTTGACTTGAATTTTGGAATGTAATGATCTCTTCGGTCCGCGATGCCTCATTAAGCCATTGGCCTGGTGCATAGATGAACGATGTGTCCTTTCTGTAAAAAGCAAATGATATCTCCAAGTCTTCAACATGTCTTGGTAGACAATGAAAAAGTGTCTGACTTTGTTTGGCCCTCTTCGTATCAGTTGAACTTGATCTTGGTTTACTATAACCCTATTTTTCATCGGAAAATAATGTGACTTGGTGGTTCAGGAGCGATCGTGTCCATAGTGAGCGTCTCTATCGTTTGAGACTGTTAATGACCAAGTACCGATCGATCAAGATCGGCAGTACCAAAGTCCCACCCATGTGACCTGCCGACACATGCCGAAGGCGCTAAAATCAGTCTCGCAAGGCCGTTGAGCAGTAATCAATCTGTGGTGTACGGAAACACTGACCAGGCTATCAAAACACTGCATTGAGATATCAATAATCTGGGGTCTAGGACATTGCTATTCTCCACTATGTAGATCACTCAAATTGGTCAGTGATAAGTATCGCAAGAGAACCCATGATCAGACCCCATATTTTTGCTCAGTGACCATGGACAACAAACTATTTAAAAGAAGAAGTATTTTCCTTGACCAGAGGTGAACAGAAAGAACACAGGAAGCCAGCTAGATGGTATCGGTGCGATAGGGGCAGATTATATTATTCCGGATGATGCCGGTGGTATTTGGTATTTAGTGGAAACTTTGTGACGCCAGGACAGCAGGAAACACACATGCGATATCACCCTGACCTGGTACGTGAAACGTGCTGCTAGGACCAGGGCTCTGAGGTCTGAAAGGCCATGAAAAATTCACAAATGAGGATTCCGAGTTGGAGTGGAATTGAGGTAAGTAGACTAATAAACCCTCTCCGTATACAGGTAATCTCTACATTGTTGAAGGAAAAGTCCACATTAGCTATGTCGGCTATCATTCACTCAATAGCTGAAATTGAAACTGGATATTGTGAGACCTTTTATACATAATACCCTGAATATTTGGAAAGGGACTGCAGCTTACCTTATGGCAATAAGTATCAGACTCAGAATCTGAGGATTTGGATCAGCCAAGCGGATAGGCCCCCGACCTCAACTAGAATATCTGTAAAGTCACCTAGTTTCACACAATACACATCAAATAAGATTTTGGACTAGGTATCTGAATAAATGGAAAAGTAAGTTTATGGAGTTTATTAAGAGTCCCACTTGTGGGCTCGTTTGCTGGGCGGGGGCAAAATTTAGACCAGCGCCAAGACCGCCCTTAATGGGGATAGTCACCTGATGACTTTCCCACTGGCACGGTAGTGGCCAATATCAGCCATATCGGGTTTAACGGCCGATTAGCTGGATTCCCACGGCCAGATGAAGTGACCATATAACACTGTTATTAATATCTGGTCAAGGTTTATTTCTGTCTGTCTCTCCACTGTTAAAATCTCAGGAATATTCCAGCTGATTTAACACATCTATTCAAATGATCTGAGCACTTCTCTGAGAATTTCAGGGCTCTAAAAGCTGTAAACCTTGCAAAGACCAGATAGCATGTCACGGGGTCTCCGTAGTTGGTTCCAAATCCCAGCCACTCTACCTTTATATTGAGAGAATGGAGGTTCAAGTTTCTTGTTCTGGTATATGTAAAACTCACACATGTATCAGACTCACAAATTATTAGGGCCCTGTTTTCAATGTTTGAGGATTAAAAACTGGGTTTATAAACCAGGTTTGTAAACAGGCTGTTTATAAACCGGTTTGCAGTTTTTAAATCACTGCTTACCTAAATGCAGAATCTGGCTGATATTCTTAGCTGCCCTTGTCTCTTTCATCTACTACAACATCTTGGACACTTCAAAAGGGTCTGGTGATGTGCAAAATGCTTCAGTGACTTCGACGAGCGGACTTCACAAAACTTTTGATGAAACTCCCATGCTTGATCAACTGTCAGCCAGCTCAGGCTTCCGTCGTTGGCTGATGCAAGGCCTCTACAGCCTCAAATGTGACCTGGAAATTGACACAAAGACATTTCACTGTGAATGTTTCAGCAAAATATTTCATACTGACCACCATAACTCAATCAAAAGGCCCAACCAGTGGTGTATTTAAAAACCAATAAACCAGGGGTTCCTGGGACCACATTTAAAAACCAGTACTATAAACCGGGCCCTACAAATTATCCAACAGCTGTCAGTCTGCAAAGTCCAATAATTGGGTCACAATAATGCAAGACTCACTCCACATTAAGGTCATCCATACCCAATATCATTGTGGCTGGTTTCAAATGATCAAATTTGATGCAAGTGTTGTGCACCACCAGCGCCATGGTTTAACAGAAATGAGCTCAGATATACCCAGAGATATGCAGAATGTCATGCTTTGACTATCCTACAGTTTTCTTCTCCTTCCTTTCTTTTCTTATTTTTTTCAAACTCCGATACCCGGTACACCCGCCGCTAAATTACAGCTGATAAAGAATTGACAGGCCACCATCAAAACTCATGCTGTTCAGTGGAGTTTGGTAACCATGTGCTGTTATTTGTATGAGCTTCATTGCATCATGGGGGTCGTAAGTAACCGAATGCATTATAGTCTTCAGGTTGCCAGGTTGAGCATGAGGAGACATGGCAGAAATTGTTGTTCAAGATATGAAAATGAGAGTCAAGTTAAACAGACAGAACCATTGGATTTGAGGCAGAACAAACATCATAAAATTGTTCCAGGGAGTTCAGAGAAAGCTTAAATGTGTTGACTGTTGCAGTGAGAAAGGCTGCAGTCATCTAATTCCTTGACTGGAAATGTTGAATGCAATATCCACTGCTGAGGCTCATACAAATAACAGCACATGATTACATATACAAACTCTGCTGAACAGCACAAGTTTTGATGGTGGCCTGTCAATTTTTTATCAGCTATCATGCATTCTGCATGTGCACTTTGGAGAGCTTGTGAGGAGTGAGGAGCAACACAAGGTTCCTGAGTGTGCTGATCTCTGAAAAAACCGGTCTCTCCCAAGTTTCTTGTTCTAATGCCTATCTGAAGAGCAATGGATACTTGAAGTCAGTGACTGAAGAAGAATGAAACCCAAATGGGGACTCATGCTTGCTGCTAATAGGGCACCTTTCCATGGAGCTGTCGATGCAAATGGAATCTTCAAAACAGATCTATAAAGATCTATAACTAATAATCCAAATACACACTAACTCTCTTTTAACACCCTAATTAATTCAGGCAGTTCAAGAAAGAGAAAGCCTTTCAACAAAGTTGTAAGGTTTTGGTCACACACTACTTGTCTCTTGCAAGCAGAAACTTAGCTTAGTTCACTTTGACGGTGAACCTTGCATGGTTTTTGTAATGGTTTTAATTCACAAGGAATATAAAAGGGATAGTGCAGGGCTACAACTTCACTGGGTGTCACGGTATGACTTTGATGTGTTGTCAGGCTATGACTTCACTGGGTGCAGGGCTACTGCTTCAAGGGGTGTTGAGCTATGACTTCGATAAGTTTTTACACCAAAGGGTTGTTTGAAAACAAGTTTTATTGCACCTCAGACCACCATGTCCTCAAGTACACATAGCACTATTCACTGCACTGGGTTTGTACCTCAGATCACCACGTCCTCGTGCACCACAATAAAATGAGATAAAAAGCTCCACTACACTCTGGCTGTTAGCTTTGAGTTTTGCAGGTGGAAATTCACTGAGTACTATTGATACAAATGTGCTAGCTTTATAGTAATCATACATATTATTCAGAGTCCTCTCCCTTACCAAAGTTCACTCAATAAGGATGAGCCACTTGTCATGGTTTCCTTATTTGCTATGCCTCAATAATCTGCCAAGCACTTTGTCTTCCTTTTATGGTCGCCGTGCTGTGTGTTGTGATTTGAAGCATGATTCTTGATTAGGATATGTAGTATGATTCCTGATTAGGACATGTTTCATTGTCACTTCCTTATACATCTTCACCCCAAGTCACAGCTTACTTGGCTGAACTTGGTATATCTTCCTTGCACTCATCCCTCTGCCATGTCATACTGACTTGCGCTGGTAATAGAAACTGTTATGACTTTATCAGACATGAGATGCCCACTGTTACAAGATTTACTGCATGGTTTCCCCTGAGTAACTCTGTCACATTTAGACATGTCATTGTTCTTTGTTTAGTACTTTAAAGCATTGCATATTGGCTTGATATGCTCCATGATATCATTCCTGGGTTTCAAGCACTCAAGACTATTTCCTATGTTGACTGAGTACTGCAGCTTGCTTACAAACAGTTTACTAGTAACACTGCTGTGACATTGTGTCCTTGTCCATTGAGTATTCTGGCAAGACCACATTATTGATCATTGCTAGAGCCCTCTTGGAGTTTGAACTATGTTCAATACTATTACTGGTGCTCCTGTAGACAAGACGGAACTCTCTTTCTAGGCATATCGTGTCCCATTCATAATCAGGAAAGACCATCATATTTACTAGATATGCCAAAAATACAGGGTGGAATGTTTCCAACCCTATTACCACTGAAGGAAACGCACTAGTAGTTTACTTGGTATTCCACACAGGAGTTCAATTCTGGTTCCTTTTGTTTCCTCTCTTGGTGGTTGGTGCAGCATTGGGGTGGTCTTGACTCTTTCCATTGTTGTGGGTGGTATCGATCATGTCCTCAATGATATCATCCTGGTTGTTCTTATCCCTGTACACCGTCTCTAGTATCTACTACTCACCTGTCATAAGCAAAGCCTGGTCACTTTGTCTCCCTTTGTTTTTTCACTGACTCACTCCAAGGTCAATCTAGCCAGGCTCGCTATCCAGTTTACCTTACAATGCAGCCAGGAATGCAGGGGAAAATGGTTTTGACTGACCTCGGAGCTTTGGGCTGGGCCAAAGCGACTAGGGTCCTGTTTAGATCTCATCTTTGCAAACCATGTTTATAAACACCTGTTTATAAACCGGTTTATATCTCAAATCCAAAAACCTCTGAAAAAGGCTGGTTTTCAGGTTTATAAATACCTGAGGTAAGGCACAATTCAGCGGGTTTTAGCAATCTTTCTGATGCTGTTTTCTCAGTTGATGCATGTGGAGGTTATTTGAGAAGTTTCTCCCTGCTTGGCGAAGGCCAAACCTAGACCGCTCAATGTTGATGGCGGCTTCCCACGCCCATCGGGAGCTCGTGATGAGAATGTATTGCCAAAAATAGAGTCCCGAGTCTGACCCGCTTTTCCCAAATCCTTCCTAACATGTTGCAGAGCACTATGAAGTGCAGCAAGTCAGCAGTCCTTGGATATAGGACCATTATGTTTGCCAATATTGTGTACTCAATGCATCAGAGGTCCAAGTCTGGCCCAGAGGAGTTAAAAACCAAAAAACTGCGTTTATAAACACCAGTTTTCAAAAAACTGTTTACAAACAGGTTTTCAAAGTTTCAAACTTTGTAAACAGGACCCTAAAAGCGACAAAAAAAGCACGTTCATTCAGGAACCCAATATCTACAACCATTCCCTTGGACTGGGCATGATTCTTTCCATAGATGAATGAAGCATGAAAGCAGGCCTTGCCATTTGGCTGTCTGTTGGTCTATGTCATGGTCTTCCTAGCACTATGTATGCCTGGCTCACCTCTACCTTTCTGAGGACATTAATCCCTTTCTTCAGCATGCCCTTCTGACCTTTGTTATGTCCTTTGACGACTCCAGTTTTATAGGCCTGGGCTAGCCTAGAGGCGGCAGCCAATGCGGTGAAAAGAGCACTGCTTCCAAAAATGTTTTGACCAACCGGGATACCCTCCAAGCCGTGCAGCAACTCTTCTCCACAAGACCAATTCAGCATGAATCTAAGCCTCACCAGTGAGCTTTGTTCTGCTTTCACACAATGTTCTCTCAGTTTCGGTCCTAGAGGCGCACAGCCTTTGCATAAGGCACGTCTTCTCGGCCATCTTTTCCCATCCTTGTATTCCCTCGTTAAATGTCCTTCCTTCTCGCATATGTCCTTCCCTGGTTCCTCAAGCTCTGTTTACCACCATCTACTGATTCCACTGTCGCAGAGCGCTCAGCCGAATCACAGCTTCTACAGATGAAGGCTTCTAGATACTTAAGTATTCTCGATAGGCGAACCTGAGTGGGCAACATGTGAGGAGAGAATTCACAATGGTAGATGTGAGTCCTCTCCTCTTTTCCATCTCATCTCTCTGTCATGCATCGTTTCCCGTTCCCCCATCTCTATTTCATTTCTCTTCATACCACTTTGTGCATTGAACGAATGACAGAATGCCCATCTGTCCTTTGCCAGGTTTCTGATGTTTCTCACTTCACATCCGCCTTCTTTTCTCACTATAGTCGGTTTTGCTGCTTTTTGAAGTAGCAAGGATTGTGATTGAAGGGTTAAGTCCATTTCTTTTGTGCGGTTTCGTTTTTCGGCTCCTTCTCACTTTCTTTGCTTGGCCCTCTTCGTATCAGTCGAATATGGCCTTGGTTTACTTGGTATTCTGCACAGGAGTCCGACTCTACTTCTTTTGTTTCTTGTGCCCTGGGGCGGTCTTGGTCTTCTATTGTCGTGCTTCATTTCGATCGCGTCTACCTCCTCTGATCGTTTTCTGCTTTTTCTTGTTCATGCATGCGTTCATGTCAGTTGTTCCCGATTGTGACCTCCCTGTAGTGGTTGATCCTCTCTTTTGTCCTGCTTTCTACTTAACATGAAGACGTGCTGATGCAAGAAATCGCCATTAAACAAGCTGAACCTCTCAGAGGAAACGGTCAACGTGAGTTTCTCTTTTGGTCTTTTCTCTTTTGGTCTTCATTCAAGTTGTTTCTCTTCTTCTTTTGTTTTGTGCATTCCCCTTACTCAAATGTCCTTGGTTCACATGGTCTTGAGTCTTCTTGGACACAGTCCAGTCTGGTTGCCCTGATCGTGATAGTCTTGTTTCGCTTCTTTGTCGACCTGAGACAGACTCCTTCCCATTCGCTCCGCCGTCCTTTTTCGTGATGTTTGGTTTTGTTTGTACTGAGGAGAAAAGGACGGCGGAGCGACTGGCATAAAGTGCGTGGGAATGTTGTACATATTTGGCTCGGGTAATAAACTGCCGGTTCCGAACCTCTTCTCATTAACTGAGATGCGGGCACTTTCCTCTTACATATATGCCGCCGCTGCTCATGTGTCCCGCTTCAGTATCAACATGATGACATCCACCGTCTTTCCCTTGACACATTCAGGGTCGCCGCCTGTCTTTGCCGATGCTTCACAACTGAAGCTGCGCAGAGCCATGAAGAGTAGACGCCAATAGTTCAAAGATAATAAGATTACAGTATGTTGGTCAAGAAAGCCATACACCGGATTGAATTGGCTAGTGTTTTATTACCCGAGCCAAATATGTACAACGTTCCCACGCACTTTATGCCAGTCGCTCCGCCGTCCTTTTCTCCTCAGTACAAACAAAACCAAACATCACGAAAAAGGACGGCGGAGCGAATGGGAAGGAGTCTGGACCTGAGACCATGATCATGATATCTGGGTCGATCATCTCGGCAACGGAATAATCGCTTTCCGTTGACTCAAGTTGCTCTGTGTCTTTGTTATGAGCTCTTGCTAGCCTCACAGATGAAGAACAAGGTCGGATTCTGGACTCAAGTACTTAATTTTATGGATATCGTCGCCTGCACGTTCAGCCTCTTTGTATTTGATTGTCTCCTGCGGTGTGGTACATATTCAGTTCGAATCCACCACTTAGTCACTCGAATGGAATGTTCTTTTGTGCGGGTCCACTTTAATTCCGTCGTCGGACCTTCCAAATATCGGGCCGCCGCGAGCCGCCTAAAACAAGTCAGAATTTGATGATCTTGTCAAGTACTGACGTCAGCAGGGCCGATGATGCACGTGGGTTTTTTTGCAGCCTTGGAGCTTGCTTCCATTCATTTTTGGAGCATCTTGGAGCGCAGCGCCTCTCCTCACACCACAACCACGAACAATCTGCCTTCGATACCGTGCAAGACGCCGCTTCTCGTACAGACCCGCTCATTTCAGCCTCAGCTCGTGGATATTTTCTCCACAGCTCAGCAACAGGCAGCCGTTTAGTCAACTCGCACCGCCCGCCAGATCGACCATTTCTGATCTCAAACAGGAGGGGACACAGATTGAGAGAAGAATATCCAAGGAAAAGGATAATTCTGGCAAAGAGCAAGCAGCAGAAGAGCTTTCGAAAAACCAGCACCTGCTCCAGAGGCAAAGCCTTGATTCACCAAATTCCCCACACAAATCCACCGATTGCACCATTGGCACCCGTTTTACCCAATCACCTACGACCGCTAATCGCGACATTAACCTTACATTCACCTAATCGAGAATGGCCTTGTCCTTATCTCTCGGAGACCCTCTCTCCATAAGCCTTCCGCTCAGCATTCCTGGCGGACCCACCAGTGCAAGCTCGAGTGCGCCAGCGAGCGATAGCTGTGAGTCCTGCCATTGTATTCTGGTGCTTTTCTAATGACCTGTCTTTTTGCTCTTTCTGGAATTCGTGTCGCGATTTTTTCGTCGCCCCCCACCTTCGCTTCTCATTTCTTCATGTTCTATTTTGCGTCGCGCCTTTACCTCTGTCTGTGCTTCACGCCTTGTCATTGCAGCGACAGCAGCCCCGTCATCATCATCATTATCATCATCATCAGTAATACCATCGACCACTGCTCCGCCAAGCAGCACCAGCGCTGGTGCCAGCCAAACTGTTGTATTAAGCCAGAGCAGTGCCGTGGTAATTACCAGCGATTCGGTGTACGCCATCTTCTGATTCATCCTTGATTCATTCTTACCTGGTTTTCCAGTTTTACCACCGACGGTCAAGTCAGAACAACACACATCGTAGTCACCACGACCTTTGCTCCTGGATCGGTAATTACGAATAAAACGACGATAAACAGCAAGAGCCATACTGGAGCTATTGTTGGTGGTGTCGTTGGAGGTGAGCTAGATATTTCTTTTCTTTTTCGTTGCAGTGGCTCACCCGATGTCCCAGGTGTCGTTGCTCTGGCTATCATCATCCTTGCGGCCGTCTGTCTCTTGCGACGTGAAAGGCAGAAGAGACTGGAAAAGACCTTTGATGGAAACTTTGATCCTGACAGGACGACGACGACGACTGGTATGTCTCTTGTCGATTTTAGTTTGTATATTGACCTCGTTATAGGTCCAGCTTCTACCTATGGTACGTAAGCTTCAATGTATCGCTCGGATCTTATTCGCGTCATCTCGCGTCATCTGTTGGTCTATTTTCGATGCTGAGATGTTTTACAGGAGCAGCATCCACATACGGTGGATCTAGCGTAGGACCAGGGTCGGTTTACGGAGCTGCAGGAGCTGGAGCAGCTGGAGACAGATTAGTTCGGCGGAATCATACTGGTATGTCTTACCTTCATTCGTCGGTTTCTTCTAATGATTTGACCTTCTAGGTAATGGGACATTGCTCGAGGAAGAAGACGATGGCATGGGTGGTCGGTTGAATGGGACAAGCGTTGGAGGTGGCATCGTGACACCGTTTGGTTTGGGTCAGCAGCAGCAACATGGCAGTTTCGGACCTGGTCAACATCAGTATGGTCAAAGTCCGTATGGTCCTCAAGGTCAACAGCCTTATGGTCAACAACCGTATGGTCATCAAGTCACCCAGCCGCAAATGCAGCAATATTATGACACTGGACCAGGTGTTTATGCTCAGGGTGGGTCTTTCGGTTTCTCTGGGTTCTAGCTTTTGCTTTTTGTCGCCTCTCGCTTTTCTTCCATTTCGTGTCCCATATCGTTCATCTCCTTCATTCCCAAGCCATTCTTCCCTCATCTTTTGTTCCCTCTTTGGGTTTTGTCGTCATTTCTTCTCTTGGACATTCTTCTTTCGCTTTCAGCTCGTCTCTTTGGTGATCCTTGACCCTTCCTCTTCCTTTGATCCATCTTCTCATCTCGTTTGACCTGTCGCTGACAAATATACATACAGGTCCTCCGGGTGCTCTTCCAAATCCACATGATTACCAGACAGGTTCGTCATCTCTAATCTTCTCACATCGTTTATTTCTTCGTTGCATTGATCCTCTTTTCTTTCCACTTCTGGTCTTTCTGCTATTCGTGTCCGCTATTCGTTTTGTCAGTGGTCTCTTGTTCGCATTGTCGTCTCGCTCATCGGTTTCTTTCTTTCTCTTTGGCACTTTTGGTATCCGCTCTTCGCTCTTCTCTTCCCGTCTTTGTTTCGGCTTTCTAATCAGAATTCAACCTAGGTGGATCTTCTGATGCAACATCGCCGACCCGAACCTCTTATGCGGCCACCGAATCCACTGCTCCAACGTCTCTGACATCTACCAGGCTTGCTAAAGAGCGTGAAGCTCTCGGAGGTGCCGGTGGCTTTGCCATAGCCAATCCTGGACCGTCGTCGTCTCCTGGTCCATCGTCATCTGGACCAGCAGGCGTCAATCCAAGCGCCAAAGGTGCGCCGAACCGCTCGTCGGTCGTGGTGCATCAAGATGCGGGACGCGTCCAGGAGGAATCAGAGGAGCAGACGGAGATTCCGCCTACTTACGATAGTATTAGACAATGAAGAGACAAGTGAGAAAGGGATATTCTATTTATGAATGAACACTTTTTTGAAAACTCATTGCAGAGAAAGAGAGCCCTTCACAGAGAGTCGTGGTTTCTGGGCTGCGTATAGGTCGCCATTGATCGAACCTGTTTTTCATTTCTTGAGATAATCTTTTCGTGTGATCTTCGAGAAGATAATCGTTGCAGGCCATCGTCACTTGCTTGAATCAGTATTTCAGATATCCCATTTGGGATTTGTACATCGGTTGAACAAGGCCAATCCAATACTCCAATACGCTCTCTCGAAAAAACGAAATCTGTCTTGTTGGTTCTGTTATACACGTCTAATGAATGAGGAAACAAGCGATAAACGGAACAGGGATGTAAACGAAGGAACATTGAACAAACTGAATGGATATGAACAATGAATAAACTGAATGAACATGACCAAACAGGATGTAAATGACAGAAAATGAACCGGAAAAAGAGAATAAAGAAAACCGCTAAATATCTTGTTACAACAAAGCAATTGCGAGAGACGACGAAGATGGGAAGCGACGAGAAGGATTGGGGATAGCGACGAAGAGAATCGGGCGAGGGATGAGGTGGGGGCAGCGACAATGAAGATGGATGGAGGTATTGACAATGAAAGAACAGTCCCAAATGAAACGAAAAAGTACAGAGAAGGCCAGAAACAGATAATGAAAAATATAAGGAATGTCGTGGAAAGATCGATCGTGGGTGAGATCAGGAAATGGAAGGGTCGTCGGCCGGTCGTAATCTCTTTTTGGGGGTTGGTTGGGCTCTAGAAACAGGTGGTGAGACACGAAGGCCTTGAACCAGAGATGTCGCAGGGATGAAGCGCAACCGAAGGAAAAGTCCATGAAGGAAAGTAAAGGTAACGAACGAAAGAGGCAGAGCAATGAGCGAAAAGAGCCAGATAAACGAGCGACGGGATCCAACGGAGCGAGTCCAAGAAGAAGAGATACAGAAGACACCAAGAAAAGGGCTCCGCGCTTGTGATGTTACGCAGGAGCCACAGTCGTGATACTCAACAATGGTGTACCATTGCCCGATCCAGGACTTCCATTTCCATTATTCCGAGCCATATTGGACATGGCCTGAATTGCCATTCCGTTGGGATTGCCCATTCCACTCTGCAGCGACATTCCACCCTGCATCGATATTGGACCACCATTTCGAGGTCCCATTCCACTGCCGCTTCTCGGTCTCCCAGTAATTGGCCATGAAAGACCCCCGTAACCCAAGGGTGCACTGTCGCTCCGGGCTCGGCTTTTCTTGGTTCCAGGTGGACTAAGCAACGGTGGACTGAGCGCAGAATTCGGGCTCAGAGAGCTGGGACTGAGGCTGATATTGAGCGAATTCGGACTGAGATTCAGCGAACTTGGACTCAGGCTGAGATTCGACGATGAAGTTGAACCAGTGTCGCTCTCTATTCTCTGTCTCTTTCCACTACGCTCTAATCCATCTTCTTCGATGCCTTTCTCGAAACCCATGCTAGACGGTTTCTCGAATCCTTCCCGGGAGAAACTGACCTGCTGGAAACTGTGCTGTCGAGATAGCCGATGGGGTTGACGTGAGAGATCGTGAGGTTGTCTCGAAATATCATGCTGCTGTTGCTGCTGCTGCATCGGGAAATCTGCAGTCGTAGGGCTCGAAGCTGGGCTCATCGTGTGTAGCGGGTGCATCCCAGAAGAGCCCATAGAATGCATCGACAACCTTGCAGTCGGACTCGTAATGAAAATGTTCGGGCTTTCGATTGGTTCCGAAAGATCCGTCGGGAAAGGTGGAACTGAAAAAAGTCAGAAATAACCTATGGACCGACAAAAAACTCACGATTTCCCGGTCCAACAACCTCCCAAAGTCTCCCAACAAGGCCAACAAGTTTCTCAACCTTTCTCCTTTCGATCAGGATCTGTTCCCACATTCTGCGATTCTCGTCGCCGACCCGTCTCGTCTCGTCTCTAATCGTCCGGAAATCATCAACCATTCTCCGGTTTTCTTCCATCATCCTTCGATTCTCTTCAACCATTGTCCTAAAGTCTTCCCCAATCCGTCTGTTCTCTTCATTCATCCGTCGACTTTCTTCGTTGACCCGTCGGCTCTCTTCATTGACCCGTCTGCCTTCTTCCCTGACAGCCCCCATTTGAGCGCCCATTGCCCCAATTTGAGCGCTCATCCCGCCAATCGTCGCATTCATCCCGCCAAGCTGTGCTGCAACCTCTCCAGGAAGCTCGACGCGATGCTTCAGTGACGGATCAGGCTCCAGGGCTTTCCGTTTGATTTCGTCAAGGAGGTCAGGTCGTCCTCTGAGAAATTTGTGATGCGAGAATTCCCAGGTTTGAGCGTCGGTGGATGTTCGCTGGGCTCGAGGGGTCTGAACGAGCAAAGAGAGCAGAAAATGACGGGCGGAATGACGACAGCGGAATGTCAGGAAGAGAAGAACAGCGAGAATGGAAGAAGAAGGAAATCAAGGGATGAGAATACGAACGAATAAGCAAGGAATCGCTTACTCGATTAATCTTATGGAACCCATACATATTGAGCTGCCGAACAAAGCTCGAGAACTGGAAGGGGGGCATTAGAAAACAGGCAATGGGGTTAACAGGGAAATGAGGCCAAGGAAAAGTCGAGCAGGTGAACAGAATGGATTGCCATGGGAGAAAAACGGAGAAGAAAAAGACAGACTAGAGGGTCACTCACATTGTTATGCTTGAAATGGCTCCCCAAGATACTTCTACTGAACTCTCCCACATTCGACACAACAAACGATGTCCCCAACTCCGTCCACGAGATGAATAGCGCCGATTTTGGATCATTGATCATTCTAAAATCAAATCAAATCAGTCAAGCGTCAAACCAAGCCATGCAGAACCAATATTTATGCAATGGATCGGACTCACTGATACAACTTGGTCACGAAATTATTCGTCGCCATAGGTTTCCCAATCATGCCCATGCTGGAGAGCGACATTCCAGCTTCCATTCCAGATTCTTCGCCACGAATCCCGTCGTCACCACGAAGACCCATACCATCTTCACCGCCTTCACCAGCTTCACCACCGCTGCTTCCACCGTCGACGGGACTTCCTCCGGGAGGAGGATAATTGGACGACGAAGACGGTCCAGAAAAAGTCGACGAAAAGTTCCCATATCCCTCATCAAATCCCCCAATATCCATAGGTGTCGATTCCTCGAACGTTGATTCCTCGAGCAAGGGCGCCGAAGACGGATTCGTCGTAAATGAGGCTGAAGGGTTTGTCGCGAATGAACCTGGGGGGTTCGAGGTGAACGAGGAAGCTGGATTTGACGTGAACTGAGAGGGATTTGACGTGAATGACCGTTTTCGGGAGGGAGGAAGCGACGTCGACGATGCTGAAGACGATCTCGACACCGAATTTCGCGCAAAGTTCTCTCCATCAAAGTTTCCGCTGCCATTTCCATTATTGCCATTGCCTGACCCAGTTCCAGGTGCATTGTTATTTCCATTGTTGTTCGCATTGGAATTCGGTTCGGGAGGCGAGAATTGGAAGGGATGCTGGCGGTGGTGGCTGTTGAATGGATTTGGGCTTATAGGCGTGACGGGAGACAGCGCGTTTGTCGAGGAAGGCGGTGGGTTTATCGGGGAAAGGTTCGTCGGAGACGCTACGGTCAATGAAGAAAGGTTCAATGACAATGACGATGAAGTCCTCGTTAAATGGTTATGGTTATCAGGGCGGTTCTGATTCATCTCTGAGGAGAAAAAAGATGGAAGAGGATAGTGCGGTTGACCGTGCTCGCTAATAGAAGATGCTGGCGGCGAAGGGAAGGAAGCGGCTGGGCTTGACGTGAATGAAGGCGCAGCGGAGCTTGAGGAGAATGAAGGCTGAGATTGGGTTGAATGAGTGGGACTGAGCAAATGAGGGGGCCATTGCTGCTGGCGTTGGGAATAATGCTCTGAGGGATATGTATCCATCTCGGTCAACGTTGACTGACGAATGGGCTTCCGATGTGGAAGCCGACGACGATGAACCGACGAAAGGCGAGGAGCTCAAGACGAACTGACGGACGACGACTACGAGGAGCTCAGCGACGAGAAAGGCGAGCAGCACGACGTCACCGGCGACGAACGAAGGGAGGGAGAGAAAACGGCGGCGACGTAGAAGAAGGAAGAGGCGCGATCTCGATATCGCTTGAAAAATTAAATAATATCCAATAAATCTTTATTTGGTTCCATCATGCCGGGACCATGCCGAACGGCGGCACAATTCCCTTTTCGGATGTCGTATGAATCGGTATGATTGCCTTTTTGGGGACCTTTTCTGGCTTCGACTCGGAGTGTACCACGTCGCATCAGCTCCCGACCGAGCCTGATGGCATCCGACTGACCTGATAACCGGCATATGATAATCAACTTGGAATCTTGATTCTCCTTTATCTTGCGCTTCTGCTGAGTTCTCCGTCATCTCTAGATGTTCCCTCTTTTCCTTATTCCCAATTCTGGTGATCGTCGAGTGAGAGCCCCGATTTCTTGGTGACTCTTTTAATTCCTTGGTGATTCTGTAACTCCCTGGAGACCTTCATTCCGTACTGTCGCGATTATTCGACCATATTCGACATAACGACGCTAATTGGCTCGCTCCAACATTATTCCGGACAGCCCGAAATATGGGTCCAGTCGCGACCATGTACGACGAAATATTAACTCTTGAAGAACTCTGAGAATAAAGCAACACCTCCTATAGTAGCCTATAGTCCAGTAAATAGCAGGCGCCTACCGCCTTCTGCATTGAGGCAAAATATCAGTTTGCCGCCGGTGCCCATATGGAGTCGATCTCGGTTTGGCTGCTTTTTCGGGCCCGGAGGCAGCCCCGAGCCCGAGTATCGCCGAGCCAGTCTCGTGCTCTAGGTCCAGTATTCTCGTGGCATCCATCACGGATGATGCCAGAGAAAGTCCATCACGGAGGGGTCTAGCTCCGACTCCGAGGGACATGGAAGCAGATTTTGCTGGCATCACATCCCGACGCCACGTCGACGCGCCATTACTTTGCAGTTTTTGTGCTATTACTGGTTTTTGTTAACTAGAAGGTCATATTCCGCTAGAAGTCCATTACTAGTCCAGTAGAGCATCGTATTACTATCAATCATGTACTTGTGTGCGTCACGGAGGCCAAGCCTTTTTCCATCACGGCGAACACATCTCGTTGATGACCCAGAGCGAAAACTTCATCCAACCCCTATTAATATCATTTCACCGACACCGGGACAAGGCCGAGGTTTCAAAGAAGCGCCGAAGGAATACAATGGAGGCTCGGTAGGACCAGTAAGAGTGTAGGAATAACGAGGAAGAGTAAGAATGAACGTACCAGTCATGGGAATTCCCCAGTCGACTGCAAAGCGGTGCCTCCTCGGAGTGTCATCGTGGCAGTGCTATTCTTGAGTAACCGTGTGGTGACGATGAGAAAAGACAGTTATCTGACTCGGAGTTACAGCTAATGGCTGATCATGACAACAAACAGGAGCAATGATGAGAACAAGCAAGACGAAATGATGGGAACAACGACGGGATGATGATCGGGAATGAACCAGGGACTACTTTCATTATATGATTCACCGGAAACTTGGACAGGTTCATGCCCGCGATTCATACCAGAGTTGGCTCGAAACTTGACAGAATATCGGGCAAAGCTCCGTAATTTAGATATCTGGTCAACGACTCGGAGTGGTACAAAGAGTCGGATCGCCCAAGACTTGACTCCTCGGATATCAAGAAGTTGAACGTGAGCGCTGCTGAATATCAAGGCGGCGACAGTTGTATCAGGTCTCCGAATCTAGGGCGTGATTCCTAACGAACGAAAATAACCCTCGACGACTGCTTAATATGGTGACATTACGGAGGAATGATATCATGGATTCAGTTGTGGCCGCGCGTCGGCACGAATGTACCTATGTTGCTGAAGGATTCCTCCAGGAATCACGGATTGAAGTCTGTCAATGTTCTCCACTGAATTGGGACGGGTACAATAGGCACTAATCATAGACTTTATCAGGTGTAATGAGACTCCAGCAGCAAACCGGATGAAGCTGGTACAGATGAGACTGAAGCTCGATGGGGCATATATCCTCAATACGATTACATTTGCCCGTGAAGATAAACAAGATGGCTAAAGACTTAACAAAGACTTCCGGACTCAAACAAATTGCCTTGAGCCTCCGTAAGACTTTCTAAGTACTTCGAGATCACACAACGAACAACCATGGATGTTAGAATACAGAAATAGCGACCTCATAAATATCGCAACATACTGACCCCGATATGATGGCAAGACTCGGAAGGAAGGCAAGAAGAAACGCCACTTGTAATAGTAGCTTCCTGACACTGATCTCGCGATGCTACGCTGAGTCCAAGGCGTCCCGAATGCTCTGTCGGGGCGCTTGTTGCCTCAGACATTCCAAATGCTCTGTCGTGTTGCCAGGCCCGTCCCTGGATTCATTACCGTGCTCCTCGGGTTCAGCGACATGTACTGTAAATATGTATCACAGCGCTCAACGGCGCGCTCATAAAGAGCGCTCACGAGATTACTAAGCCCGTCACGTAACAGATTAGTATTTCACAGCTACAGATTGCGCCTTGGTTGAAGCTCTCAGAGATCGACAGGAAGAAATAAGTATATTCATACCTATGGTATCGTATCCGACAGTATCCCCATGGATGAGGGAAAGCCATGGCTTAGCCTTCGCCTGTGTCTTCTTGAGTCAGAGTGTTCATGTCAGTACTGGTGAAAAGGAGGAGCCACGACCGCAGTTTTACTCCATATCTTGGTTCAGCCGTAGTCAGGGAGGAATCAAGATGCCTGGACAAGAAACGCGCCTTGAATTTCCGCAAGCAGGACAAACCGATACAAATTCTGCGAAGCATGTGCCACCGGCACAGGCCTTCCAGATATAGCCAATAATCCTTGAAAAAATCCCTCACAATTATCTCGGTCCGTGGTCAGCCCGTTGTCGGATCAACCAATTGGAGAGCATCAAACCAGATCACATCAAGAACAGGACATATCAAGACATACGGACCCGAATTCCCGACACCAACTAAGTACCAACGTAAAGGCTATGCACTTGGCGTGTATTTCTCAAAGAACATGGGGCCATTATGAGTGCTCTTTGAAGATCGCAAAGAAAGACATACGAGTGTCATTAGGCAAAGTAAACTCCAAGGTCTACAGTAGTCATTGGCGAAAATCGTGAGGCTAGGATCTTGATAGCTTGTGCAAGCGAAACATAGGCGAGTGTAGGCGAGCATCTACATACTCGAACCACGAGTCCACGACTAAGTATCGGGTCGATCGGGCGCGCTAGCTACTCGTTAGGATAAGCTCCGATGAACCCACTTTGATCCGTTCACCACATGGTCGACATCAGAAATCATCTCGACAGAGACCAAGAGAGACTAGGCTGGGATAGTTCCTGATAGTTCCACAATGATTCGCACAATGCTATGGGCTCGAGGATCAATAATGATCGCTAACGAAACCAGTGAAAGACTCAATGACTTCAATACAAACTGCAGGATTCTAGAAGAGACTCGTCACAGGCAACTAGATATCATTCAAAAGATCGGCCGAAAAGCACACTATAAAGTTCCACGATATATCATCCCTGGATTCGTCAGCAGACGTGGGATGTGAGCAGCTATATAGCTCAGCTGTTGATTTCAGCAGACCCAGGCCATGATCGCCGTTACGTTCACGGCCGACTTGTGCTTTACTGTAGTGTTCTGACCAAGTGTTCAATAACGTGTAACAGACCTTCGTGAACTGAACAAATCCGAAACATGTAATGCGTAACATAGGCCGATGAAGAGTGTTATATCCGAGACTTTTCCAGGTCCAAATTTTCGATTTTTCGGCTCGGTTGCAACAGATTTAGGTATGTTGTAATGACAGCATGCTGGAAGCTTGATATCACAGAAATCATGGATGCTGAGCGTTGGAGGTGGTAGAATTTAAGTGCAGCTGACAGGAATAGCAAAGTCCAGTTTTGCAGCCGATTTCTGGGCGGCTGTCTGTCCTTCCTGCTTGGTTCGTCGCCGTTCTGCATGATGTAATACGTGGGAATGAGAAAGAATGCGACACATATTAATTGATAGCCAAGGATTGTGCTATATGGAGAACGAACACCTGAAATTTTGTGAACACTTGCCTACACTTGCCTAGTCTGTAACGGTAACATCGGAGTTTGAACTGGTCCGCCAATGTTTATAATGTACATAACGTGTAACATGATCACAGTTGCGATCATGTCATTCAAAACGTGTGATGTCAGCTCCTCGGACAACCCGTCTGTCGTATAAGTACCCCCGGTTCTTACAGCTCTCTTTGACTCACACGTACAATGGCTCAACCTCAAGGTTTATAAACCTTGCTTTCTGTATCGTGAAACTGATCAATTTCTCATATCTAGAACCCCCCAGGAGCTTTGGAGTTCTTCTATTCCCAGGATTTCAAGCGTTAGACGCTTTCGGTTCTCTCGATATTCTCAATGTTCTATCCGAGAGAACGTCTCTCAGCCTGGCCATGATATCATCCTCCTTGGACCCAGTGTCCACTACCCCGCCAGGGACGATCTCTCCCACATTTGGCCAATCAGTCGTCCCGACACATACTTTCACCACTTGTCCCGCCCTTGATGTCCTGATAATCCCAGGCGGCGTCGGGACCAAAGGCCCCAATATCCAATCCACCATTGATTTCGTGAAAACTGCAAACCCGAAGTACATTTTCACCATTTGTACGGGCGCGGTCATAGCTGCAAGCGCAGGAGTCTTGGACGGGAAACGGGCTACGTCGAATAAGAGTTTGTGGTCCAGAATACTTGGATTCACAGAAGTCCATTGGGTCTCTCATGCTCGTTGGGTCGTTGATGGGAATGTCTGGACATCATCTGGAGTTACTGCAGGAATGGACGCGATGCTGGCTTTCGTCGAAGAGTTTTATGGCGCTGAAGCGGCCGAGCACGTCACTAATGAGCTGGAGTATGAGAGACATCGTGACCCGAGTTGGGATCCATTTGCTGCGCTTTACAACTTGGAGTGATCCAATCCATTGCTGAGTTGTGTAGAATGTTCAACTCAATGACCATTGAAATTTGAATGTCGGCCAGAATTCTGCTTCTGGACGATGGTTAAATATTTCAAGATCCTGCGTGAGCAAGTACTTGCCCTATTCTTGGATAATTCCAAAAATGAATTGTTGGCGCTCGCCCTTTCAATTGTAGAAGAATACTTGTACATAGCAGTTCCCAACGGCATAGTTCGTATACCACGCCGGCCTCATCATGTGATGCCGGATCAAGTATTTAAATCGCAATTTTCTTCTTCGGCCGACATATTTTCGCTTCTTGTCATCATCTCGTCGTCGCTTTTTTCGTCGTCTTCATATCATCTTCCGCCCCTTGCAAGGCTCGCTCCACACAGGGCTTTCATGTCTTCATTTGCGAGTCCCTCTTGACATTAGCCCCATTCCCTATCCCAAAGACCTCTCGATAGCGAGGGATTGGCGGCTCCACATCATTTCATTGTTCCTCGACGATTCTCTTGCGCTCGAGTTCATTCGTGCTCTATCTTCTTCGTCTTTCTTCGTTGGAATGGACCAGCTATTGGATCTTCTCCTATATTCAGGGTATCCTTTCTGGTGCTCTGCTTTCACAGGCTGCTCTCTGCATCCTGTTGAATCTTCACGGCGACATCAAGTCATGATGCCGCCCGCTTGGCTGTGATGACGACTCGGATTTCTTCTGGTCGAATACTCCTACCTCGCTCGAGCGGGTCGGCCGAGGGCCGACCTTGCTGCATTGTGTTCACGGTTTTCCGCGAACTAAAATTTGAACGTTACGGATTGGGATTGGTGGTCGGATTCGGGGTCGGAGGCTTTGGCTTTCCTTCTCTGAGGTATTCCTTCGGGGATGCGAGTTTGTCCAACCCGCGATGGCGAAGCCGTGGCATAGGGGTGCCTTCGAAAGGCCACCAGTCCACGATGATTGATCACCCCGGTGGCGAGGCAGAGTTCTCACCATGAAGCCGGGTTTGTATACGTTTCTCATCGATTCGGGAGGAACAACTACCTGGGGCAGGAAACCGCTGAAATGACGCCGAGGAGAATCGGTTCTCTTTCGTCGTCAGACTCGTCCTTCGGGACGCCGTGACTATTTCTGGTCTCAAGTCTCATGTTTTTCTGAAGATCCCCCTCCTAGCCTCCCGGACAACCCAAGAGGGTTGTCAAGGTCATTGTTGTCGTGTTGACTTCAATGATTCGATATACGACTGTTTCTAACAGTCGTGAATGGCATCTCTCGCGAGCTCTGCTTCGATGGCCACCTGACTCGTTGTGGTTCACGATTAGGGTGGTTCATCTCGATATCTGTCTTTGACGATACCGATATCTCGCCGTCGACTCTCTTTTTTGGTCGACGGAACCATGTCAGCTTGCCGGAACCTTCTTGGTCCTGGACTCTTGGTGACATCAGCGTCAGCTGGAATGATCTTGTTTTGTCAAGCCTGCATCGACAGTCGTGGACTTCGCCGCTTCTACGTTGTCGGGGCTTAATTTTTTGCATTTTTGCTCTCTTCGGAGAGTTTTCTGTCGCTCTTGATTTCCTGGTCGAGGTATGTCATCCCTTTTTCTCCGCATCCTTGTTGACGGATTGTAGGGTCTTCCCCGCTATTGACATTGATTTCGTTGCCTGGTGAGTCTGCTCATTTCTCTTGAACCGTCTGTAGTGCAACGTTGTGTAAATTTATCAAATATGATATGTTTCAGATTGTAGCGGCCCGTTATCTTCCCACTTTTTGATTAGATAACAGATATTGGTTCTATCTTATCATTCGGTCTTATCTGCTTCTTATTTTCGGCAAAACATCGTCGACTTGTTCAGTTGTGACGTGTACAATCCTCCTTGTTAGCGCCCTTCATGATGAGCCGCCTGGTGATACGCGAAACAGATGAATCGGGGGTCTTTCAGCAAACCATTTTCTGTCAGGAGGGTAGGGTAAAGACTCGATCGAGGGGTGCTGCTCGTATGGACATCGCACAGGTTTTCTGCAAAGTCTTTCTTCCTATCGGTTTTCCAGAAAGTGTATCTCCAGGTGAGGCCTTCTGTCTGGCTAAATGTCTCTGACTTCAACAAATTCCTGCAGATTATCTGAGGTCCCGCTTTGCTATCTGTCTGAATCGGGCTGCTAATTTCAATCAGATATCAAATTTTGAATGCCTCTCAGGCATTTTCTATCGCACTGGCTGGTATGATATCTTCACGAGCAATTATGCAAGGTACATCAAGATTCTCCACTGTCGCGCGAATGCCTGATATTGTGACGCTAGCCTTTGGTGTGGGAGACGCATCTGCTTCTGCAACAAATGCGATGCTCCTGCTTGTTTCGCAGGACTTCTGTAATCGGCTCACTGGTGCGGAATTCTGTTTATGATGATATTACAACCTATTAATCGTCAGTTTAGCTGTCATCGGGGCATATTACATCGGGTCTTCACTATCCTCTGAAGCCAAAAGATATCGTTTCTTCGCAGATGTGATCTATGACACTTCGATTGTTCTGGATGCCATGTCTCCATTCCTTCTTGTCGCTCCATGGCTTCGAATTGTGGCGCTTTGCATCAGCGGTTCCCTTCGTGCCATTTCTGGCATCGCGACATGGGGTTCCAGGGCCGCTATTAACCTGCATTTCGCGACTTCGGTTACAAGTTCGACTACTTCAACTACGGGAGATGTTGGAGACATCAATGCTAAAGAAACCAGCATGGAAGGAGTTTTTTCCCTTTTGGGTATGCTAGTTCGTGCAATCTTGCCTGTGAAAAGCTGGGACTTGATGACAGCTTTGTAGGTCGGGATCGTGGTCGTACCGACATCCTCGAGATGGGCATACATCGCCTTATTCGTGCTGCTGGGTATCCATTTGACGATATCTTATGCGGCGGTTCGCGGTTTGGAGCTTCGGAGTCTTAATCGACAAAGAGCTAGTCTTGTTTGGTCCAGGTATCGTGCGAGCGAATTCGTACCTCCGTCACATTGTGTGAAGGAGCGGTTGTTTGTAGGACCTGGGGCGCTTTTTGACGAGAATGGGGCGATCGTGGGGTACTGCACTTTGGGAGGGTCGCTGCCAGACAGCTTGATCTCGAAACCACTTGTCGAGCGGCTGTTGGAAATATTCAGAAACGAGAAGTACATCCTCTGGCCTCTGGACGACATGCATTTTCATGTATGTTTTATGCTGGGGTACTCCTCGAAGGACGAGCTGAGAGCATGGATTCACGCGACAGAGATGGCACGACTGGGATATCGGGAGAGGGTGAAGGATTATCAGAAAGGATCTTCCGGCAAGGATGGCCTGAGATATGCGAGCAAGGCGAAGGATCATGTTCAGGATCTCTTCAACCTCATCATCCAATCTCACTCGAATCTGTGTCTTGGATACAGTGATTTTATTCTTAAACTCCAGGACTCTGGATGGGATCATCGGGATGGAATCAAGTTGGTCCAGGGACGGCCAAAAGCCTTGTCAATGGGAGTTGAGGTGGACGATCGATGGTATTGCGGTGAATGATGAGACGTCAACGAGTGTCTTTGTTCAAGAAATATCCCTCAACACCGACTCGGCGAACCAATGTCAAATTACTCATGGGACTTCCACATCGTCGATAGGTGTCGATGTCGTTGAACCTCATTAACAATTGAGATAATTGGCGCGCATGATCCCGCGGTATGCTCTCTGTCGAAGGTTCGGCATCTCTCGTTGTGATAATTGAAAATATAGACTGTGAGTATAAGCTCAACGATCTTAGTTTGTCGGGTCCATCTATCATCCCCCGTGAACTCAGCCTCCATGTCAGTCAACTGCCCAAAGTTCCTCTTGCCGTAAGCATTCATTTGGATTTCCAGTGGCTCGTCACCAACTGTATTCTAGCGACCCAGAACTCAACATTGTCTGTCGAACTTTTTCAGAACGTCGTCGGCGAGAACTGGGATGATATTCCTACGTTACATAATATCACGCTCGTCTCCAGGAAAATGAGGTACATAGCTCTGTATCACCTCTTCCATCGCATCAAGCCGGTCACTGATGTCAATGTCCGGATGTGCAACGAGATTACTCTCAGAACACCAATGTTGATATCCAGGTCGGTCGGGTCTACTGTGACATTCATCATTGGCGTGATAAGGCTGGGGGATCCATTGAATCCACCCACTGCGGGCCTCATCTCGTTCTGTTGGATGACATGGGTGAATGTGACATAGGGGTCGATAGCGACGGTATATTAGATCGGAGTTTAGTACCATGTGATTAAGCATTCTTGTCCTTAACGATGACATTGTCCCGCCTTCCTTGTCCCGCCTTCCTTGCTCCCCGTCAATATGAGCTCATGCCGTTCAACAAGTTCCCTGTCCAAGGAATCTTCTGGGATAAGTACACCCGTCTGGGACACACCACTGACAACCGATCTAGGGTCGTTTATTACATTCACCTTAGCAAACCAACATCTCTCTACTCTTGAATCTCACTGGGCTTACATTGCATGCCATGTTCTGGAACACCCAATGAATTCGTGAAGTTCTTGGAGTCTGCAAACGTAGAAGGTTCTAAAACTGGACAGTGTTCGACTGTTTCTCGTCGATGGGACAGTGCACAGTGCACCTATCCCTTGTGCCCTTGATCGTCTCACAGAGGCAACCTTCGTCGATTGCAACCTCCCAGTACTCCGAGTCTGGCTCCCTCTCCCGCTTCACCAGTCCGATTTCCCCCAGCTGAAAAGCCTCGGATTCATGGAGACTGACTCGTCTCAAACTAGCTTGGAGGTGCTTAGCTTCATCGTGAGTCTCGCGGCCTCTGCCCTCGAAAAGCTTTACGTGGATATACACTCGCCTGTCGGTACGTACAGCCTCGTATTCACTAGCCTCTTCATTGACTCTTTTTCTTTAGTTTCAATCAGCACCTTTCTGGAAACGCGCTTCGATTCACTGCGTTCCCTCACTTTCGAGATTTCAATACAGTATCTCACACGTGGCCTTTTCGCATATATATTTCCGTATACTCCTAATCTCGAGGAGATTGTCTGGATTTCTCATGTCACCCAATCAGACCTCGATGATGCTGGAAGACGAGGAGTATGCAGATCTGTTTTCAGAAAAACTAAAGAGGACCCTTCCATCTCTTCAGCGAGTTCTAGTGAACTTCTGCGACATCTGTGCCGAGGGTTTGGATCGAATTTCCACAGTGGAGAAGCTGGAATTCAGCTGCAATATCGTTGATACCATTGAAACGTTTGTATTCATACAGTGGGGTAAGTCCACCATGTTTCCAGTTTTGGATCGTCTCTCACTTGGCGTTCTTCGTAGATCAAGAGGCGGAACATAATTTGTGTGAATATTTGCAGGATCCCGCGAAATTTCCGGACTTTGTGCCACTTGATTCGGACTCGGAGTCGGAATCAGAACACGAGACCCCTGAAACTTATAGAGGGAAGAGACAAGACAGGCAATGGAGGCAATGGAGAATTGTCAAAGCTATCTTTGGAGCCGCATCAGAGAGCAAGTAGATGGATGGATATTCATTGTCTTATTTAATTCACAACGTCAAAATTTACACTTGAAAGTTCCGGACTTTATCAGCGGATTCCCGAGTCCTCCCGCCATTGAACTCTTTCGGTAACTTCCCGACTGATGCAGCCCAACGTAGAGACTAAACAGGGAATGAATGGCCATCCTGACTGTTTGGCGCATCCCACAAATGCCCGTGCTTTTTTGCGACTTTGAATGCGAATTCGAAATGATTCGAAAAGATTACTGATTTTCCCATCACTGAAAATCATTTTCCGGCCGATGAGGATGCGAGAACCATTTTTTGGGTACAATTGTGTATTTCCGGTACAAAGGAAAGTCGGCAGCGCGAGGTGCAACTGTGACTTTCCAATTTGGTCAAAGGTCTTCAGTCTCAAAGACAACACATTGCACTTCTTTTGTTCAACCTCTGATCATGAGAGGCAACCTAAACACTCTCCACCAGCTCGGGACGAAATCATAAAAAATCCCAGCTTGAAGAAACTGACATATGTAAGATGATAATATCTATCATTGTAGTCTCTCATAGCCAGACTCTAGTACAGGTGACAGATATACTATAATTGACACGCAGAGCCAGTCATTAGTCTTGCGCCACAATGTCATATTAGTTTACAGTGCAGAGAAACCAGTCTGGGAGGCCAAGAAGTATTGAAAAGTGTGCAGATATTTTTCAGCATGGATAGAAGCTTTGATATTAATCAGCCCAGTACCAGTCAACTGGGAGAAGCCTTCTATGGCATTTTGGACAACGGAATTTAGCATCCAGTTCGTATCATCCAAAGGGCCAGTGATTCAATTATATCAATGGAGCATACCATGAACGACAGAAGGATTAAAAGATGTATAGACCACCAGCGTGTAGGATATCATCATACAAGCCTCGTAACGACCATGAGACGGAAACCACGTTATAAATCAGAAATAAAATCTGATTGGACATTCCACAAGACCCGACACATCATGACGCTCATGCAACAATCAATCAGAGATGAATGATGTTCATTACACTATTCAGCGTGAGAAACGAAAAATGCGCCACACATCGGATACTTTACACAGTCTTCACAAAGATGAGGCTTACTCTAGCAGAAGTTACAAGATTCTGGACTTGAATTGACAACATATACCACGGAAAAATTGATGAAAGTGAGAAGGTTCAAAAGTTTGAAAATGCAAGAGTGACTGGTATATTCCCTGGCTTGCCCTTTGTACAACTGCACAGAGCTTGTTGGAACTCGAAAAAGCAGAGACACCTCACTCAGACCTGTACTGGACTGTTGGCACTCTGTTACAGACCCGTTCAGGAGATTTTCTGTCACTGGAACAGAATGGATCGGTCTGTTGATGCAAATGTGACCTGGTTTCTAATTTCTAGTTACTTCCATCAATCACAGTCTATCTGCTTTTCTGAGTCCTCAACCAACAATTGAGCTTTACATTTTCTGTTTTCTACCATAAGTATCTTGCCATGAAAAATAAGGTCATACTTTGCCAGTCCAAATCTCCTCAGCTGGAGAATCTCAAATTCACGGAGAGCGAGACATCAGCAACAGGCTTGGAGGTGTTCAATTCTATCATGAATCTTGTGGCCAAGACCCTCCAAGTGCTCTATGTGGATATAAATATGCCTTTTGGTATGTGCAGCCTCGTATCCACTCACCTCTTCAAGTTGATTGACTCTCCTGTAGTATCGATCTGCACCTTTCCAAACTCTACAAAATATATTTTGGCCAACTGCCATCATTTTTGAAAACAGCAATAAACATTGCCAATGAGCTCTGACACATTGAAAGGTCCAAACTCACTAAAATTGTACTTACTACCTATGGCATGACTAAACTGCTCAGATCCATTGGGCTATCTATCCTATGATTTATTGCCAGTCGCAAAATAGTTCATGCTGGGTCACATTCTGACTTTTTTGGATTTATCTCAAGTAGCAAATTGTTGATAACTCAACAACAGCTGTAGCTATGAACATGATTTTTATATTAGCTGACATGTTTTTACTGGGCTACCACATCCCATGATTACATTACTTCTGTGATAAAACAAAATTCTGCCATATTGAGGAACTTGTCTGTTTTGCGGCCAGAACATGATTTCCGGGCTACCCTGGCCTTGTTTGGATTATTTAAAACCACCAGGTGGGTCAGATAAGTTGTAAATAGAGCGCCCCATCAAAAATTTCAAGAATTTTGTATGGCTGCTATGTGATGCTTGATTTTGGAAATTGGCAGCCATTGTGCCAACATGATAAAAGTGGTGTCAAGCAGAATCCATTCAAATTTTGCTGGTGCGCTCTGCTGACAATCTATCTGACCCACCTAGTGATTTCAGGTAATTTTTTGGGGGCCTCATTGGCCCGTAAATCAAGATCTAGTGGTGAACCAGCCAAATTCAGAAAGACAGAAGAACTAGATTTTTTGAAAATCTCCTTATGGGGTGCTGTAGCTCTGTTAAAAAGACACCAATTTATTTAAAAATCACATTTCTAATGTGCCCTTGTCATCAAGATATGGATGATCTACAAAATCTCAAAAAAAGTCACAATAGGGTTGTTCATGGTAGCTGATTATTGGTTGATTATTGGTCCAATTAATTGTCAATTATTGCTGTTTTGGCTGTAAAGTGCATCATTAATCAGAAAATAATTGGTCCAATAGTTGCTACTGTGAAACCCCTAATGTGATCTGGTGCAGATTATTTTGCAAATGGCAATAAAGCAATGAAAAAGAAAAATTTGGAGCTGATTCTGATCTTTCAGTGGGGCTGTCAATGCAAATGGAGTCTTTGAAATAGAGCATCACATGATTCCCCAAGACTCACGGATATCTGTAAATACATTCATGGGAAAATCCGTGAGTTTTCAATATTTGCAAGTACAAACCTTGCTCAAGTATAAACTCATCCAAGTACGAGTTTAGCATCTCTACATTTCTCAAAAGCTCAGATACTCATGTGAGTATTCAAGAAAATATTTGTATGAGTATTTACACAAATTGCTTGTAGACCATGCTTGCGGTGTTCACCAATTCCGAGTCTGTTGGAATGTGGATATCTTGCGCTGATGGCTTTCTGAGGTATTTTTCTTTTGTTTGTCTGTTCTCGCTAGGCCTTATAAGTCATTCAGGCTGCTATTGTGTCCACTGTTCCATCCATTGCTCCTGCTGTTCATGTCAATGTCAATGCCGATGATGATGCGACTGAAAATGAGATGTCCTCTTTGGCCGATGCCTGGGACTCTGACGATGGTGGCGAACCTTATATGTCTGACAGTGACTCTGAGAGTGATGATGGCATGCCACCATTGATTGATAGCTCAGATTCGGACTCTGGATATGGTTCAGACTAATTTTATCATTATATTTGTAAATACTTGCAGATATCTGTACAAATACTCATGACTACTTATGGATATTTTATACTCATGGATATTCTCCATACTCACAGATATACTATTTACGAGTACGAATCACTTGCTGATGAATACCCTAACGAGTACAAATATGATTTTTTTGACTCAGAAACTCACGAGTGGGAATTGTGCAATGCTCTACTTTGAAACAGATCTATAAAGATCTCTAACTAATAATCCAAATACACACTAACTCTCTTTTAACACCCTAAGTAATTCAGGCAGCTATTAGGAAAGAGAAAGCCTTTCAACAAAGTTGTAAGGTTTCAATTGTGCACTACTGGTCTCTTGCAGACAGAAACTTAGCTTAGTTCACTTTGACGGTGAACCTTGCATGGTTTTTGTAATGGCTTTAATTCACAAGGAATATAAAAGAGGGATGGTTGCAGGGCTACTGCTTCAATGTGTTGTCAGGTTACGACTTCACTGGGTGCATAGCTACTGCTTCAATGGGTGTCAGGCTACGACTTCAATATGTCTTTTCAGATGAACACAATTTTATTGCACCTTGGAGCACCATGTCCTTGTGTACACACTAGCACTATCACTGGGTTTGTACCTCAGATCACCACGTCCTCATATACCACAATAAAATGAGATAAAATGTTCCACTCAGACTCTGCTTGTGGGCTGAGCTTTGTGGGGTACAATTCACTGGCCACTAAAGATACAAATGTTCTAGTTTTATAGTACTTCTACATTATTTCCAAGTCTGCTGGGTTGATAATATAAGTCCTGTTTGGGCCCTCACCATATGCAAGGCTTCCCTTTCAGGAACAGCTCAGTCATCTGCCAAGATTAGGTTTTCCCTATCAGGCTCGCTTGTATGTTCATGCTTTGTAGCTCTTCCCAATCAGGCCAATGCCTAGTCATTCTCATCCTAATCCATCTACCTTGGGTAAAGCTGATTCATTGCTGATTCTAGGCTTTACTCATGGTAGCACACTGCTTTCCTTGCACTCAACTCTACTTGCATAGCACTGGCTCAAATCTGTATTATAACAATTATTCATTTCTTTATCCATGCTGAGACTTCTATATGAAACAGTGTTTTTATACTGTCTGGCTTTCACCAAGTCACTTGATCACATGTGGACATGTTGTTGTTTGTTGTTTTGGCTCCTTGACTCTGCGTGTTCCTTTGAGGTTCACTTGCAGAGTAAGTTACCAAGTTTCTTGAGCATTGAGTCTCTATCCTATGTTTCAACCGAGTAGTGCAGCCTGCTTACAGACAGTTTACTAGCAGAACCACTGCATTTTTGTTACATTTCCCTTTGAGTATTCAAGCAAAGCACTGTTCAAGCACTGTTGCTGGATCCTACTAGGTGCTTGTTTCATGATCGGCACTGGCACTGGTACTCTTCTAGACAAGTTGGAACTCCTTTCTAGGCAAATAGTGTCCCATTTGTAATCAGGAAAGACAGTCATATTTACTAGATACATCAGGAAAAAGCACAAAAGCGGTAGCCACTTGGCTAAATACAGAGCATGTCATATGCATCATATCATCAAGCATAGCTTTGTAGCTCAATGTAGTCAACGTGAGCACTGTAGCTGTGACTAATTGGTTCATATGCATCTATATGGCTGGTTGATGAAATGTATGTCTCACTGAGCTATGATTCTCACTGAAATGAGTACACAACACACTGTGTCAGCAACTCTGGTGGACAAGCTCCAGGAAGGTTCACCCAAAATGCATAAATAAGTATGAAATCTTCGGAAAATAGTGAGACTCACTATTCAAATGCTTTGCAGGACGTGTGCGCAGGCATAGCAAAGGACCGCCTGGCAATAATGCGATCAACGCTTAACCAGAAATCAGGTGGGCTGCTCTGCTTTGAGCGCTGATTGATTGTCGTCAAGTGCAATCAGCCTGCCCTGAAGTTCATATGTATGTTGGTTTCACCATTTGATGGAATTTCAAAGTCAGCCCGCTGTCTTTCCTTCTTTCCCCCACCATCTATCACCAGCGTCTGTCCACAGCAAAGCCACCTGCCCTTTTCCTTCTTCATCAGACTGTTTTGTTGATCCGCATGTGGATTCTGGTCCAGCTACGAGTATGTGTGCTCAAGCTGTCGCATGTTTTATCATTCCTTTTCTTGCCCTTTATCTCAGTCTACACCCGGTCAACGAGAAGTGATTCAGTCTCCTGGTATGTCCCATGTGCCATTTAAAAGTCTTCTGTTCACAGTTCTTGTCAGCACATCCTTCAAGAGCACTCTTTAATTCGGGGTATCTATGATCGTCGTACAGTGAATAGCAGACGGTTGCAAGGGTTTCCACATTGTGGTTAGTTCCTTCTTTGTTTGCGTTCTTCATATTGATTGTGTTTCCAGATTCCCAGTCTTTCCTGGATTGTTTGGAGAATTCTGTTTTCCTGTTACCTTCCCTGCTCCATCTATACCCTATCACTGCCATGTCGTTATTCATGTATTCCTATTCCCTCAATTCATTTTGTTTCATGTTCACTATAATCTGGCTACTGTATGCAAATGATTCATTGAGCGGCCCATTGACTGATGAATCCACAACTAAGGAGGTCTACTTCGACTACATTCGCTATAACAGCTATGCAACTCCAGTGCTACAGCAAGATATAGGGCAGTACATTTATTCCATGGGTGACTATATTGAGCTATAAATCAGGGGGTAAACTACAGCACTACAGGAGGTATGTCAGCTACAGTCTGCTCTGTCTCTGTTGATCTTTTTGTAGAACATTTCCAACCCTATTACCGAGGTCAATATAATGTGAATTGAGCATACTACAATTTATTCTTTTGTGGTATCAAACTTTTGATCAAATGATACTGCACCTTAGGTACTGTAATTGGGTAGTCAAAAAAAATTTACAGTAACACCCAACAGCTCCGAAATTCATCACATGGTTTCTGACGTCCTGGGTCCGCCCATCGAGCTCTTTGAGATAACTGCTGACACAGCCTGACACGGCACTAAAGAGGGGATATGCTCACTCTGAAGTTGTCCGAGCCCTTCTACATGGAATGGTCAGGGTCAGAATTATTGGTTTTCTAGCCAAGCTATGTAGCTAGAATGACAATGCCATGTACTTTGACGGCACCTGTCTAGGCAACAATTGTTGTTGTTACTGCGGCCAGGTTGCCGAAATGTCAAAAGATATCTATGTCTTTGCCACTGACATCTATAAGACTGTTATCATCCCAATGCTTCGGAGCCGGAACGGTCTTTAGCACGCCCGCCTGAGACTCCCTGGCTCGGGGGACCCCCCGAGCTTGTGGTAGGGGAGGGGAGTGAGCAGCGGTACTTACTCTTTCAGGAATGTTGGAGGGACCTGATTTTAACAGAAACTTTATTTATAATTATTCATTTCAAAAAGAAGAGAAGAAAGCTATGTAGCAGAATGTTTGAAAAATGACTTGTTTATTATTTAGTGGAGTTTGCCGAAGATGAACAGGTTTGGTCAGCACATGACTTATTTCCAAATGGGGAAGCATGTGGACGGGCGAAAAACTCCTATCTGCCAAATGCCGGTGCCTGTCAACAACTCTGAAGTTCTCAACCGTCCATATAGCACGTGAACAGCGCACTCTTGTCACCTGGGTTTCCTGACAAACATTTAGTTACATATTGTCTTTCAGGGTGGAAGTGGAAGACTGCCTCAAGACTGTCGATTTGCTGTCGATGCTGTGATTGAATCTAGGATTCCGGGTGTCAGATGCTCGCTCATCCACGCTTGGCTGGTGGCATGGAATTAGCGCTGCAGCATGGACAACAGGCTCAATTTGATAGTAGTGTGTATTCATTATATTCTTATTACAACATTCCAGTTCTTGGGTGATATGTAGCGCGGCTACTCAAACGTGGTGCATATACTTATATTTGAGGCGACAGTGAACTGCTACATTATTGAGTTGAATCTGGTACTAGTAATGATCTTCCATGAGGACTCATATCTGCCGCCGGGACAGACAGCCTTTATTCCACTGGTCGAGATGATTGTATAAGTATTTGAGTCCCCCACCAACCGACTTGTTGCTCAATGGATGACGAGTCAAATTCCGGTCATCTTTAATCTGTCCAGCTCCCGTTGTGAAGCGGGAAAACAGCGCTGAACTCCAGACCCTGCCTGTTGCTTTTTGGATCACACTTCGCGCACTCTCTAACAGCAGCCAAAAAAAAATTGGGTTCTGATGAGGCTTGACTGAATTTTTGATGTGCTTCGCTGTCAGCAATGCATGAGGGTTTCTTTGAGTCCGATCTGTCGTAAGAATTGAATGCACAGAACCCGGTTTTGGACTGATGCCAGTTAATTTCCGTACCAAAAGAATTACATATTGTATTATTGAGGTTTGAAAAAGAATGATGATTTTCAGATTTGAGCTTGTTTTGGAACCGACTTGACAACTCTTTGACAACCAATTCCTGAGTCTCGCTGCCGGGATCAAGAAGTATGTCGGTTTTAACAGCAGTGGACACTGAATGAAACTCGATACGGCATACCTGCGGGTTTTTACGACTTGGTTGGTGAGAAAAATCTGACTGTGGGATCGACAAGCCAACGAAGGAAAAATAAATGAATTGATGGCCCATTGTCCCATAAGCGGTGGTCGAGTCAACAAACAGGTCCTGTCAAAGAAAAGGAACTGGAGCGAATTTGGTCGACCAAGAGGCCACATATACTTGCAGACTGGTCTTGGAGGCGCTTTAACTTTAGCCAGGACACATATGTCTGCCGTCTGGCCTCTAATGGTTTGGTTTGGTTCTAGTTCGTCCTAGTTAGTTGATGCTTCGCTGTCATGACCGTTTACATTAAATGATCTAGATCTGCCCAGATCGAATCTTACCGCCTGCAGCTGGGAAACAAGTCCGCATTAGGCAGATATAAGAAGGCTCGAAATCTTCCAGGTCCTTACTCCCTCCACCACCAGTAGCAACCAAATTATCATGGACGTTGAATGGTGTCTGGTTTGCGAACGTCACCTGGTAAAGCCTCTTGTCACCTTTCCATTCCTTGCTCATCGTTCTGGTCAGGATTCTCCAGGACCATTCTGCTCCAAGCAGTGTGGTGAATCCAAGCCCACAATTTCCATTTTGGATACAGAATTATCCATCTCAGACGATGACAATGACCAGGAAATTCGACTGCTGCACGACGTTCAGCGAGCCTCATGGCGAGCCAAAGATGATATTTGCGGTTGGGTTGCTGATATCCCAGTCAGCTCTGCTGCTGAAGCACCTAGTTCTGCCGACTTTAACACTGCAGCATCTTATTCCATCCCAGCTTTGTTGAAGGAGAAGCCATTAATGCCTTCCCTCTGCATGTGCATACCCGACCACAACAAACCTTCTCAGGCTTCCAAGCGTGTCATGTCACCGCAGCAGTACATTTCCGCCATTTCTAGCTCAATTTCCAACAGAGGCTCGGTCATTAATTCTCCAGCAACAGAATCTTCAGTCGAGACTCCGTCCGACCCAATTCAGATTCCGAGCCCTCCCAAGCCGTCCATCCTTGGCACCCTCACATCTCACGTTCGTTCATGGGTCGGGTCCCCTCTATCACGCAAAGTCTCCCCTCCAGCTACTTCCCAGGCTTCGCAAAAGCCGTTTGCAGTATTCGCCAAATGTCACGAACCTCTCAAAGGTATCCAAATCTCTCTAGAAGAGGAAGATTTCTCCTCTGATTCTTCCGCTATCGACCTGAACAAGGTCTGGTGGGAGGCTTCACCATCACATTCTCTTTCCCGATCTCATGTTGCCAATATTGCCATCCAAAAGCCTCGGACAGAGCATCGTACACGCGCTGTTGGTACTGCAATAGCTCCAGCATTGCGACCGAGAGATGATCATCCGGCATATAGATCTCGAGGCAGAAAAAACCTCGAAATTCATTGCATAAACCGAAGTTGCGAGACCTCATTTTCGACTATCATAGAATTTCCTCGACGACCTTGAACAAACTGCAGAAGGATCAGGGAATACACGACAAAAAGACCTCTATTATGATCTCCCACTGGTTTTGATTTCTGTATCTTGCATTTATATACATCTGCCTGTCTTTCATTCGACCAACCCTTCATCCTTCATTTTTTGCTCGCATAAACTAGACTCCACACTCCTGTACGATATAGGTTCTGTGCCAAGTGTTGTATGAATCATTCTCTTGAAACCCCAGATCATGGGCATTGCTCCGACACTTTGGTGGCTGAACTGTGCTTCGAAGTTTTCTCACTGCAACGTTTTCCCTGAATTCGAAGAGAAGCGAACCGAAATAGCTGCCGTGGACCGACTGTACGGCCTCCTATCTCCAACAAATCCTGGGGTTCTGCCAAATGACTTCAGTCCAGAGAGAGTCTTGGTCTGTACCTGAGACCAAGACAAAGCTTGACCTCTGTGAAATTTCCTTATGGACCAGACTGATATATTTCTGTGAGTCTCGAGGCTTGCACGCATAATGGCAGTTCTTGGCTGGTACATGCCGCAAACTGCAAGTGATGTCGGCGGAGAGAGAAAATCTGGAACATAGATCCAAGGCTATTGTTAGTTTTTTCTCCAACAGAGTTTTCGGCTGCGCCACATGATGATGAGTCGCCTAGGAGACTTGTCAACTGAAAGTCGAAAAAAAAGTTCTTCCTTGTGATAGATTAATTAAAATTCGAGAGGTTCAGGCGACATTAGACCTCAGGAATCAAAGTCATGCGACTCCTGTCGCTACCGCGAGCGTGGCCTCCACAAGACCAATTAGACAGAGCCGCAATAGACGCAAGAACCAGAAACGAGCGATTGTCTGGACGAACAATCACCGCACTAGAAGCTAACCGGATCGAGCCAGCTAATCTCAAATTGCCACCGACTCGGGCCCGTCGGTTCCCGTGTCGCGAAGAGCTCTCAGGAAGTTTAACCTTTCCAATCTCACGGGCAGCCTCAGGCATCACCGGGCCGAGTCCAATCCTACAGATCTGGTCGGCACCCAACATTCTCTTTGACACATCAGCTAGTCTCTGATTCCGGCATGAAATTATGACAGTATTTTTCATCGGAAATTCCAACAACCTACCTCGGACATATGACATGTGTCATCAAGAACTTGCGACTTTGAAGTTCCTACTCTGAGGGCGAAAGGTTGGTCCGGTCAACCCGACAGGTTGCGGGCCTGACCGGAAAGGGGGCCGATGCTTCACCGTGACAGGAGCTCATCCTGATGCATATTTCCTTGAGTCTGTCTGTGACTCACCAGCTCAGAATAATATAGTGACTTTCACTCAAAACCTTGACTGCATTAATGATCATCTATAATGAAGAGAAACTGGTCAGAGGTCTAGAAGGGTTCAGGGCCATCTCTATGCTGCCAGTTTGGGAATCTTTCAGATCTCTCATTCACTGTCAATTATTGCGGTGCAGCTCATTGACATCACTCATGAGTCACAGGCTACTGCAAAAATTCTGAAATGATTTCTGAAAACAGCTGTTCTCAAATTGTTTCGGACCCTATTAGACCTATTAAATAACACCTGACATGAAGGAGAAGCATCAATTGCCGAATTGTGGCGCTCAGCACCACCAAGCTGCATGTCTCGGTTAAGTGTTATATTATTGAGCGGTGAGTGGCTGTGTCAGTTTCATACCCTTTAAAATTGCTCCGGACCGTCCGAATGCCAACCTTGAAAGTAGAAGGTAGCAACTTGGTAATTGTTGATGTCATCATGTGACAGTTGCGATGTTACATGTACCACGAAGCATTCTGATTTTGAGCTGGAAACTGGGAAGTTCACAGTAGAAAGTAGAAAAAATAGTCCATTCTTGCTAGTATAGAGTACAATTTTGAGTAGAATGTTGTATTTTCTGATGAAAAATGAGTTTATATGAAATATATGTCCGTCGGCCTCCTGAGGATGCTGGCTGCGCAACTACATACGGCTTTCCAATGACAAGGTCCTTAGTGTCAGAGACAAAACACTTGACACTTCTGATCATTTGGAAGCACCAGCTCGGGGTGAAGTAACAAAGAACTCGGCTTGAAGAACTTACATATGCATATACCTGCCCATCTTACCACCACATTAGTAAGCTGTCCAAATACTTGCAGCTTGTACCCAAAGATACGTAAAATACGTAGAAGTACTGTAGCAAGTGAAAAATGTTGAGTTCGGATTTTGAAAAGCGCAACAATTCAAACATAGCAACCCATTGAAATGGCAACCAACTGCAACTTCCCCAAGCTTGATACCCTTCTGTATTGTCCCACAAGCTTCACCAAAGCGTGAAAATCTCGGGAAAGGCTGGTCGTCAATGTTGATTGACAGCCATGACAACGTTTACGTGACGACGGCGGGTTGTCCGCTGACCGTGTCTGGAGTGTCTGTAGAGACCTTGTGGATGGTACCAAAACACATCCACCCCATAGCTTGCTGAAAGTTTCCCATTTCGGATTTCACGTATCAAAATACGCAAAAAAGTGCAAGCAAATGGACACTTTTACTGATGCATCATCTTGATCAAAATTTCTAAAAATGTGGGATACCCTGCATTAAAAAGACTGCATAGAAGGTGTCGAAGGTGAGGCTGCTGCAATTCTGAAGCAAAGAACCTGAAATTGCACTTGGCTCCTTTAGGTATTGGTCTGTGTTTTATGACTGCGCAAAACAGTTGGTTTCGGGGTTCTACGGATTCTACCGTAACGGCTAGGGTTCGCCCGGGTGTTCGTTCCAAGGAGTTGGCTCGTTGATGGAGCGCTTGCCATAAAAGGCAGCTCAAAATTTTGAGCGGTCTCAACTCCGAGCTGGCTCGCAAGGGGCCGGAAGGTGGTCTTTCGGTTCATAATGAGCTCAACCTTGGATGCATTGTATTGATGAAAAATATGAGGCAGCACAATGATAGACCCTCACAAGAGCGATTCGGTACAATATTGAGAGTTACCGGGTGAGGCCTTTGCCAAGAAGGTAATTGATATGAGCTGGCTTGCAAGCTCGACTCAACTCGCATCAAAAAGTTGCCTAATGCGGAACTTAAGCCGAACTCGAACTCGACTCGTCACTACTGTACATAGCTGACATGATAGAAATATTTATATCGAACTCCCTTTTTGCAGTGAGATATTTGTGTAAATGCGTCTGAATGTGTCTGCCAAATGGCCTTGGATCGTGCCTTCATCTCTTGGGTCAAGGTTGGAGATCTCTTCTTTGGAAACATACAAATGATATGGTCTAAGTACTCAGCTGCCGCATTTGGAGAGATATTGAGCAGGTCGAAAGAGCGTTCTCACGGCCCACCATCCTGCAAAAAGGTGGCATTACCATCGTTCTCGCAGCTCTTTCTGCGCCAAACTTGAGATGTGAGATATTTATGATATTGTAATGTATTATTGAGTGAAATGCTGAAGCTACAGACATCTTAGAGCATTCAGCATCATTGAGGATCCAATAACTGCCTTTGATGACATAGAGTATCTGACTCACTTTGTCCCAAGCCCTCCACGAGCTTAGGCAAGCATCGGGGCTTGCTCCGAACCTAGTCATACGATCACATCGCAGCGCCAGAGAGACAAATTTCAAAAGAGTGAGATTCCGACAGTGGTTTTGGACCCAGGGTTCCCAAGAAGACCTGGTGCGAACAGTGGATATGGTAGCAAAGTTCTGGTATGATGTGCTCTAGATTTTCTATTCTGTTCTGGTGCTTTATGTGACCCTGAAGGATTCGTGAGAGATGGTTTTAGCATCCATAGCCTATGGGAAAGTTCTAGCAAGGAGCGGTTTTTGCCTTTGTTTTTCCGTAACATGAAGAAGATCGACTCCCTTGGTAAGTGTGCATGTTCCGGAACACAGACTAGTAGGTATGTATAAGTATAGGATATGTCATACAAGGCTCTGAAGTAGAAGGTAAACTGATAGGTACTTAAGGGCCCTCTGCTGTATTTCAGTTGTCATTATAATATATCCTATCCTGTCTTCTCATCAGGGTCAATTGTTTTGCTGGCCATTTGAAGGAGAGATTGGATGGGATTCAAAAGACAACCAGGTTACAGGTAGCCGAGTGAAATGATTCACTTGGGCCAAAGCACTTCAATTGTATTTACCGCTTGCCAAGCGTAAGATACCGCAACCTGGATACCTGTATAATAATTATGTAAGAGACTCCCTGATCTCATGGCATTCTCTTTGCCGAAGCTTCGGCATTTGCTTGATGACAATTGTGAAACATCGACTATTGTCTTGCTTCTAGTATATAACCAGAGCATCGAGCTTGACAATTATTCCTCATGTATTTCGACAACGCCGACTACCCCGACTCGGGGTTGAATGTAACAAGCTTATGTAAGCATCCCCGAGATTGTGTATCCAAGTGGCTCATCATTGACGGTTGATTTTCTAGGCAGTGGCTTTAGAGTCGTGAATTTGGGTTCAGATACCGGAATCGGGACGGACAGCTGGAATAATATTTGCACACAGAACAAGATCATAGCCGACCTTACCCCTCCTCAGTACCGCTGCATCAGGCTGGTCACTGATGCCGACGTCGAGATGTGGAAGGAGTTAACTTTCAGAAAACCGGCAATCCTCCGCGAAATCTTTGTTAAATTCGATACCACTGGGATGGCAATAGATCCATCGTATCCACCAATCAAGGGTCTCTTCGAATTTCCCGTCTCTGGACTTCACTGGAATACACCACACGACTCACGCTCGGTCATCATATACAATCCAACACTCGAGAAGTATCTTCGTCAATTCGCCAATATCACCAAGATTTCACTGTCCGCTACCTTCCTCGATTCCTTTGAACTCGTGAAGTTCCTAGGGACTATAGCTCAAACGCTGCAGTATCTGACCCTAAACAACGTCAAGTTCGAGAAGGAGAGGATTTATAATACTGCAACAAATCCAGCACCGATCCTATGTTGTCTTCATTGTCTCGTGGAAGCATACTTCGAAGATTGCAACTTGGGCGCCTGGCTACCGCTCGTCGTGCAACAGTCCAAATTCCCTCAGCTGAGGGAGCTTTTCTTCAAAGAGAATTTGACGTCGCAGGCTGGGCTGGACGCTTTTAGCTCTCTCGTGAATTGCGCGGCCAAGTCCTTGGACCTGCAGGAGATCGGCATTTGTATCGATCAGCCCGGTAAGCGTCAAGTCAGTCGGAACTCGCAAGCCTCATTCACTCTTTTATCAGTTTCCATCAACACCTTCTTCAGCACAACCACAACTTTCAAAGGGCTGCGTTTCCTGCGGTTGGAAGTAATGCTAGGTGTGCCATCCCCACTACCGGCCGAGCTGCTGCCCTTATTGCACTATACTCCCAATCTCGAGGAGATCACCTGGACGGCCGATGTCCCTGGGGCAACAGAGCTCGACGACGCTTTGGACAACAGACATTTCTCTCCTTTACTTTCCGCAGGACCGGAGGTCATATTGTCCTCGCTTCAGGAAGTGATGTTGAGAATCGACATGGCATCATTGTTCTCCGGCTGCGAGCCGCTACGGTGGATTTCAACGATGGAGCGATTAAAAGCCGGCCAGGGCGACACCGCGTTTGGAACCTACGCCTGCATAGAGTGGGGTAAGTCCACCTTTTTGTGCTCATTCCTTATTTAACATCTTTTCAAGGGGTCTGGGCAGAACCTGCGCCTGTGAATTTCCGCGAGTACTGGAAGAACCCCAGAGATTATCCAAGGGATGATCTCTTTCCGGATGAAGATTTGAAACCGAATGCTTCGTAAAATGAGTATTTGAACTTTGAAGTACCAGTCGTGTCGATCAATTTTATCTCAATGTTGACTTGATGATGACGAATTTCTGAGACTGTGACGTGATGTCACCGTGTCACATCTTGTGACTGACAAAATTTTGCATCCCCTTCTGATTCACCCTTCATCGCTCCATCGGAGCCGTTGTCATTCTCATCGACGACCTTGAACCAACAGATTCTTTTCTGCTGATCTTCGTCTCTCTCCTTTCCTTATCATGGCCCCATCGGCATCAAAGCAAAAGCGTCTCGCTGAAAAAGCTGCCAAAAAATCCGCCGGCGGCGTCGGGGACCCATCGACGTCGTCGTCGACCCCAGCAGGTTCTACCAATGGCAGCGCTATAAACACACCTATGACCAGCATGAGCGCTGCGACCAGTCACGAAGATCTGACATCTATGGCCAAGCTCAACATTGCGACCGACAGGTAAGCCAAATCAATCTTTTGGATCAGGTTAATGTAGCTGATTACCACTCAGGAGCGCTGCTGGGGTCTTGGTCTCCGACGTCAAGGCCCGGGATATCAAAATCGACCAATATACGCTATCATTCCATGGACGGCTGCTCATTGAGGGAGCCGAGATATCGCTCAATTATGGCCAGCGATACGGTTTGCTTGGAGAAAACGGGTCTGGCAAGGTGAGCCGCAGCAGAATTGTCTCAGGGGACGGATCCCTGATGATTTTCCACCCAGTCGACATTCCTGCAATCGATCGCAGAACGAGATATTGAGATTCCACCTCATATCGATATCTACCTCGTCAGTGGAGAAGCAGAGCCCTCTGATGTCAACGCCGTCGACTTTATCGTTGCATCGGCCAAGGCCAAGGTAGCCAAGCTCGAGGCTTACATCGAGGCGCTCTCGATAGCCGACAACGTCGATGATGTCGCTCTCGATGCTGCTTACGAAGAATTGGAGGAGATGGACGCCAGCACATTCGAGGTCAAGGCCGGCAGTTTACTTCACGGTCTCGGTTTCTCGCCAACAATGATGAGGAAGCCGACAAAGGATATGAGTGGTGGATGGAGAATGCGTGTTGCTCTTGCGAGAGCTCTTTTCGTCAAACCTCATTTGCTGCTCCTCGACGAACCGACCAATCATTTGGATCTTGGTGCCGTCGTCTGGTTGGAAGCATACCTCTCGACCTACAACCATATCCTTGTCATTACCTCCCATTCGCAAGATTTCATGGATTCGGTCTGCACAAACATCATGGATCTAACTCCGAAGAAAAAGCTGACGTATTATGCCGGTAACTACTCGACATACGTCAAGACCAAGCAGGAGAACGAGGTCAACCAAATGAAGGCATATGCGAAGCAGCAGGATGAAATTCAGCACATCAAAAAGTGAGCTTTTATCCGACTTTATTTCGCAGGCTGACAAGCTCCCAGGTTCATCGCGTCAGCCGGTACCTATGCCAATTTAGTGCGTCAAGCCAAGTCGAAGCAAAAGATTTTGGACAAGATGGAAGCGGCTGGATTGGTTGAGAAAATCGAGGCAGGCAAACCTCTTCGGTATGTGCTCTTTCTCTGGCTTCGCAAGACGCTGATCTCGATTACCAGATTTAACTTTGAGGACATTCGTCAGCTGCCCCCGCCCATCATTGCTTTTGACGACATTGCATTCTCTTATTCGGGCAAAAAGGAAGATCATCTCTACGAGCATCTGTCTTTCGGTATCGAGTAAGTCTTGCTCAGCTCTGGTGAAGTGTTCTCTGATTGTTTCCAGCATGGACTCTCGGATAGCCATCCTTGGAGCCAATGGTACGGGAAAGTCGACGCTTCTGAATCTTATCACCGGAGTTCTTCAACCGACTCAGGGCACCATCTCCAAGCATGCTGCTCTCAAACTCGCCAAATATTCTCAGCATTCTGCTGACCAGCTCCCATACGATTCATGTCCTATCGAGTACTTCCAGCGTCTGTTTGCAGAAAAGTTCCCGGAGAAGGATATTCAAGTACTTTTTCTCACTTTTTGTTCATCTCTCATTCTAAACTGGTTCTGCTTAGGCATGGCGCGCTCAACTGGGACGATTCGGTTTGTCTGGAGCTCATCAAACTGCTCCAATCAAACAGCTTTCGGATGGTCTCCGTAATCGGTTAGTGACCTATCTTCCTCTCATTGCATGAGCTGAACCTTGTTTCAGCGTCGTGTTTGCTCAACTTGCCATGGAGCATCCGCACATTCTTCTCCTTGGTTTGTCCTAGCTTTTCATCGTTGTGCTTCGTTTCCTGATCCACTCTCTAGATGAACCTACGAATCATTTGGACATGGAGTCTATCGATGCGCTTGCGAAGGCTATCAAAGAGTTCGAGGGTGGCGTGGTCATCGTGTCTCACGACTTCCGTCAGTGCCTTTTCTCTTTTTCTCATCTTCCTTGCTCACGTCGCTCTAGGTTTGATCTCGCAGGTCGCTGAAGAGCTTTGGGAGGTCGCCAATAAGACTATCAAGAATCTTACCAAGGCTGATATCAGCATTGTCGACTACAAGAAGAATCTCGTCAAGCAGAGTGCGTTGTCTCGCCTTTGTCTTTGGGTGTCCCTTTTTGCTGAACATGTTTGATAGGTGTCGCTGCGATTGAAAAGGCGAAACTGTTCAGCAAGACCGCCGCTAAAGGCAAGACATAAATGCACACCATTGATACATGTAATAGTTGTAAAGAGCAAATCGTGGCCGGCTGGACGAGAACCGCCGATTGAGTGGGGTTCAATTACATCTACAATAGACATTATTAGATTTTTGCGACGCACTTGTAGCCCTAACAGTGTTTGAAGACTCTCTGTATTCGTTGTCGTGGGTCTGGCGAGCTAATCTGGCTTTTCGAAATCTTAAAAAGACTTCATCACGAAGAAGGTGAACAATCTTGGTCACGTGAAATAAGCTTCTTGTTGCTGTTGGCCACAATGAGCAAAATAAAATGCAGGATTCCAAAACAACCACACAGGCGCTTTGAAAAGGTTTTCCTCTCCATTCTCCGACTCTGTCCCAGTTCTTTCGGGGCTCACTGGGTGAGAAAACTCGACCGTTTTTCTCTGGGCTTTTTCTGCACGAAGCGGAGCCTCAGCTATCAGCTCGACGACAATTGTGCTCCTAGAAACACCATGTATGGTTGCAAATGCCATGACAGGTTGTCCCGGCTTCTGAATCCCATCGCAATTATTGAAATTGACGCATTTCGTCTTCTTCAGCCAAACCCAATGACCTCTTCTCGACAAACCACCATAAAGAGCCAGACGGAGCTCATTTAGCGAATACTTGTTGACGGAGGGTCTGTCTCTCATTCAGGTATCCGCGACCGACACTGATATTTTCTTTAGCGACCTTGGGCCCGCGTCCGACGGGAAACAGGTCTACTACAACGTAAAAACGGATGCTCGCTCCAATGCTGCACTGTAAAAGCTTTTCAAGATTATGACAGAGGAGAAGAATCAGCTTGGAACCACGAGCTGGCCGCTGGTTGAAAGTTTTGGTGAGTCAACCTCTTCACGCGACCTACCGGGGAAGCTGACCTCCACTCGCCCAGGCTCAGGCTCCTTCACAAATACGGCTGCGGAATGCGGCTTTTACGACCATCGCCAAATGCATCCTATGGTGAACCCAGTCAATGCCTCAACCAAACGACGCGATCCTGCCAGGTGCGACCCCAATCTTCTGGAATCGACACCGAACCAGTTCCCAGAGGCCTCAGATGACGATGAGACGACAGTTCAGAGCAGCATACTGTTCAGATACTGCATTGGAAGAGATTCATTATCATTCCAATTGCCGTTTGGCGACGACTTTTGGCCAGTTCTGCTTTTCTAGGACGAACGATATCGATTCGTCCGACCGCCTTGTATCTATCTGGTTATATACTAACTCTTTCGTTAGCTCATCCAACTCAAGAAGGGAAACGCGAAAAAGGAGTCAAGCCGCCCCTAAAGCCTAAAGGTCACTTCGTCTACCATCTTTCAAGCCAACTGGCAAGGAGAAGAGTCAGGACAGTGCCTTCGGCATTGGCAGTCGGCGCGACGTCGAAGCGGTGTGAGTCGGACTCCGATTATTTTGTCCTTATTCAATGACCAAGCCAAACAGTAAATTCTCAAAGCGCCCTTCGTTGTCACAAAGGACATCATTTCTGGGAGCCGAGTAAAGATTTCGTCTAGACTGTGGTGCTAAACCCTTCGACCTTGTCTGTATCTCTTCTACAGATTGGCCGTGTTGTCTACTATAGACTATGCGGTTGGAGCTGCGATTGTTTCCTCTGCTGGCACGCTTCCCCAATTCTTTATTGGGCGCTGTGTCACTGCCGTTGGAGCAGAGCTCTTCATATCCAGTATAACCGTATATGGTTCGTGCCATGTCCTTACTCACAGTAAATCACTGATCGAGATTTCCCCGGCTACAAGTCGAGGACGACTTGCCAGCTTTGCTCACACATTCACTACGATGGACATCATGGTAGGTAAGACTTTTCTTGGATCCGTTTGAATCGCTAAACTATGACAACCAGATTACTTTACCTGCTACAGTACAGCGAAGATACCCAGCATCTTCTTCTGGCGTTTTCCGATGGGAATGCAAGCTGGAATAGCCATGTTCATGGGTATTGGAATACCATTCCTTCTTCATTCACCTCGTCGGCTCATGTCGGGAGACAAGCTGATGCTGAGCTGGCAATGATCAAGCTCGGAATGACAGTACCGAAAAAAGAGGAATCAAAGGTTGCGACCATCGAGGCTGCAGTAACTGTCTCTATTTCGGCGCGAACACTATTCTGGTATCAACCTAGAGCCCTGTGGGCTCATAATGTTCGACCCGAACTATATTCTGCATCTTCATGGGGATGTAACAAGTTGGTGACATCTGATTCTACGCGTCAGCAGCGGACTGATATGGAACCAGACCTCTGGATTGACGGAGTGCTTTAATATGCACCGGTTCTGTTCAAGCAAGCGGTCATCTGCGACCTGTTTCACATCGGGCGTATTCGAGATCGTTATGGTGGTCCTGACAGAAGTTCACGTCCCAGTGGTTCCAGGACACTGACAGATGTACGTCTTGACGGCTTATTCAGGTCTAAGATCACTGTGATACAGTTCATAGTGTCGTGACGTAAAGGTGGGTCAGTTGTCGCCGGAACAATCGGTCAAACTATCATCGCTCTCATCTACATCTTTATCGCTGGATTCATATCCAGCTGGGCACTCGTATGTCGAATCGTATGCTCAAAAGTTCGGCCTACAAAAACCCGCGCTGGCGCAGCAAGTCTTGAGCAATGCTCTAATTGGGTATGTCTCTAAGCTTCGCTTGAATCAATTCGTTGATAATTTGAGGCTTTGTAGTTCGTCAATTATATCGTTGGGCTCACGACACTGATGTTTCTCGCTCGTTCGAGCTCGGGACCATACTTCTTCTGAGGATTTTCGTTGCTGAGCGCCCTGATTTGTTTGATTTTCCAGCCTGAAATCAAAGGGCTGGATCTCGAGGTCATTGATGAAGGATTTGCACAAACGCCATTTGTATCGGCTTTGAGGAATAGGTTTGGTCTGCGCAATCGAGCGGGATTCGAGGAGCACCATGAGGATATCGAGCTGGCAGAGAAGTAACAATGCTAATTTTGTAACCCTAAGTTCAGGCTTGTGACTGTAATGGTCGAGTTTTTATTATTCCGGACGCCTTGCTTCAGATTCTGACAAGTCTAGATCTCTTTATCTCGTTCTCAACTTTCATTCACTGTGCTTCACTAAATTCAACGATCTTATACACGGCTTCTACAAATGATGGTCTTGAAGAGAATACTCTTTTGCTTCCTTAGCCAAGCTTTCCAAGAAAGACAGCAGCGACGTCGATGTGCCGCCGCCCGCGATTCCAAATCAGGTTCGTGTGGTGCCGGTTTCAGACGCCGATCGAATATTGTGACGCCACAGGCGTCACCCGGCAATGAAGCCACAGCTTCTGGAAGGCTTCCTTGGTGAATCTGGGCATCTCCCGCGTCGCGGTAGACTAGCAATTGCCCTACCAAGCAGCTGATTTTGAGCTTAGATGCACGGATATCAAGGGAAACAGGGAAACTGCAAAACAGGGCTTGTCATAGCATATTGAACATACACGCGTGTAAGAATAGAAAAAAAATAGCTTCCGTATGGAACAATCTGCCCGTCGTCGCGTCCAGCCGATATCGATGGAAAGAAAAGCTATCACATGATTTTTTTATTGTTGACCTTAACATCGATGTGCTCCTTCGTTTCACCCATGCTCCCGTCTCCAACCTCTGGCGATTTCCTCTCGTTCTCGATTCCTCCAGCTCGGACCAGTCCCTTTTTCTCTAGCCCTGATTCGGACACCTTCCGATTGATTATCCGAAACCGTGACCCTCACTGTTCCGATCTAGTATGGCGAGCTCATTTCGCCTCAAGCTAAAACTGATTCCAACATCATAATCTTTGGTTGGACAGCCCATTCTGGCCGCCAACTCCGTCTTGACGTCGATATAGCACGATCTCGCTACACGGTCCCAATACGCTACATCGAGGTATTTGTCCGAGTGTCTCTCTATGATATGTTCTACGAGCTTATTCAAGCATCAGCAGGTCCCTTTCCCTTTGCTTTCGTCACCTGTTTCATGGTCGCACCGCCAAATCTTGTTACCTTTCTTCGCTCTGTCGCTTCTGGATTCTGGTCATCTGGATCCCTGATTGTGGTATGAATGAAGTCGCTTGGACGAGGCGAGGCAGATTATGTAGGGCTTATAGGTCAGTCCACGTTGCTTCATCTCCGCATTCACATAGCTCATTCTTTGTAGAGCCGAGCTTATCGCTCCTAGGGTCCAAGGAGGCCCTCGTAGAGTGGAGCTGAATCAGACGCCTCCTGGCTTTCGACGTGGCCGGCTGGTTCTACTGATAAAGATACCGAACTCGGGTATTGTTCTCTGTTCAATTTTCCTAATATCCCTGCCCTATTAGATTGGTTCTTCAATAGACGCTCGACTGAAATCATTTGATGGACGAATGAATGAATGATATTCGGTAAGAAGGCTGTAGAGATCGTAAGTGGCTTCTTTCCGCATGAATCTTGAAGCGGCTCTTGTTTCCATTCTTCCTCGTGCTGCTGCTCCTTGTTTCTTACCTTCGTTTGGGTCCCAGGTAACAGGTTCCTGTATTGTTTTCTTGCCTCGTTTTTTCGGACCGACCCAGCTCTTATTGTCATAGCGTATCCGAGCTCAAGCGCTCATGGGCGTCCATTTAGCTCCGGAGCACTGCTTTCAGGCGCTTCTCTCGTGGATATTCCGCCGGTTTTTGACACCGCTCAACGCCGCCCTCGACATTTTGCCACCTCCTTCTCAAGGCTGTCGGTCATTCGAATCATCTATCTGGGGTCGTGGGACGAGGTGAAAGAGCCTGCTGTCCCTTTACGTGTGAATTTCTTCTTGCCGATGTCGCCTACAGGTTTATTGACTCGCTTTTACAGTGGACAGCGGACAGCGGCCAGCGCTGGTACAGTTTGTGTGTTTGACTAGGTCGCAGTCGGCTATGATACGCTATGTCGCTTTTTCTTCTCTACAGCTTTTCTGTTATACGTTTTTGATCAATCAAGACTGTTCTCGGTTGTTCGGCCGATGCTAAATTCCATGAAACATGACTGGGTAAGACTGGAAAGAGATTCGATATGACTGAACCTTCGCAGCCGCACAAAATATTTTTTGCAATTTCCATAAAGGGACGGATGGAAACGTAATCGGGATAAGTGGCCCTTGCGACACGAGGCACGTAATCAAAGCTTTATAAAAGCGACGCGTATCCGTTTTCAGTCATTCCTGTTCTCTTCCCCCATCATCTTTAACGATGGACGCATTGAAAAATATGCTTGCACCGCTCGGAATGAGCACTGGCGCTATCCAGGATACCCTCGTAGGTCCCCTTTTTGTTTCACCATGACAATGATAATTAAAAGAATTCTGCGATAGAAACTGGTCGTCATTGGGGGTACCGTTGAGACCGCCAGACGGGCTTCGGTCTCGGCCTGGAATGGCTTTGTCGATTGTGAGTGCCACTCGTGCCGCCGCCCGCTTTCATGGCTTATTGTCGTCAAGCTTTCTTCCTCACAGCTCATTTCAGCCAAGAGGATTATCCTTACGATTGGTTTGTGCTCTTATTATTCGCTATTGATTCCAAGCTCATTCGGCTTTATAGGCTCATGCATTGGCTCTCCAAGGTTCGTTTAGTTTGGGCGCTCGATTAATGACTCGACTGATACCGGTTCGCAGCAACCGGCTTGGGGGCGCAGTCGTGAATTTGAGATTACAACCAGGTCTGGTGGGCGCCACGGGCTTACCCAGTCGACTACTGGTGACCTAGAAGACGAAGAAGAAGAGGCAGCTGAAGACGATGATTCATTGGTTCATGGCCGAAGGAAACGGAAGGTAGCGTTCATGCCCAGCATCGGTGCGCCTTGTTTCTTCATCTCTTCATTATTCCTGGCTCATCATATCCAGACACGACCCATACTATCTATTACCGCGGCCATTGGCTCAGAGTCAGTCTTGCTGTCATTGTTTCGACATACCGTGATTGATTGTTGCGTAGATTACACGGACTAAGAGATATCCTGATTACGGACATGGGGCTGCGCTCAAGATCAGGTCAGTCCGTCTCCGTCATCCGTATTACGCTTACCGAGTCACACAGCGTCGTCGCACGAAACAATGACATATTGAAGAAGCTTGTTTTAGAAGCCAAGCGCGAATACGAGAAGGATGCTGAACACCGAGTCCATATATTCCTTGCAGACACGTTCGTCTTGTTCTGTCTGTCTTTTTTTTTATTCAGCGAGCTGATCTCGGCGTTTAGGTCTTACCCGTGCTGGAGATGGAACGGCGCGCGTCAAAAGAGACCAATGAGCTCTATTGTTTTGCAACCCGGCGTCAAGGATATGCTTCTTGCGGATTGCAAGGACTTTTTGCAATCAGAAGAATGGTATGTCGTATTTGTTTATTCGCCGCAGCGCCCAATTGACGACAACTCCTTTTGTCAGGTATGCCGAGCGAGGTTCGTATCATAGGATGATCCATTCGGGATGTTTCTTGAGCTAAAAATATTGGCAGGAATCCCTTTCCGTCGCGGTTACCTCCTTCACGGTGTCCCCGGAAGGTATGGTCATTGATGAAAGCAATGATGTCCGTGCTAATGCAATTCATAGCGGCAAGACCTCGCTTATTCACTCTCTCGCTGGTGAACTTGGTCTCGACATCTACGTCGTTTCGCTCTCGTCCAAGGGGTAAGAAGAACTTTGCTTGCCTTTCATGTCCTGATTAACCTTTTATCGTAGCATGAGCGATAACACGTTGACGACTCTAATGGGCGGTGTCCCCTCTCGGTATGTGTCTTTTTGAAACTGAATATCGTTTGTTAACGTTTCATAGCTGCATTCTTCTTCTTGAGGATCTCGATGCCGCCTTCACACGATCCGTCAGTCGTGACTCGACGTCGACAGGGGCACCTCAGCCAGCTCCGGCGACTACCCCAGCAGCTGAAACAACTGACGGCTCGACTTTGAGCTTGAGCGGCTTGTTGAACAGCTTGGATGGTGTAGCTGCTGCTGAGGGTCGGTCAGTAATCTTATCTTCTCTAGCTTGTCATTTCTTCTGACCATTTTCCATTTAGTCTTCTCTTTGCGACGACCAACCACATTGAGCGTCTGGATCCCGCTCTCAGTCGACCTGGCCGTATGGATGTCTGGGTAAACTTTACCCATGCGACCAAATGGCAGGCGGAAGGCATTTTCAAATGCTTCTTCCCTTTCAAGCCTGCTCCAGTTTCACCGTCTTCGTCTTCCGAATCAATTTTGGAGCCCAAGGCTGAGACTGCGACCAAGAATATTCCGGGGTCGAAGAAGAAGGCGTCGGCGCATGCGATTCCGCTGTTGACCGAGCACGAGATTTCAGAGTTGGCCAAGAAGTTTGCAGAGGCTATTCCTGAAGATGAGCTCAGCGTCAGTCTTCTCTTCGTTTGCTCCTTTTTGTCGTCCTGACGCTATTTTCAGGTCGCGAGTCTTCAAGGATACCTGCTGAAGAACAAGACCCGACCAAGGGAATGTGTCGAGGAGGTCGCAGAGTGGGTCATTCAAGAGAGAGAGACGCGCGAGAAGCTCAAGAAGGAAAAGGCTGAGGTGTGTCCTTTTCTTTCCACGAGTAGACGTGGCTCTGACGCTCCTGTTCAGCGCGAAGCCAAAGAAAAGAAAGAGGCCGAGGAGAAGGAGAAGAAAGAGGTATGTGCCGCTCTCAATGATGCTCCTTCGATACTGATTGTCATGCAGAAGGAGGAAAAGGCCGCCAAAGAGGTATTGATTTCTGACTTCACTGCAAACCCCGTATTGCACCTTGCTGACTTGTTTTCTTTTAAAGAAGGAAGAAAAGGAAGCCAAGGAGGTATGTCGCTTGACTGCTTGCTTCGGTTTGACAAATCTAATCATGTTTCACAGAAACTTGAGCGCAAGGAAGCTCGTTCAAAAGCCAAGAAGACCGTTCGTGCTGAAGCTGCTGCTGTCAAGACTGAAACTGCAGAGGCATCGACACCTGCACCCGAATCATCATCGACTTCGAGCTCCGAGTCAGACAATACCGATGCTGATACGGAGGAGAGCGTCACCTCGGAGGAAGAAACTGACAAGGCCACCAAGAAGGAAAAGTGGGTTGCGGTCAAGGCTGAGCAACCTGCTGCTGCCGAGACCCCTGCTGCTACTGCTTGAACATTGGAATCGTCTCTCGTTTACGCCCCTGTTATGGGCTGATCGACGAAGACTGCTGTTCGTCGGGTCTGTCCCCAGGTCCATTATCCTTGTCCGGTCTCGTGGTTCATTACCTGGATTTGAATGCTTGCTATCATCATCGTCATCGTCGTCGTTTTTTTGCTACATAGTTCGATAGGTTTTTCTTTGTGCTTCATAGGTAGATGGTGCAATGCAGTGACTGTTTAGTGGAACGAATCAATTGACTTTGTGATTCTTTTTTCATTCATGCCGACGCTACGCGTCGCCGTAACCACGTTAGCCGGTCAAAAAATCTCGTCAACAAGACCAAATAACAGATTTCGCGTTCGACGACCCCCACGACACCTTTTTCTCTTTCTTTATTATCTTTTTTTCCCCTTCACCATGGATTCGGACCTCATCAGGCTGGTCAACAAGCTCCAGGATACGTTCAACAATCTAGGCAAGTCGGTCGAGGTTCGCGCTTGAAAATACAAAGGCTGAATGATTATTGGCAGGCGGCGAGCTGGACATGCCCCAGCTTATCGTTGTATGTTCCATTCCCGAATGAAAAAAAGCCCCATTGACGGGAATTACCAGGTCGGCAGTCAGTCTGCCGGTAAATCCAGCGTTTTGGAGACCATTGTCGGACGGGATTTCCTTCCTCGAGGACAGGGCATCGTCACCCGTCGACCATTAGTGCTCCAGTTAATCCATACACCAGCAGCACCGGACGCCGTCATCTCTGAATGGGCACAATTCCTGCACGTCGACAAGCGGTTCACGGATTTCGCAGAAGTCAGGAAGGAGATTGAGCAGGAGACGTTCAGGGTGGCTGGTCAGAACAAGGGAATCAGCAAATTACCCATCTCGCTCCGGATTTACAGCCCCAATGTTCTTGACCTGACATTGGTGGATTTGCCTGGGTTGACCAAGGTGCATCATTGTCGTTTTTCATTTTTGCGTCGTGATTAAAACTAGGTTTTAGATTCCGGTGGGAGACCAGCCGAGCGATATTGAGCGGCAAATCCGGAATCTTGTCCTGGATTATATATCGAAGCCCAACAGCGTCATTTTGGCGGTTTCGCCAGCCAATGTCGATCTCGCCAACTCGGAATCCCTCAAGCTCGCGCGGTCGGTCGACCAGCAAGGTCGGCGGACCATTGGGGTCCTCACGAAGCTGGACTTGATGGATGCGGGGACCAACGCCCTGGATATTCTGACTGGCCGTGTGTATCCGCTGAAATTGGGATTCATTGGGATTGTGAACCGGAGTCAACAGGACATTAATGTGGAGAAGAGCATGGCGGACGCGTTGGATAGCGAGACAGAGTTTTTCAAAAACCATCCGGCATACCGCAATATTGCACACAAAAATGGGACGAAATATCTCGCAAAGTCTTTGAACAAGGTGCGTCAAATTACCTTTTCTTCTTTATATCTTTTTTGACTCCGAATAGGTTCTCATGAATCATATTCGCGACAAGCTCCCAGATATGAAGGCTCGGCTTAATACGCTCATGGGGCAAACACAGCAGGAGCTCAACTCGTTCGGCGATTCAGCATCTTTCGGCGACAAGAACCAGCAAGGAGCTCTCATCTTGCGCCTCATGACCCAGTTTGCTCGGGACTTTGTCTCTTCGATCGAGGGCACCAACGTCGACATATCGACAAAGGAGCTTTCTGGGGGAGCTCGCATCTATTACATCTTCAATGACGTTTTCGGCGCAGCTTTGTCTTCCATCGATTCCACACGCAATCTCGAAACCCAGGACATCAGGACTGCTATTCGCAATTCCACAGGTCCCAGACCCAGTCTTTTCGTCCCGGAAGTCGCTTTTGATTTGCTGGTCAAGCCGCAGATAAAGCTTTTGGAGGCGCCGAGCTTGAGATGTGTCGAGTTGGTGTATGAGGAATTGGTGAAAATATGTCACAATTGTACAAGCATGGTGCGTCTCCTTGTTTTTCTTGGTCTTGCTTCGAGACTGAGACTCTGTTTCAGGAATTGCAACGCTTCCCCCGTCTCCATGCTCAGCTCGTCGAAGTCGTCAGCGAGCTGCTGCGTGAGCGACTAGGCCCAACATCAGAATACACGCAAAGCCTTATCGCGATTCAGGCTGCTTATATCAATACGAATCACCCAGGCTTCATCAGTGCTACAGGAACCGGCATGGGTATGCCTCAGCAGTCGCAGCAGCAACAAAATCAACCAAAAGCGCGATTGCCGCCTCCGCGACCTGCCTCTGCCGAACCCATTAATGGTTTCCCTGAGGACCACGACGACGAGGAGCAATCCGAGACGGAAGAGATTGATTCTGCGAAGGCTGTGACGAATCGCTCCGTCTCAAATACCCTTCACGATCGGTCAGGTTCATCTCCAATCAAAGCCAAAGCTCGAATTGCTCCTCGACCTCATTCTTCCCTCGGGATGCAAGGGACAGGCGGTTCGCCCCCTTCTGCTCGAGAAACCTTCCTCAACTACTTTTTCGGGCAAAATGGACCTGGACCTGTGGCGCAGCAGCATCATCACCATAATGATGGTCGTGTTGTTCCTGTAGGACGAGACACGTCTGGCGGAAACCCGTCTTTATCATCAGGGATTCTGGCTGGAAAGCGCAATGTGATGGATTCGGGGAATAATGCTGCTTTTGATATGAAGTCGCTGGGGAAGCATATCGAGGCTGTGCCGGCTGGGTCACCGACGAACCATAATATGCATCATCTTTCGGTCAGAGAGGAGATGGAGACCTCGTTGATTCGCTCGCTCATCAGCTCATATTTCGGGATTGTGAGGCAAAGCATCGAGGATCTGGTTCCAAAGGCGATTATGCACTTTTTGGTGAACCATACGAGCCAGCATGTCCAGAATCGCTTGGTAGCGGCATTGTACAAGCCAGAGCTATTTGCTGACATGTTGAACGAGGACGAGGGACTTGTGGCAGAGCGGACGAGGGTCAAGGCGCTGCTGGATGCGTACAAAGAAGCTTTCAAGGTGCTTTCAGACGTCAGTATGAAGCCTAGCTGAGCGCTTTTGTGTTTTTATCCTTTTTCTTTTTGCTTTGATAGATATACACATAGTTTGAAATGTTACTGAAACAAAACTGCTGGATCTCACATTTGTAATGGCTCGTATTCATGTTATCAGAAATGAGCTTTACTGCAACACGACAGAGGAAGAGGGCGAACAAGACTGAAATTAGGGTTACGAGAAAAAGGCGTATTTTTGGCGAACAACAAGACGATGAGGACTGGGATGATCTCCTGCCGTCCATCTAGATGGTGAGCTAGAATTCTGTCATCCGTGGACCTAGCGAAAGCATGAGCTCAATTCTCCATGAAGATTGCTCGATATAACGTTACCTATGAAGGCCCAATAAGTAGAAGGTGAGGCCATATCGTGGTACGGTAGCATCAGAGTCTGCATCCTAGAACAAGTTTTGACGACCAAGTTGGCATTGGGGCCAAGGCCGCCAAAAAGTTGAATTTGGGCCTGGACACATCCTACGGCTCAACCACGACTCCAAGGCCACTGGGATAGTCAAACAGGCGGGATTTCGCATCTTTTGGTGATTCCTGGGCATTGGATGCTGCCCTAGACCAGGCGTGTGGCTCACAATGTCGAGAAATGGTTGGGATTCCAAGGAATTGTGGGTATTGACCTTTCGAGCCAATTTGGGCGGGAAGCTTGGTCTTGCAGCGCATCAGAGTAGCCACATACAATCGGAAATCCACGTACAATGGTCTACAGCGGCGAAATTATCGTAAATATCGACGCTGCAGTGGTTTGAACAGAATATGAGAGTCACGTGCGCTAATGGCCTTGTCATCGTCGGCGACGAGGAAGATAAATCTCGATTACTCCGGGAACCATCACCACGCAGCCCTCAATAATCTTCTCCTAGCTGTCTTTATCTTTTCCCCTCGTCTCTGCTGCCCCCCTGTCACGAGCAAAACCCGATTGCTTTGTCCCGACCTGTTTTTGACCGACGACGCTAGAGCTGGATCTGACCAGGCTCGCCATGCCTGGTATTGTCTACTCCCATTTTAAATGAGGGAGTACAGAGTCTCGGCCTCGGAGCTTCAGCCAAACCGGTGAGAAAAGCATGTTTTCAATCGTCGACCTAGACCACCCGATTCAAGGCCGGCCTAGCATAGTTCTTTATAGCGACAAATTCCAGATCAGACCGGTTGTCGTCACTGGCTTTTCCGTTGCTTTGGATGTGCGCTTTCTCCCTTTTTTGCTAGGCTGGTTTGTCTTGACGGTTGAAATTGGTTGGTACGACAGTATTCCTATCCTTATCCCATTTACAATGCTAACACCTCTCTCCAGCATTATTTCGTCCCATTAATGGTTGTTTCTGCGTCATTTGGCTCCGGGCCTAGCTCTGGCTCCACCTAAAGCGGCGAAAAAAGCTTGTTTCCACCAAACCGCTGCCCCTGTCGAATCCAGGACGACAAATATTCAACCATTTACAAAAAGAGCAGACATGAGTCATGGATTTTGCATCCAGGCAGGCATAGGAGCTGTAGCCAAAGTAGCGAAAAAAGTCTAGGTGCGTGATATCTCAAGTTTCCTCAACGGCTTTCCATTGCGAGCTACTTATTTCTGGCCAGGCCAGCGAAATACGCATGTCCGATGCTCGTGGCTCGCCAAGTGATCATGGAGCGACATAGTCGGATACTGACTGGAAGCTGTATGTATATCGAGGATTTCGTGGAATCTCACGCGACCGTCGCCGCCGGGACTGTCTTTGCCTATAGCTATAGTATCTTGCGTCGTTTCCTGGGCTCATGGACGAGGTTTGTTCCTGGTCCCGCAGCTAAGATCTCATTCAGCTAAAATCCATCTTTCATCAGGGTTTCGTCGCAACAGCGCCACCAAACCTCTCTATCACAGAGAACATCATGGACAAAGTTTCTTTATCGCTCGGGGTGCTAGTGTATCATGGGAAAGACCTTTGTGGAGCTTCTCGCTGCCGTTGATGAACCAGTTCACATTGCGCGCTAAATGGCATGCTGTTGAAGCCTTTAGGTCATCGCTGTGGAGTGCACCGCATCGAGCTACGATAGAAGCTCAGAGAGTCGATGTCGCTTGATTGCTACGGAACCTTTCTTCCCCAGCTAAAAAGATCATCGAAACAAATCCATCTTCCCCTCAGACCTAATCACCATGTCGAGCGATGGATTCGTTTTCACTGACCATCTGGTCACCGTGTCGTACGTGGAGCCCCTAGGCTGCCGATTTCAGCTTCCTGATTGTTTTTCGTCGCAGAAACCAGCTGTGGGCGATTACTGCCATGGTTGGGGCGGCTCTGTGCGGCGCTGTTTTGCTTGTCATCGGAATTGTTGCCTTGAATCCAGTCAGTCGACCCCATCTCGACCGGGTCAGTTTTAGGATTCTGGTTTGTGCGCTGCTTGCAAAGTATGTTTGGAGCTTCGAGATCACGTCAAGCTAACGATTTATCAGCACTGTTTTTGGGATCACGAATGCCATTGGTGGCAAGTTCACTGGGCCGACTTGGGCTTGTGGTTTTACGATATTTCTGCTGCAGGTGAGCCTTCGTTCAGTGAGCCTCATGCATACAGAGACTTACGATTTTGGATAGCTCACTCTCGAGATGTCGAGTTTCCTACTCTTCTCTATCGCTCTGAATCTACAGTAAGCTCGCAACTCTTTATTCGTTCGTCGGGCGTTCAAATTTGGTATAGACTGGTTGTGGTACATCAAGTCAACGGCCAGAAGATGGAGAAATTCTACATCTTTGGATCCATCCTCATTGCGCTATGCTTGACTGTACCCCCTTATGCGGCTAAGCAATATGGGTACGTCTATAACCGATACCTCAGCATAATGTTGATGTTTCCCTTTGTAGATGGGACCCACTGGTCCAAGACTGCTGGTATTCTAATGACAACCAGAAAGAGAGATTAGCATGGCAGGTCAGTGGACGATTTTTAAACGTTGGTCTATCTGACGCCTTTGTCAGATCGGCACCCAGTTGTTCTGGACATTATTGACTGTTGCTGGCGAGGTCATTACCGCATGCACCGTGGTTATATACATGATTCAACATCAGGTTCGTTTGTTTCGACCTTGTGATATCCAGGAAAGGTTTCTCATTCTTTTTGCAGTGGCGCAGTCGCAGACATATTCAAACTGGGACTGGTTCTCGAACGCGCTCTCGGTCTGGCTCTGTGGTGGCAGCGAACAATCGAGTTGCGCATGCCAATGTTTACAAAGGGATTATTTTCCGAATCGGTGAGTAGATCTTGTTTTTGCTGAGCTTGTTTTGACAATAATATAGTCTTATACCCTTTCGCCTCTGCATTGATCAATCTTACCAGTGTGGCCTGCGTCATTCATGCTACTCAGCAGGACGGTGTCCATAACTGGACAGGCTACCATGTGCTTCTAGTTAGTAAGTCCTTCTTTTCGGTTCATCTGCAAGAGATTCTCAGTAGGAACAGGCGACTTTGTTTATGGCGGTCGAGCGGTCGTTTATGCCTTGCTCGCGGCTACAGATCCAGTAGGTCAGAGTTTGACGATAAAGCGTTTTGCTGATGTCTTTTCAGGCCCTAGTACGCGCTCTTCGCGCCTTTGTCCAACATAGTCGCGGTAATTACCCGATGTCTGGGACCGCTCATAGCACCATTCAATCTCAATCGAAGCCTCAGAATCTATCTGTTCATATCGAACTCTCGACAATCCATCAGAATGATAGTGGGCTAGTTATGGCAGATGGCGATAGGAAACAGGTTGAGCAGCATGGTTACCCGGACGATTTGGATAAACCGCCAGCGGATATTGAAGAGGCAGGGCGAGATGATCATGTCAATCTCGACTTGATTCAAGACCCGGAGCGCCGTATTCGTATTCAGGCAGACATAGTGCGCCGCAGGCAGGCGACACTGGCGATGACGCGAGATAGACAGGAATTCCAGAAACAGATCTAGCATGTTCGTTTATTTTGTTGTTCTTGGCTCTTACAATCCAAGTACTATTTATCTATTTATATCAGTTCTTTCGTGTTGATGGTGGAGCTGCTTGATGAAGAGAGCTTTCTTCTGTCTGATATCAACGGGAAGCTCCACTTGTTTGATATCAACAGGCTGGAGTCCTTGGGAAAGATCCTGCAAAATGTATTACAGCTGATGAACTGGCGACGCAATCAATCGTAGTATTAATGACATGTGTGTTTGATCTGAGCTGTTTACCACGCTAACCACTACAATGCATTACTGACACAAGTAAAGACCGATCCCACTGCGGCCGCTCTGTATGAGTCTATGATGGACTGTATCGACACCTAGACAACGGTCAATCTCGACTTGATCATGAAACGTTCAAGGCGACTCACGTAGGTACCCGCGACGAGCATGTAAAATCCGAAAAGAATGAGGAAGTAGTTCAAGAGTGTCTCAGCGGACCTCCATTTACCATTCCATCTTTCCGAGGCCGGGTAGAGAATCAGATATGCCATGGCCCAGTATATGAATCCGAACCAGCCGTCTTTCAAGTGTCGTAAATAATTTGAAATCAAGGAATTATGATAAGACTCACCGAACAACGAGCTCATGAGACTGAGCATGTCCGAAAAGAAGGGTATGATCTCTGCGATGATGAATGCCAAGATCCAAGTAAGAGCAATGACAGCGCTCCACGTTAACCATCCTTGTAATGTATTACTGTATCGATGGTGCGACTTGTGATAAAGCCTAAAGAACACGAATCGCGCTGTTACAGACTGTGCTTGTCAGTACTGTGGCGCGGATTAAAAGATCTTGACTTACAGCATAAAGCGAACCCAAGTATACGATGGTGGGTATGGCGAACGAGAATGCGATCTTCTTGTAGATTGGCTGAAGTGATCCAAAGGCCGGGGCAGTCATGTACTGGTTACCGACGAAGTGGTACATGATTGCGCCACACAGGGTGAACAAGACGATTTCGCAGATGGTGACAGCCCAAAGAGCTATATGGATTCATCAGTATTGAATTGTATTGAATATAAAGATTCTGTCAGATAAACCTTTCGGGAAATCACGTGGATTCTTCATTTCTGCGATGAACTGGATTGATTGCTTGAGTCGTGCAGAGAAGGGTTAAAGAAAGACTCACTGAAGGTAGAGTAATCTGTCCGATGAACGTGTAGCTTATGTTCAAGAAAGCTGACATTCCTATCCAGAGACTGAGGTAAAAGAGACACGAATCCGCGTGTCACATACCGACAACAAAGGTAGTTCCCGGAACAGGGAAATTGGTGACAATGGGCGCTTCTCCAGTGAAACCAGCAGGGCTTGATTGTATACCAGAGAAAATGACTGCGAGCAGGACAGCAATTCCCATCGTCACAGCGCTGAAAGTTCCGAGTCCTCCGAGCTGGTTCAATGTACGAGGTAGACTAAAGACGAAGCAAATGATCGCTGTGATTGCACTGAACGCGATAGTGCACATCGCAGAATTCGTTAGGGTGTTCAAGAGCTTGGCTCCCACGATGCAATGCAGTGCTGGTCCGACTCTTAGTGCACAATTACAGACAAATTGGTTTCGGAACGCACCTTGAATGAACGTGTTGTTCAAGATGAACATGATCCCAGTGAGATTATACGCCAGTTCAGAGCCACCGAATATGATTCGGCCTATATCACAGACATCTCGAACTTCAGGATGCTTCATGCAGAATTTCCACAGGATGTATGAGGTATATTGAACGGACGCGGCGACCGAGACTGTCACGATGACGCCTGGGACCATTCCAAGGACCGAGAAGGACCTAATTTCTGGCCTGAGAAAGGACTTGGATGTCGATAAAAGGAGTTACCGACCAAGGAAACGAGAGGATCGCAAGACAGATGTATTCAGACATCAACAATGCGGTCGTCTGCGAGATCCAGATAAACGTCGAACCTGTAGCAAGAGATTCTGCGTACCTTTTGCCAGCTACAAGAGCGATACCGAATGGGATGATCTCTTTCATGTGCGATCTGCTGGGAAACACTGTAGAGGCTGCTTGAAGAAGAAGAATCGTCCGCAGGCCCGAGCTTCTTCACTTGTGAGAGATCCTGGTTCTTCTCCAGGTCTTGGTTCTTGACGTCCTCAGAGCTCATGATGGGTGCTAGGAAGGTACTACTGATCTCATTCCCTCAGTTTTGACAAAGTTTGACGCTCTATCATGGTTCGGTTCGGTTCACTTAGCCACGAGAGTTACTTCCCGTGGCGTGTAATACGATCCGATGCCAAAGCGATATGGTTTGGAGCATCAACTGAAAATAGCTGCATCGTGTCCAAACCTTTCCGAAAAGTCCAAGTCAGCAGGGGTACGTCCAAATCGGGAGAAATTGGGAGTTAGAGTTCCAACGTACTACCGAGGAATGTGTCGCTTAGACCATCGTTACTGGAGCAAATGACGCTGCTGTTCTGTCATGGAAATTTCTTGAGTCTTCTCTTAAGTGCAATCAGATCTCAGCATCCTTGATCATAGGGTCAATCATGGAGTAAGACCTCATGGCCAAAGTATACTATATAAAGAGTGACTTCATTACGCGACTTCTCAAACATGTGCGCCCAAAGTTCTTTAGCGTCTATAGCACAGCGCGATGAAACAACTGCGATCGGGACTCGTTTCATGGATCCAAAGACGGCACAACTATCAACTTGGCTAGACGATCCTGTGATACTCAAGGAGCTCGCCAACCTCATCTCACAGCGCGGGGTTGTATTCTTTCCCGAACAGGATATAACGATAGAGCAGCAGAAGACTCTGGCTCGTCGTCTTGGAGGAGTTTCGGGGAGACCTGAGTCTTCGGGGCTGCACAAGCATCCTATTTCGGCCGAGACACCTGAGCTTGGAAAGGACGTCTCTGTGATCTCGTCCATGGGGTGTGTCGTACTTCATCATTCGTGCCAGGATACTAGTGACATTTCGCAGTGGAATATCTCGAGCTGGAGCTCGAGATGATACAAGAGCGAGCAATGGATGGCATTCTGATATTTCTTTCGAACCAGTGCCTGCCGATTATTCAGTGAGTGATATACACTTCAATGTGTTTTCAGAAAAGCTGAACGTTCCTTGAGATCCTGAAAATGCACACGGTACCGAAAGGTAAAGATCCATTGAATCAGCATCATGGACTGAGGTGATTCCAGTTGGTGGAGATACACTGGTAGGTCATCACAGCGTCACAGGGACATTTGATTTTGAGCATCACTGCAGTGGGCTAGGTATGATGAATTTCATCACATACCCCCGCTTCTTTGACGTTCAATCGTCACACTAGTGGATACGAAGCCTATGACAGGCTGTCTCCGACATTTGCCAGGTTCCTCGAAGGACTCACGGCTGTACACAGCGCAGAATATTTGTCTCGGTGAGTTTTTTACTCCATCTTATCGCCATTAGATTATGAAATTGTGGCACAGATGGCAGCGCAGATGGGTTGCCCATTCAAGACAATCGAGGCTCTCCTAAGAACAGGGGCACAGATTTGACGGCTATACAGTACGCAATATTTCATATTTGTACTACCCGATTCCCACACATCTTCAGCCCCGTAATACGGTAAATATCAATACTCACCACCAGCAGAAATAACGAATCAATACAGAACACATCCGCTGACTGGGTTCAAGACTCTCTTCGTGAATAAGTCGTCCGTCCTAGTCTCTGGGCGCATTTCACTTTCTCTGATGAAAACAGATTCACCACCCGCATCGTCGAACTCACTACAGACGAATCTGATGACATGCTGAACTATCTAACGAGGCATATCTCTGAGAATCACGATTTGCAGGTCCGATATCGCTGGAGTCCCATGATGTGGCTATTTGGGACAACAGATGCACTTTGCATACCGCCACGTAAGTACCACAGCAATTACTTGATCTAGGATTCAATTGATTCAAACTTCTCAACAGAAATGACTATGGAACGACAAGCAGAGAAGGAAACCGTGTTGTGGGTATCGGAGAGAAACCATTCTTGATGATAGTAACTGTCATAAGCGAGGTTGAACATTCCGCAATGGAAATATGTTCTGACAATAAGGCGCAGGGTCCCGGCTTAAAGCCTAACCTTCTTCATACATAAGTGATGCTGGTCTCTGACCGTTCAAGCGTGAATTCCCACGAGACGCGTCAACATGTCAGGCACGTGATCTTCGATTTTATAGCGATGATTGTTGTCCTGGTCTAGTTGTCTGGCTGGCATGAACCCTTTCAGGCTCGGAAGATTGGCCCAGATGGAATAGCGCTCATAAGGATTAGCGCTCGAGGACCCCTGGTAAGATGACGTGGACGCACAGAAGCAACATTGCATCTGCAACGAGGAAGCCGAGAGAATAGAGAGCCATAAGGAAAGGAGAACAAAGAGAAGACCCAAAAAAATCGTGCAAAAAATTGACATTATCAGCGTCTAACAAAAGCAGAGGTAAAAGCAGAAGATGTACGCGAAACTGATTAGCCACTATATCAGTAGAGTAAACACAATAAACGGCATGCCCAGTTTCGAATGTATATGGTTCTTCACGTCCAGCTCGGGCCACGCTCGAGGAGAGACGAACGCAGTAGAGAAAAAGGCGGACGTGGTGACTGTAAAGAAGCAGAGAAAATTTCCTGGGTTTTTATAGGCTCTGACGGGGTCCCACGGTCACGGCTCGAGATTACGCATTTCAGCTGACGTTATCCTTGGTGTCCTTTCATTTTTCAAGCCGTTTTGACGATTTGTTGCTCTTACCCACAGCTCTATTCCGGTTGTCCATCTTTGATGACTCGTGAAGAGACGCCCTCAACGATAAAACACCTTGGAATCAGGGTGAGCATCCTATTCGACACATTCCGCCTCATTCCGCTACTTTTTTCTCATTGGGTTTGCCTTACAGTTCCTCTTGCACTCGAGTGTTGCATGAATGTCGAATTACCCGCCTGATTTTCCAATGGAACCACGGTGGCACCCGAGTCCAGTCGCCTCAGCATAGCGTAACAATACGGTTCATCCTGAGCAAGGCAATAATATTCATGGTGCTATCAGAATGCTACATTGCAGGTTCGTGTCCATCCTGTCTTTCTCTAAAACATCACTGACATGGTTTCCTGTAGCTGCATCGTCGCACGAGCCACCCGTCGTCCAGTGAGCAATCAGTGAGCTCAAATTGGGCTGTCGTGGTTCAACCATTCGATTTGCGAAGACAATCTGGAATCTACAAATAGCTGGCAGCGATATCATGGCGATATAGCAAGGCAAGCCTTCCTTCCTTCTCCCAAGGCAGAATCTGACAACGTCTTAGGCAACCTCCTTCGTTTATGAAGACCATATCGAGAAGATGTTCAAGTCCTCTATGCTCGATATCTATAGAGCCCCAACCAGATTCGGCTTCGATAATGCTGGTAGACGGAGTAACCGTCGGCGCCAGGCACATCCAGACTAAAGCTGAAACCGAAACCGAGACTGGAGCTGCAGACGCCCCTCTCAGTACGCTATGTCCTCTTCTAGCTCGGCTACCAACGCTGACGTTTTCTCCAGCGTCGACTAATGCTCGTAAAAGAAGCCAAGAAGGTATTGCCTTGCTTTGTCGTTTTTCCAATGGCTTATTCGTCTACAGATTACGATTTCTGTTCGGAATCGTCCCAGAAAACCGCCAGCATGAAAGGCCCTGCAAGAACAATGCTGTATCCTTTCTACCAGGGGCCAACAAGCCATGGGTCAAGCGCTATTATACCCTTCAGGACCTCGACAAACAATTCGGTTTTATCGCAAGTCAAGCAATCCGGGAAACGCTGGATAGGTTGGACGGCGAGACAGCTGCAGAGCCTGGATATAGAGACAACGGGAGATATTGGAACAGTTGGGACGACGACAGGCGTTGAAGCAGAAAAGAGAAGAGAGCAAAGGCTGCGAGCGGCGAGCGGAAAGAAAACCGTTTGACAAGAAGCGACTTCCAAAGGCGTTCCTCTCATGGCGCCTCGACTCATGGCGACCCGCTCTTCGTCTTTGTTGGCTTTTCCTCCAAGGCTCTCTCGGTCCAGACCAATTACCGTCCTTCTCCTTTCATACCATTCCGGCCTCGGTTAGACGCTCCATCAGCCATTACGATCCAAATGGCTCAGGCCATTCGGTACCAGGTCTTAGATTTCAAATTTGACCTTTTCCTCGGTCTCTCTCGCGAAGGCTGGGACGGTTCATATTTCCTTCATCAACCATAACAATCCTCCAGCAGTTTCTATCGATCACCGTCCTCTATCCATGTCGCCGACGACAAACCTAGCAGCGAAGTCGAATCGAACAGTTGAAGTTCTGGCGCTGAGCCCTGTTGCGGAGGAAACAGTGGCTTCCTTAGACGTTGGCCTTCCTTTTGGCACTCCATTTTCACCTTCCACGAGCTGCTATGAATCCGTTTCAGCTTGTGGTTCATCCAATTCGGTCGTTCTGATTCAGTGGCTCAGTCTCGGACTGCTCGACTAGCCTGTCCTTGCTGGCAGCAGCAGAAACCGTGATATGGAAACGACGATGGGAGATCTGAGATGTAGAGGAAGCTCGTGAAGGCGAAACAATATCGCCTTCTTCAGTCGTTGACATCTTTTCCGACAATGAACAAAGCCTGGACATTCTGCAGACTGCAATCCTGCACTAAAACCCTCATTTTTTTCGATACCGATGGGCCAATCCCTTTATGCACTCACCCAGAATGGTTTCCTTTCAAAAAGAGACTCATTTCGACATCCTACCTGTCAAGGACGAGCTTTGGCAGAAGGTCCAGAAATCGTCGCCATCGCCGGACCATTGTCTGGTCAACGATTTTAGGGCATTTGTAGCCTGGATGTCCGAACCAGCTCGTCACATTTATCGATTCCCTTGAAACCCTTTTCACCTTCATTCCCCGAATTCCTTCGACGACGACAAGTTCTGGCTCCCAGCGTCATGTCGCTCAGAAGAACCAGATACTTACATCAGTACCGAAGCCATCGAATTCACCACCTTCTCGTTCGCATTTCACATCTCACATCCAGAAGATTCGGGTGTGTTTTGGTGACTTTTGGCCTCGTAGTTGCTTCGCCGACAGGAGGACATTATTTGGCTCTTTGTTTGGTTGGCACAGCCACATCAAATTTGGGTCGCAAAAATAAACCATTGAGGTGCTTGATCGTATGTATCCTGCTTTTGGTGAACACCGTGCAATATCAAACATTTACAGGTTTCTCTGGAGACTTGAACCGATACTTTCAGCCTTCTTGACCTTTGACCAGGCTCAACCAGGCTGAACCAGGCAGCTCTGGGCTGTGGAAGAATGTTTCTGTCACGGCTCTGTGGCGACACCTCAGAATTGAAGGATATGGCCTGGTCAAAGGAAGTAGACTGTATAATCTCAGTCCTCTGGTGCAGGACTTGGTTCTGCCAGGACACGGCTTGGAATAGGTATGCTTTATGATAAAAGTGGCCTGTCAGGCAAACTTTTGACGATATTTAGTACAGTCCGCTCCATATTTAGCCCTCGTGCTGTTTGGTGTATTGGACTATTGGCTTGAATATAGAGATTCGCAACATGGTTGGCCAGGTCAGGTTTGATTAAAGCAATCAGGCTCCTCAAGGCTAACTTCCACTTTCCAGCGAGGAAAATCGGCGACTAGCCTATCTGGCAATTCATCGTGACTCGCTGAATCTAGATATTGGATCTTGTCACCTTGGGTTTAGCCGGCTCGTCTCCGACGTTTCCTCTGTATAATACTCTGTGAATCTGACCGTTCCTCCCTTCGGTGCAGACATCATGCAGTACAAAAGCTTTCTCTTATTCGCAGTTTCTTGCTGTACATAGATCCCTTGCTTTTCTGCATTGACTGTTCGAGCTCATGCTTTCAGTGACCATGTTCGCAGCGACTTCTCCTGTTGCTTTTAAAATGGTTCTGGAATCAAACATTGCTCGAGATGAAGAGCGTAGGACATGTCTCTGGTGAATATGTTGTAGTTTGCTCATCTTGATATCTCCCACCTGGCGAAAAATTTCGGGTTCCACGCTTATGGATTTTGACAGACGCTCCAGGATGATGCGGGACCGGCGCATCTTGGCAACTGCGGACGACGTCACTAAAATCCCATTGAACTTCAACTACCATCTCAAATGAATTTCTCCTTCTCGAGTAGCTCGATTCTTCACACAGATCTTATTGACGCTGGTGGAAACTCAGTCTATCGCATTCAAACACCCCATGGCATTGGTGGACGTACCACCACAATTGCGCGAGCGGTTTCACCTGGGCAATGGGTCCAGGTCGGCGAAATCAAATGGAAGCTCGTGGGGCACACCGAGATTCGCTTTGGGAGCCTGCAATGCAATGCCAGCGATTTCTTCAGGAAGAAAATGGCCTGGACTGGAAGGTGAAGGATTCTCGAATGAAACAATATTTGAAGTTTACTCTTTTCCAGCGTCCGAATATTCACTGGCCCAGATGGTAAGGAATATAGGTGGAAGATGAAGGGCGAATCCGAGGTACGTCAAGTCATTGAATTATAGTTCGACACAATCTCATTCCAGTAGCTAACCTTGAACGACGACGCGAGGACTCCGGTGGCGAAATATAAGCCCAAACGATGGCTATTTTCAAAGACTCAGACTCTTCTACAGATATTTCCGGCAGGAGAGGCCATGGCAGATGCGGTGGTTCTCACATTTATCTATCTTGAGAAGGTTCGGAGAGATACTGAGAAGGTGGCACAGGTGCAGGTTGCAGATGTGACGGGTTCGATTACCGGTGCTTAGCCAGGGATCTATTCTTATCGTATCAGATAATTACTCTCGCTTCAGATGTTAGAAAGGCATGTTCAAGGGAATGTGGAGTAACAGAAGATATCCGAATAAGTGATCCGTCAGCTTTCAAGTTGAAGTTTCACAGTTACCGACTTGATGGAGTACTTCGCAGCTCAAATCCATCCGAACCGGGGAGTTTTCGGGTACCGTCTGAGCCTCTCGTGGATGTAAATGGCGGTCCGTCTGATCTTCCACTTCGTCTCTTTTATAATTGCTGCCGCCTGCTCACCGTACTCTTTCGTACTCCTCCAGGATTGATTTTGCCCAAGATTCTGCATGGATAACGATAATCTCGTTCGAAAACACATGCAGACCAACCAGAGAATCTTCGACTCGAAGCTGGAAGACCACGAGAAAGACAGTTTCTATGCCATGGGAGCCAGACTCTCGCAGGAAAGACTGACTCGAGACATCATGTATCTCTTGAACGCAGGTGGATTTCATCAAACTTGTCGCACGACTTTGACATTGGTCTCAGAATGCAACGGCTGCCTCGTCTTCGGCGACGCTTGCAGCTGGAGGTTATCCTGCATCTTGTTCACCTGTCCCTGTCAGTCGCTTCTCGCCATATTACGAGGCCAACACCAGAACAGTGGCGAAACCGACTAGACCACCAGGCAGGAAGCCACCAAGAATCTACTTCCTAGCTTGCATGACAAAAGCCCTGCTTTCCACCCTCCTCGTCGTCAGTCTCATCATCGGATATTGTATGGATTTACGGTGGTCACAGCGGGTCCTCTATCCCTGGGACTCTACGGCGTGATCCTCATCATCGATTTCCTTGTTCAATTCACTTGCGCCACGCTAAACCGGATCCTGGTTGACCGAATTGCGCAACGGGCTCGGCAAACGCCGGAAAATGGCGGAAGTCTGCCAGGAGATATCAGTATTGCCGTCGTTGGATTTCGGGAGAACGACGAAGCATGGCGGAAGTGTCTTGAAAGCCTACAACGACAGACCCTTTCACCCCGTGCCATCATTGCAGTTGTTGACGGCAATGAAACTCCCGATTTGGACATGGCCCGTGGATTTATAGAGGTCTTTCAAGGTAAAAATGTCTCCGTCATACATCTCCCGCTTCTCTTGTCGACGGTCTATAAAGAGACATACGGATATGCTTTGGACATGGCTGGGGGAAAGCAGCCCAGTGGATTCGCTAAATTCTTCCTATGGCTGCGTAATGCGACGACAGACGGCCAGATGGCTGCACATATCTACGCAAAAGAGGAGGTTATGGCATATGTGGCGCAATGGGTTGAAGAGTACAGTATCACTGACTTTGATGCGGTCTGTTTCTCACAACCCCACGGACACAAACGGGTAAGTATCTGTTTGCAAACATATTAAACATTCATTGAAAACTCTCAGACTGCGATGTTCACCGCTTTTGCGATGGCTCTGTATGCTTATCGCTCCAAAGACGCTGTTTTTACGACAGACTCGGACACGATTCTCGGTACGCAGCTTCCTTGAGTTGGTTTCAAGTTATTAAGCATGAATTAG